>LPNX010327740.1:0-20701 GCA_001517045.1 Pseudotsuga menziesii | reverse complement strand
TGTGATTGACAAATATACAATAATTAAACTAAATTGTCTAGTTCCATTCTCCTTGAGGATTTTGAGGATATGCATTCATTGTGATTGGAACTGGAGAAGGAGGTGTATCAAAATGGATTTCAAAATAAATAAAGAAACTGAATGGGATTAAGTCTAATCTAACCTCTACAAATAGATGTAAACTAAGGAGTGTCCAATTACAAGTAATAGTAAACATTGTGATTTATTCCATAAGCAAATGACTCTAATTGAAAAAGATGTTATTAACAACCAATCTATTAATTAAGAAATGAGATTCTTTTAATGGACCCACTTGAAATTAAAGGTATACTATTCTTGCATGAAACAAATAGAAAACTTGATAAAAAAAAATATAAAACTTAACGAAGAAATAAGTAGAAAACTTAATAAAGATGTCTTATTTCTTAATCTAGTCCTATTCTATGAACATATTTAGTAACTATAGAGTAAGGAGGACAAATCCTATGCTAGGAATGATGATCAAACTATAAAGAACTAATGCACTTTTTAGACAATAGAATTAACAAGTTTAATTCTAAATGCAATCTAAATAAGAATTAAGTACACTAAACTAGAGATGCAATTAACAAACTCTAAAACAATAATGAATGAAGGAGTCAAAGACAAAAAGGAACACAACTTAAAACTTGAATAAAAGGAAATGAAAGATAGGAATAATTATAGGACTTAATGGAGGATTTAAGTGGTTTGGAATGGGATCCTAATTATACATATATGACTATTGTTTAAGAACATAACACAATTCAAAAACTAAGAAAACCGAACTTTAAACAAGCATTAAACATAACGGAAAATATTAAAGGTTGAATGAAGGTTTGGATGACAGTATAAACAGATGGTGTGAATGACATTCTGGATGAGAAAAATGGTGCAAATTACAAAATGAACAACCTGAATGATTTTAACATCAATTGATTTATGCACATGAGAATGAGATGCAGAAAAGATAGTAATTAAACTTATTTAATAACTAAAATGACAGAGGAACAACTTGTGCTAACCTACAACTAAAAAGAGAAATCACTTCCTATTGTTTAATGAGACAAACTAAGAGATAACTGAATTAAATCTACAGCTAAACAGGAATTGACAGAATCAAATCTAACTACAAACTAATATTAATACATTAAACTAATTAAACTCTATATGATTGCAAATATAGAACTAAGAAACAAGCTGAAAAGAAAACTAGAAATGACTATTGCGCGACTAACCACTTTCAATCCTGGAAATGTAAACTATATTGACATCACAATATAAATTATATTACTCACGGCAAACACACGTTAAAAGAAACAAGGAAATAAACAACATCAACTTACAGGAGAATCAAACTACATACAAAAACAGGAAAAACAAATTACTTAGCTACGAAAAGGAAAACAACGAAAACACACAGAAATGGGAGATCGTTGGTTGTTGAGGGGCCCTCTCAACAATCAAGGGTTGTGCTTCAATTAATCAACCACTCACTAAAACAGAGACATATATGCACAACTGGAAATAGAACTTATATTAAATTTGGAACAACGTTTATAGAGCTTCTTTGCTAATGGCGGCTAACTAACCAACTAGTTTGACTCTCGTTTGGAGACAACTTTATATAGTATTTTACATAAATGAGCAGGTCGACACTTTCAGTGGTCGACCTCTCCAAAAATAGTCAACCTTAACTACTAACAAACAACCATGTAACGATTTGTGACAGTGCACAACCATCTTCCTGATCCCTTGCGCGTCAGTTCTCCTCGCGTGGGCTACAGGCGTATGGATCTTCGTTGAAGTGGGCATGGAGCATGGTTTCAAATGGAGAGGATAGGATCTAAAGTCTTCTAGAGAAAAGAATCTTATATCAGCAAGACGCATGGACAACAGAATAACGAAACCATTCTTGTGCTTTAAACATTTGAGAATATTCCAACTAACAGTGCGCGGGTTGATCGAAGGACTGTATGACGAGTTGGATATAAATGAGCATGTTTAGTATAGATGCGTGTCCACATGGAGGCTCGTTTGGAAACTATAATATGCAAAGCAAGTCTATGTATTAGACACATTTACAAATATCACATAATTGCAAATAAAATCATGAAATAACAAAAAGCAACCAAATCTTACATAAAACTCAAATATGCTCATACCTGGGGTTGATTGATAAGATGAATGACAAGAAGTATACCAAAAGGTGACAAAAGTGGTGCCAAACAAGCAAATTAATAGCCAAAAATAATGACAAAATCGGGATCAACACCTACCATGAGGGATACTGATGCAATGATCATGGATTTTCTGGAAAATAATATTATGTCAAGGTTTGGTTGTCCCAAAATAATTGTGACTGAAAATACACCAGCTTTCAAGTCAAAGAAGATGGTCAGCTTCTGTCATAAATATCATCTCAGTTTGAACCATTCTATTGCTTATTATCCATAAGGAAATGGGCTTGCAGAATCTTCTAACAAAAGTTTAGTGAGAATAATCAAGTAATTGTTGGAAGAAAACAAGAGAGCCTAACATACAAAATTGAAGTATGCTTTGTGGGTAGACAAAATAAGCATTAAAAGGGCAATTGAGATCTCACATTTTCAGTTGGTCCATGAAGAAAAGGTGGTATTTGCATTTTCTTTATGTATGCATCTCATGAATTTGCTGCAGGAGCAGGAGCCAAATCACATGCAGAGAAGAATCAATCAAATTATTGAGATGAATGAGGTCAGAAAGAAAGATTATGATAAAGTGCAGGTACATCAAGAGAAAATGAAGAAGACTTTTGAAAGAGGTTAAATAAGAATAGTTCAGGTTAATGATCTAGTTTTAAAATGGGATGCACCAAAAGAAGATAAACATGATAAATTTGATCATATGTGGAAGGGACCATACATCATTTTTGCTTTTAGGGGAGACAATTGTTTTGTTCTGCAACATCAAGATGGGGTTCCTCTAAAAGGGGGCCATGTAAATGGAAGTTTTTTTAAACATGACTTCTCATAAGGTGGAAGGTAATTTTTGTGTATTAGTTGTATACATTTATTTGAATTGACAAATTAATACATATGACAAACTGAAGGATTTGAAACCTGGAGAGAAGGCCCTAATATCTTGGAAATTTTCCATTTTCATTTAATTTATTTACAAACAAAAAAAATGAGTTGTTAGGTTTTTCAAATTTTTTGTACATAATCAGTTTGGCACTGATATGCAGGTTCTTTGCTACCTCGCAGGAAGAATAACATCCCCAATTGGATCCAGTTGTTAGCACCATTTTTTGTTAACAGTTGGATGGGGAAAGCCTAAAGAGAAATAAGTTATGATATAGAAAACGTTGATGATATGACCAAGGGTGTGTTTAAAAGGTTCTTAAAGGATGTTATAAGGAGCTAAATCTAAAGTTGAAACCTGGATTTTGGTAGAAAAATTATGGATTAAGCTTTAAAAATATGTTTAAATTGAAAAATTTGTACCTCTGGTATAGATCGAAATGTTTGGATGGTTCAAATATTTAGGCAGTGAGATATACGGTTGATATTCAATCTTCCACCAAGAGATGCAAGGTAAAAATAAAAATCATGACTAGAGGAAAGGTTTAAAGGGAAGCCTAGATCTACGATCATGAAAAAAGTGGGAAATATATCTACAGTTGAAGATGATTCCACTAGTGAGACTTGCACGGAGAAACAAACTTTTCCAAACGATGGAAAAGCTTACATCCCACACATTTCCACTGTGGATATTTAAAGAGGAAATTGATCTACAGCGCATAAGGATTCCGTTGGGGGAACATGCGCGAGGAAAATCAAGTCAGGAATCACTGGAATTATTCAAAACTAAACACAGATCAACAGTGAGGATTAATGCTTGGTAAGATCTACGGTCTAGGATGAATTTTTCGAGGGAAGTTGCACTGATGATTAAAATTCTAAAATCAACAGAATATGTTAAAGGGCCCACTTAATCAAAGGAGGATATTTAAAGGTGAAGAGATCTATTGTCTAGGGATATTCCGTTGTCCAAAGATGCATAAAGGGAGTCATAAGGCGGATCAGTGGAATATGTTAAAGGGTGAAATCAATTGACAATTGAGATTGAAATTGGTTAATATCTACGGTTGAGATTGAGTCTGCTAAGAGAATATACATGCTAAATGTAAAGTTGGAGTTGAGAGGAATGTGTTAAAGGCTGAAATTAATCAACGGTAAGGATCTATAAGGAATAAGATCAAGGGTTGTTAAAGAATCTGCTGATGAAAGTTGTGCATTATTTTACATTCTAGATGGATAGCGGAAAATCAAGGAGAGTATTATGTGTAAGGAAAAATATACGGTGGAAAACAAAGATATGATAGATATACGGTGATGAAGGGATCTGCTGTTGAAAAGAGCAGGGAAGATAAAAGACAGGTAGGGCAACGGAATCAGAGAAGGAAAATTAATCATCGATCAAGATCAACAACTCAAAATAAATATGGAATAAATTTATGGACAAAGAAGGATTTAGCTGGGAAAGTTGTATGAAAGATAGTACATGGTTTTACTATGAAAAAATTACTATAAAAGGTAAAGACACATTCATGAAAGTTATTTGTCTTTTTTCACATTGGAGAAGAAAAGCATAGTTCAACGTGGATAAAGCCAAGTTAGAAAGATTCTCTTCCACCCATCAGTTTACCAGGTAGGACATGTTTTACCTGCCAAAAAGTATTTAAGTATGGACAGTGGAGGAGAAATAGAAGCTCAGGTGTTAGAATTCCATCAAATTGAAGAAGTATTTGAAGACAGATATAGTGAAGTTTTTATACTATGTTGTCCTTTGGCCTTGTTAACCAGTTGAAAACCAAGATAAAAACACTTAAGGACCAGCATACAGATCCACATGGTGTTTATAGGTCTCATTTTTACTTTTTTCTGTCCAGAACAAACCCCGAATTTTCCAGATTTTGTTGAGTGGTGTGCGTCTAGCTATTCCTCCTATAAAAGAGTGGACATGGACTCGTCCAAGTCTAAAATTATGTTTCTTGTTAATGCTTTATTCATCCGAGATTCACTTACAGTCCCTTCTGCATTTACCCTAATCCGAGAATACTTTAATGAAGTAAACCTAATCTACTCCTTTCGTGAAGCAACCCTTGAGAAAAAGAAGTATGTTTTCACCACTTGTTTTAGATCAGATGTGTCTCTTCAGAACCAGTCCTTTCCTACAGATGTCAACCTATTCAATGAGGAAACTAAATTGGTTATTTCATTGATGAGTTAGTTTTTATGTCTTGATATTGATAGGTATGTTGCTGAGCTGCTAATGCGTTTATTGTTCAGAATTAGCACAAGTCAATCTAAGTCACAACCTTCCCAGTTAGTATGCCTTAAATTTGATGAATTCCTGTCTTAGAGTATTTGCTTTTATCTAGTGAATTTCCAAAGCACAAAACATTTCAGGTTTCAATCTTATTTAGTCAAAATGTTCATGTTCTTTAATGAAGAGAACTTAAAATTGCCAGATATGGTCCTAACATATGAAATCAACAGTAATTTCTTTAAGTATATAAATTTCTTAATGGGATAGGTCTACAAGGTATTTCTCCAGGATAAATTACCTAGGGTACTTCCAATCATGAATGAAGCCTTACAGTGTGCGCCAGACAGAAAGATGGGACATGATTATTGCAGAGGCTATAAAACTTAGCCCTTACTTGAATTATATTATGCACAAGGAGATAGTTATATATGCTGCAAAGAAAAGTTGTATAACAACAAAAGAGGTTATGAATAAAAAGGCCATAGATACAACTAGAAATACAGTTCATTTTCTAAATGGTTTGTCACAGGATGATTCGAAAACAATGGCAATAAAGGATAGAATTTAAGTAATTACTTGGACAAAGAAGGTAGTTATGAAATATCAACATCTAGATACAGTGCAGGCTAAAGTTGATAATATGCAACATCGGGTTAAGATGTTTATAGATTCATTTTCACCATTGTTTTGAATGGGTTTACCTTCCTTTTGGGAAGAAAATGGAAAATTATTGTCTCAAGTGGAATATCAAGATCAAGTGGTCAACTGCAGGCTGGATCATAAAAAATTTGAATACATGTACCAGTCTTTATCTAGAAAAACAATAGTTGAAAAATTATCAGTGGACTTCGAGATAATTGATACTTCTAGAGATATTTGTGCTCATCTGGCAGCAATTTCATACGTTGACCATGTAGATTTGTGAGTGTTAGCTAAAGAAATGGCTATTCTAGAGCTGCCAAATGTTTGTCAGTGTAAAAAACTCAAAAATTTGAAAAAACAAAATACATGTTGCGCCAATAAATAAATTTTGATAGTTGAGAAAGATTAATTTGTTTAAGTTTTGTAATAAATTTCTGAAACAGTTAGTTAGTTGGGAGTTAGGATGACACAAGCAAAAAGGAAGATATTTTGCCTATTTTTAGCATAGAAGTAGTTATCAGCTAATGGAGCATTTTGGATTTAAGCAACATTGTGTAATGTATTGAGGGTTGGAACCCATAAGAAACACTGTGTATTGTAAGATAGTTCTAAAGATTAATAAATTACAGAGCCGAGTAGGAATTTTACACATATTCTTGTGTTATTTACTTTGAAGTTTTTACTTTCCCCTTCTTTATGTTAATGTGTTTCCAGTTAATCTGTTCATTCTATTATCTTTTTCATACTTGAATGAGTCTATGTTGGGTTAGAATTCATACTCATATGCTCTGATCCTTTGATTTCAAGTATTCACAAAAATGTTCCTCTAAAGTTAATATTGGATTTATCCTTGTTAGATGCCCATGTTAATGGACTGTTTCTAAATTCCTTTTTTATCACTAGACAACCAGCCTTTTTACTTTAAAGAAGTAGCTACCATGCCTATGTTTAAACTCCTTTGCAACAACACCGTTATCATTTGTTATCATATATGACTCCATTTCCAATGAGCACTAGTTCCAGCCACATTCGTTATTAAATTTTATTTCTTTTGCAAATATTTCTGGCCTGTGAGTTTAAACTATTGAGAGATCCCTCTCTGGAAAAAAGAATCCATTTTTTCTTTGTAAAGATTAGTTTTTTGGTTACCTTGGGATTATCCTTTTACAACCGAGGGTAAATTCTGAATGCTAACACAAGTTATTTTCAATGATGAAGAAGAACACCACCATTTCCCATTTGCAACTTTTCACCAGATCTTAGGTAATATATACATATCTTCAACTAGATGAAATACCACATATATGGTGGTGTACGCCTTTGACATATGCGTAATGAATACACAATTCCAATGAGATTTCCCTTCCCTTCCTAATCACAGAGCAACAATTTTCAATCTCGTACAGTCTGCTACTCTTCTATCCATGGTTGCCCTTCCACCAAAAGTTCACATAAAAAACAATTATATTTCTTTCATGGGAGTTATTCTCTCTTCCCAAACGGTGTTTACAATCGTTCTTTTAAATCTTTTGTAAATTCATTAACAAATATTTTAAAGCTATATAACCTTTAAATTATGAGACCATTTCTCACATTCCAAAATATATATAAAAGTTTATATTCTTGTGAGGCCTATCCATTAAACAAAAGCTTATCCTCTCTTTTTTAAGCATGTAATGATTAACTAATTAAAATAATAAAAACTCTCTCTTATATATATATTATATGATTTTTATTGGTTTTTTCATATAATTAAATATTTTCATAAACAAGCATTTATTATTCTTTGGTTATCTCATAGGTTAATTCATAATTCGTACGTTAGATTCTTTAAAATAAAAACTTATTCCATAATTTTATATATTTACATACATGTTATATTTATGCCGAAGGCGTTAAACAATGGAGACAAAGTCTCAAATATTCTTCGTTGGTCTAGTGAATAGAAACTTAACAAGTGTTTTTTTGTTTCACACTGTTACAGGGTTTGCAGTTTTGGTTTGGTGTGTCCCTAAATTTTCATTTTTTTATCCTCGCATATTGACGGCATAGGATTCATTCGAGCAGAAAGATAAGTCTGACATCTAGCTCCCCACCATTTTCACTTTGTCAATTTGGCCGCCAATTCTATCACTTTTGGCCATTAGATACATCACCTGTGTACTACCATCGTGACATGGAGGCAGTTTATGATTTCCCAAAATTGAGAGCTACAAAGGTGGTTAATATAAAAACCCTAGGACCTCTCTTTAGACGTTGAGAACAGGTCTCCTGGCGTTCTCTCGCTATGAGGGATTTTGGGGGTGCAGTGAAAAGGAAACATTTTTAGATGTTGGGGTGGAAGGTTAGCTGATCGAGACCAGAGCTACGATATCCAAGATCCGTGGTATAACCCTTTGGTATCCCTATGGTTAAATATCCTTGGATGACTTAGATTCAGAAGTTGGTTCCAGACCGCCGCTTGTCAGCATTTTTTCCATTTTTTGATAGAATTTCTCAGAGCTATTGTATTCCTCCTAGGGGTTTTGTGGAATTCTTGACCTTGATTCTTATAAAGAATTATGACACAGAGAATCATTTAAGGTAGGTGTCTCAAGGAATTAAAGTGATAGGAAATTTTAGTACTGTGATCATGCATCACCATAGTTCAAGGGTTTTCCTTATCTTGTCTCATCTTCTGGATTTTCTCTCCTCATTTTTTGTTTCCTTTTCAGAGATTAAAACTTTGAAATACTATAAACCCATTTCAAAACCCTACAAACCCTATTGAAAATCATGGTTAGGGTTGGATGGGCTACTCATATGTTCCAGGGCACTAGCAGCCGTGGTTCTTATTATGTCAAAGGACCCGGTAAGTGCCAAGACAACGAATCTACGTGAATATGACGAGGTTTCTCATGAGGAGTCTGAAGTCACCGAGAGTGTGTTGGTTAAGGGCATTTTGTATTCCTTCCAGGTTAAGATTTGACCATCTCATAATCATTACAAAAACTAATAAAACATGAAATCCTTTATAACAATTGAGATTCAATCAAATATTTCATGTCGGATTCACCATGTATTATTCATTTTCAGGCACGGATACTGTGACAAGGAGTGGAGCATAGACATCTATTTATTGGAGAGAGTGGTTGATACATACAAGTATAGACAAATACACCTATTGATTTACTCATAAATCGGTATGGTGTGGAGAGGGAGCCACACCAGAGGAGGGGGGACTTATTCAAAATTGATCAGTCTTTTTTGCATAGCGAGCTTCTGCTTTTGTATGTTCGTTACAAACATGTGAGATCTGTGAACCCGTTAAGCTCGTATGGAAATTGTTTTAAAGAAAATGCATGGAATGATAGTGGATTTAATAATTAATTAAATTTGTTACATATATCTGACTAGGATTGAGACTTAGCAGATGGGCATATGCAACCATTGTGTTAATTTGGGGGGGTGATCATAGGCATATGCAGTTAAAGCATCAACATAGGAGATGAAACCAGGGTCAAGTGAGAATATCATAGTCATATTTAGTTCAACCATCAATTTGAGTGATGAAACCATACGCCACTTGTGACCTATATATTTCAAAAATGAGATGTATCTATGTGAGGAATTTGAATCACTTCTTTCATTTAATGCATATGTCTTTTTTTCATTCTGGCAACTTTGCCCCTATTTTACAGCATCAACAAGCATTTTATGTTTTTCTTTTGTTGTGCATCTGTCACTTTTACCATGACGAACCACCATTGCTTGAAATGATCAGAGATGGGTAAATACAGTTATTATTCTCCAAAGATGAATCAACTCTATAAATGTCCCCTTCTAAATAGCACTGGATTCAATAAAGCCAATAGCCAATAATAGGCCTTTGGGTTTCCTTTGGATGATTCCCTTGGTTGTTATGCATTCTACATAAACATGATTCACTCGTAATTTCAATACTACATAAATATGCTTGATTCGTAATTTGGTGTGGCTAGATCAAACTAGTAGAGGAAACCAAACTGTTGACCTTACCTTCTCCAGTCCTTGTTTCGCTTAAAACCAAATAATTTCTTTTTCCGGGAGGTTGATTTGAGAAACATGAATTTAGGGTGTGAGCTACACTGCATAACATGGAATTCCTTAGGATTATATCCATGTCTTAGGGATATATATTCCAAAAAAAAGATCGTTTCTTGCACTTGACATGTTCCCTTTTTTACATGCCATTCAGGAAAAGCTTACCACAAAGAGACCCCTGGTGGACAAATTAATACTTCATTAACCTTACCAAGGAACTAAGGCCCTGTTGGGTTGATAAAATGATAGTATATGTTGCATTAAAGAAGTTATTCCCTTATTAGTTTATTTATGGTCCTTGACATGCTTTTCCTTCGACATTTATGAAGGGAAGGTGGTGGTCTGTTTGTTTTAACTGTCACTACATTGTGTAGGACTTGAACTATTGGAAATTTCAACAAAATTAAATGTTTCAATGGCTTAATTATATAGCTCCTCCATGGTTTTATCTATGGATGGTGATTAAATTCCTTCCATAAGGTGCTCACTTCTTAGTTACAAAATTATATACAACTTTCAGTATTTTTTGTACTCCTAATATTTTCTATATTCCAAGAATCAAGTTGGCCCAATTACCAAAGGGATATTCAGTGTTCACCAACTAATGTCACACTTAATTCCATTTTATGGAAAAGATGAAAGAATTATGTTTTTAAGCTTGGGCAGCAAGATTTTCGTTGCCCTACTATTATAGAGGAATGTGTTCCTATGGCTGAGGGTTAAGAGGCCACCAACATACTATGGTTTAAAGACAAGTGCATGAATTTCTGCAAGCATATATAAAAAATGTTTCAAAGGTAAGTAGGTTTTGTACCTTATTCAATGAAGGTTGATCCTAGCTTTCCTTAACGCCTCCTACTCCTCTTTCTCCAAGAGACCTGCAAAACAAGTTCTACCTTCCTCATACCAAATTGACTATATGAAAGGAGATCATATTCAATCAAACACAAAACCCTATTATGATAACCATTTTCATATAATCATAATTAGAGGTTCAACATCAATCAGACAATGATTTGGAAAGAAAAGAGCATCAAATATTTATTGATAATGGAAGAAGTACAAAGTTTGCCTTCTCCTCATGTTAGGCACCTCGTAAAACCTTGAGCTAGATATCCTGCTTCTCTTCTACAAGAATCTCATCCTCCAATCTCTACAACACCAGAAGATGACATCTAGGGAAAAGGTATAGGGGTTGAGAGTCCCAATTTCTCCAGCATAACAATGTAAAGGCCTAGTCCCTTTCATAGAACTATCTCCCTCTCTTATATACCTTTTTCAAAAGAATTAGGGTCGAATAGGGACCAGTTACAACTATAGGGTCAGTTCCAAAACCACCCAAACCACCCCTAATTCGAGAATTTTCATATTTTTATATTTTTCTGGCCACTTTAGGAGAAACAGGTGGGTTTTATAAGGAAAATTCGTGAGTGTCAAGGGAAACTTACAGGTTTTCTTAAGAAAACTCGCAAATGGGTCAAAATGATCTTTTTAAGGGTATTTCCATGCATTTTCAGGGGTTGGTGTCTTTTAGAAAGTTTTTCCTTACTCAAATACATTTCAAACAATCCATAGAAGAGGTTAACCAGAGTTACATAACTCTAGATATGGCTCCTCCGATAATAAAAAAAATTCGGTAACTTTCATCAAGTGTCGACATGCAACAAAAACATGTGAAAGTTGTCATAGGAAGAGATCTATCATTTTAGGCTATAACAGATGCCCCCTAAGGTATGAGGTTATAGGGGAAGACAATAGATGAAATACATTATAAAAAGGAGACAACTGAGGCATGGAGTCAAAGAGACAGATAATCCAAGATCATAGGATCGAACAAAGGTACTTGAAAGAGAGATAAATGTCAGACAAAACTAATCTCCTAGACATAGATGTCCATATACAAATGATCGCCATAAAGATATAGGTAGATCCAACATGTGTATAACTGAGGTAACTATCATGGTCACAAAATATGAAAAAAGGAGCGATATAAAATGTAAAGGAGTCAAAGCCACGAGTGAACAAGGTGGATCCATGCTCAGTAATCAATCATAGCCACAATCAGACAAGGTTGATATATGTCTCAGTAAATGTGATATGAAGTGTGAAAAGGTCTTGCAAAACTCAGGCAATATAAAAATATGACGATGCTACTATCAACCCAAGCTCTTCAATCCAAACTCTCTAATGGTATGAATCCTAACCATGCGAATAAAGGAGCTAAAGTTGAACATGGAGAAAACCATTTGATTACCGGTCATTGATGAGGACCGTTAACAAACGCAAGGGAAACCACCATTAATGAAAATGGTCCCCAAGGTACCTAGTACATTCTAACAAGTATGAATAAATGGTCTTGAAGTCAAACACATGAATAATCCATCGAGTAAGATACATTAAGGTATTCCCACTACCCAATAGTGAGGGAAATCGCCAGTGAATACTACAATCCCCAAGGTATTGTTATAAACTCTAAATCTCATTCCTAGAGCAAGATGTGTTGAAGTCGATAGGAAGAGATATGTTGGAAGGAAGGAATTAAAACATCCTCCATCATCCAACATGAGGTAAGTTATAGACTGATTGTATTTGGAACTGGTACAAAGTTTTACAGCAAGGACTGTCGAAAACTTGATGTCATGAACTGATACCAGGGAGATGGCTTAGATAAAAGGTCAAGACAACCATAGAATGACTAATAAAGGTTTATCCTTGAATAATGAGCATGAAACAATAGTGAATTAGGAATATTTTGACATGAAGGGACCGACGATACAAATCTACAATGTAGGAAACATTGACATATTCCCTATATAATTGGAAATAGAACCAAGAGGAGGAGTAAATCTCTGAATTGAGATAAGGTCAAAAACTAGAACCCAACTGTTGATAAACTCAAAACCGGTGCTTTGTTCAAGCAGACAAAGCAGACAACACTTGCTTCCATGATTTAAAAGACATTTAAATGAACTTCCTTTTCCCTCTAACTTGTAAAGGTTTAACCAATCCAAGAAAGAAAAATTGATACCTTCTTCATTGTTGACAAGCTCAAAGAAGAGACAAAAGAATGCTTGATAAAGCACTGATTCGTGGATTTTACAAGCCCGAACTAGTGGATGATCGATAGATTTTTCATAATTTTGAGAGTCTGAAAACACTAAAGAAGAATCTAGGGGGGAATGTTTTTGTAAGGTTAGTCTCCTAATTCTAAAAAAAAAGAAGTATAAAACAATCTAGAGGAGAACACTCTTACCTCAGGTGAACTAAGGTATGCCTTTTTCGTAGTTAGTCGGCAAGGTTCGAAAAATGGGTAAACTATCACCAAACTGATGCTCCTTCAAAAGCAATCAGAATTATTTAGTTTTAATGAGTGTCGAAGAAAGACAAATCACACATAATGCTCCATTTATTTACAAGAATCGAACAAACAATGGTAAACTTGATGCTATGTACTAGGGTTTAACGAGCATGAAAATGGCATAAAGAATTATCAGAATCTTTTTCATATTTAGGTCCTCACTATGAAAAAGAGAAAAGTAAGCTCGAACATGTTTCTTTTTCGTAAGTTTAGTCCTCGAGGCCCGAAAAAGAGATAAACCTATACCTGAAGATACTCTTATATACTCTGAAGAAAATAGAGTATTCATTTTTCCTAAGTAATCCATATGACCGAAAAAATGGGTAAACATATACCTATGTGGATGTTCTTTCACATCCTTTAACGATTTTTAAGGGACACGCAAACTCGACAATCTAATCATATTTAGGGAGTCGTACTAGAGTTTAAAATTTAACTCCACACCTTTCCCATAAATTTTTAACGATCCCGTAAAATTCAACTCGTGTCCTCATTGTTTTTAACGAGCTCCAAGGAGAGCAGAAAGAATGCTCTAAATGTGAGGAGGTGAGTCAGAGGTAGGCGAAACTAGTTCCAAGCACGTGGAACATACCTAAGCATATTGCAAGGAACATGAGAAAGATAAGGACACTCAGGGAGCATCTCCTCTAGGTAAAGGGTGTCAATTTGCAATGGAAAAATGGTACAAAGTTGAGAGATGATGAGAGAAGATATGAAGGCTTATATAATGAGCTAGAAGCATGGAAGACAACATCAGGCTCATAATCGCTAGCAGGGTACATGTAAATGCATTTATAACTTGAAAAACATGGTGAGACTAATAAGCAGTTGTAAATAGAACTAAGAATCGTGTCTCCAAGAAACAATAGTATCTAGATCATATTCAGAAGAAAAGATCAGATGCAGGTCACTTTGGTAGAAACACTTATAACTTTGCTATCTTCCACAATGGGTGTATTCAAGGTAGAATCAACTGAGGGAGACGCTATAGTGCCAAGACCCGAGGATTTATAATCAATAATATCAACCTCAAAAAGAAAGCTAAATTTGATAGGGGTGATAGAGTCTATATACAAACTCGGTATCACAAGAGTCGAAAAATATATTGGAAGGGTCAAACTCATCATGACCACTGACTTTTTGTTCAATGGGAGAGTCCAAACTCCAAAGACTCAATAATGAAATCATAAGAGGATCGATCATCGGACAGATCAGGCTTAATAATCAAGTCAGGATTAGATTTAATCACAATAGGTTCAACATCTAAAAGAAGTTCAGATTGTATCAAAGAATCTAAGAAGAATTCATCCGAAGGAAGGAGACCATCCCATATAGGACACATGTATAGAAATTGAAATAGATGAACAGGGTGGAGATAGGGCTACACAACTTGCATAGAATAGATCACTTGGTCAACTACTAGGACCGAGTCCCAAAAAGGTAAACATGAACACGGAGGATTCCTCTCCGTAGCAATTGGACACAATGTATATGAGGCCACATAGCTCATATGTGGTGGGGTAGTGTCTATCAGAACACTGGAAATCAATAAAGGAAAGACCTGGTCTCTAGTTGGGCCAGAAGAGGGATCAATAAATTTCTGTTGATCGAAAGTAACAATGATTTCATTAGGAGGAAAGTACATCACATGAAAGAGAGTTGACACCATAGCTTTCATAGCATAAAGATAATCACACCCAAGGAGCATATTGAATTCCAAGGGGTCCTCCATCACCATAAAATCATTTATGATAGCCTTCCCACCCAAAGTAATAGATGTTTGACTAAGTATCCTAGATATTAGATAGTTCTTCTATCAAATGCCAGCAACTGACTATCAGTTGACAAAAGGTAGGGAGATCTCATGCCTCTCTAAGCAAGTGCAGAAAAAATACTAACATAGGCTCAGTCATCCACAATACAATGAGCAATCATATAGTGTCTAATTTGGACCTTTCTTTGAAAATGTGCATCGGAAAGAGGAAGCGGCTTAGCTAGGCCATCCCAATTAAAGGAAGCAATCTCAGGGTATGGTGTGGGTTCATCTAAAGTGAGGTCAGTGCCCCCTTGTCCAGAAGGTTTTGAATTGGCAGTGAAGAAAATATGACTAGGAGACGATTCACTCTCCAAAGGAAGAGTGGGATTGATCTAAGATGGCATCATTTCAATCACTTGCTGAAATTCACTCTTTGGGGGGAGAGTGGGATTGATCGAATATTGAATCGGTTCAATCACTTGGTAAAGGTCACTCTCTGAAGGAAGAGCAAAATTGATGAAAGATAAAATTGGTTCAAGCACTTGATCAACAGAAGGTTGAATAGGTTGTTGAGGAAGAGGATGTCCTTGGAACCATGCTCTTTGTACCTCTGCAATAATAGGGAACTAGTGGGTAAGGTGGTCTCCCTCACAAATACTACAAGGGAACTTCATCTTGCATTTCAAACGATTTGTTTTCTCAAAGGTATCAAAATGACTTGCAATGGTTAGCTTTTTTCCCCTAGAATGACCTCAAGAGGATGAGAGACTGGTTCCAACCTGACTAGAAAAGGTTGGTAGTTTTCCCCCAAAATGACCTCTAGAAACTAGGTGGTGAAGATAAAATTGACTTGCAAAGGTTGAGTGTTTTCCCCCAACATGAATTCCATAGGTTGGGTGGTGGGGTACAACATGACTTGCATAGGTTGGATGTGTGCCCCCAACATGAATTCCAGAGGCTAGGTGGTTAGGGTCAACTTGACTTGCAAAGGTTGAGTGGGTTCCCCTAGCATGAACTACAGAGGCTGAGTGACTGGGTCCAACATGAATTGCAGAGGTTAGCAAGGTTCCACCAACATGACCTGTTGATGTTGAGTGGTTGGGTCCATCATGAATTGCATAGGTTGGATGGGTACCCCCTTGCTTTCAATTATTCTTCCTATTCTTCCTTCTTTTACTCCTTTTAGACTGCATGTTACTAGTATCAAAAATTTCACCGCATGAGGTGGAAGGAGGAGGAGAGGTTTCAACAGGTGAAGGGGAGACATTTTTTTGATGCCCTTGATATAAGGTGCTTACTTGAGGAGCATCAGGAGAATTCATGATATTCGGAGTGGAAAATAACCAAACTCGTATCCCTAGGGTGAATTCAGGTAGATTCAAAGTGGCCATCAAAGGAACTCCAACATTCCCAATGAAAGGAAAATCACAAGAAGCCCCTGGAATGGGGATCTCTTAGTTAGTGTTTCTAGGGGTATTATCCATAGTTTATGACTTAACAAGTAATAAAAGTGTGAGTTCAACAACTAACCAACAACACAAAGAGCACACCACTAGAAGAAAACGATAAGTATCCATACCAGGCAAAAGGAGGTACCTTCCAAAGGAAAGTATGGGATGACGAGGGCCGAGATCTAACTGGTGAAGGGTGAAGAACAGTTACTTGGGGTCCACAATATGCCTCCTTGGGTCCCAAGTGATTGAATCACCAAACCTATTTCCCAAATTATATGTAAGGGAATCCTCTTGAGTTTGTCCTAGGTATAGTGTAGGCTATCCTTCCACCATAACCTATGTAAAGTCCTAGAAGACAAGATACTAAGGATACCAAAATCACAAATAAATTTCAGTGAAATAATCGTCAGTTTAAACGATGCACATGTGTAGGGTAGCTAATCCCCAAACCTAAATAGTACCAAACACCACACAGGGCCGAAAGTGTAGAAAATCTAAAGCCTTGATGGCATAAGGAATTTCATAAACAAACTAAGAATCTAGGCACACAATTAACCTCACAGAGAATTGTAGAGAATTAGCATGAGGAGAGAAGAAGAAGAATTAATGAACACACATTAATGAATGATCAATAAATGATAATTGATATTATTACATAGGTAATACATCCTTATAAAGGAAAAACAAAGTTGCTAGAATATAGCTCAAGATAGCTCATAAAGCAGGCTTACTAATTATGATAAACCTCATAGTTGGCTAAAGCACTTTCCCAATATACCAAGCACCTCACGAATTAGCAATAACATGTGTGAGTGATGATGAGTGAAGGAAAGACTTTCTAATTCTAGAATATGGAGAGAGAATAATGGAGGATGGGTTGGCAACAAAAGCTGTCAGTTTCCTAGCTGAGTAGCTTTACCTTATCCACAGAAAAGCAGGATAAAGCAGATAAACTAGAATAAGGCAGAATATATTGTAAAGCATAGTTACCAATTCTAGATGGCCATAAAGTGGTCAAGATCAACCTAGAATAAAAAATAAATCATTCCTAGGATATAGATGGCAAGTGTTGACTCTAAGGTGCAAGTGGATGCCAACTATCTATGCTAGTGGGTAGGAAATTAATTAAATAATAATTAATTATTTTATGAGTGGGTTTATGATATTCCAACACCCCCCTGTAAGCCTAAATTTATGATGATATCTTTGAACTAATCATAAATATATATGCATATAGGGCCCAACAACAAAGCTATGTTCACCCTTTTAAAATTTATCTTTTCCAAAGAAATGAGGAAAGAGGCAAAACCTCAAGGGGAAAATCCTCCCTCAAGAAAGGACATGAAAAGCAATACCAAAAATGCTGAACTACTAGTGTTGCTGCTGCTAAAAACTAAATTCTAATGTCTGGAGAAATATTCTTCTTGGGAAGAAGATAACCCTTCTCACCTGGATCAAGGACAGCTGCATGATGGAAACTAGGACCATGTAGAACAACTGAGATCCAATGATGTGAAGGCAATACTGAAGGATCTTGAGACTTGTAATCAGCTCCAAGATGATAAGATGACTTGAACTTCGAACCGGTAGAGATGAAATGAGCTCAAATAGGTGAAATAACTGTCCAAGCGAATGTATAATGTCTCCATCTTCATTTACATAGAGAGAATGTGTGCAAGTGATCATGTAGGAACATAGAGAAGGCATAGGATCAAACAATGCAAATGCATGGGCTCCATGGGTTGATCTAGATTCCAAAGAATCCAAGACATCACATATAAGCACAACCATAGACTCATGGGAATATACTGGTAAAAAATCCTCTATGGTAGAAGAATGTAAGGAGGAAAGGTGGTGATATTCAAAATCTTCAAGGAGGCTCTGAGAATGAGTGCCAAGAACAAAGGAGGAACTGCAGAAGCACATGGGATCAAGTATGGTAAGTGGTAAGACACTAAAAGAACTTGATTTGGCTAATAAAACATCCTGGAAGTCACTGGGTTGCGCACCATAAAGAAGAGAGGCATGCATAAAGTGTTAGAGGTCTAGCATATGGATCTCAGAATCCATGATAGAAGACATAGAGAACACTGAATGTGTGAGTGAATCACCNGAGAGGTCTAGCATATGGATCTCAGAATCCATGATAGAAGACATAGAGAACACTGAATGTGTGAGTGAATCATCAATAGCAATAGCAGCTCCATTAGTCGCTTCTTTTTCATCAACAACATCATAAGAAGATGAATCAAGATCTTCTACTTCAAGAGACACAGAAAAAGATGCCTCTTCAATATTTTCTTCTTGATTGAAAGAGGAATCATTCGAATCAAAGAGAGTAGTAGCAATGGGACCTATATGAGAAACTTCTTCTTCATGATCAACTTCATCAGAGACTATAGAGGCTAAGACATCTTGAGAGAGAGAGATCATTGAGGAGCTAGAGGGACTCTCCACATAGCTAGAAGGATCCTCATGGTACTTTCCCAAAACTCTATCCAATGTTATCCAAATATCCTTTGGGTATTCAATAGAATCAATAAGGTAGCGCATGCTTGGAGAGATAGCCAGAAAAATAGATCCAATTGCTCTATCATAGTCATTCAACTAGCCACTTGGATCTTCATAAGACTCATCACCAGCTCCAATAGATATCTTATAGAGACCTTGTCTCTTTAGATATGAAATCATCTTCAATTTCCACTCTGAATAGCTTGTGAATGGAGAAAGAAGAGGAACTGATACTCTTGAATCCATTCGAAGTTGAACCTGCAAAATAAACTTGCAAATCTGAAAAGGAAGATTAATTAATGAACTCTCAAAGATATGATATCATGTATAGCTTTGATATCCCGTGCTCTGATACCATGTAGAAATTCTAAATCCTTGATGGCATAAGGAATTTCATAAACAAACTAAGGATCTAGGCACACAATTAAGCTCACAAAGAATTGTAGAGAATTAGCATAAGGAGAGAAGAAGAAGAATTAATGAACACACATTAATGAATGATCAATAAATGATAATTGATATTATTACATAGGTAATACATTCTTATAAAGGAAAAATAGAGTTGCTAGAAGACAACTCAAGGTAGCTCATAAAGCAGGCTTACTAATTATGATAAACCTCATAGTTGGCTAAAGCACTTTCCCAATCTACCAAGCACCTCACAAATTAGCAATATCATGTGTGAGTGATGATGAGTGAAGAAAATACTTGCTAATCGTATAATATGGAGAGAAAATAATGGAGGATGGGTTGGAAACAAAAGCTGCCAGTTTCCTAGTTGACTAGCTTTACCTTATCCACAAAAAAGAAGGATAAAGCAGATAAAGAAGAATAAAGAAGAATATGTTGTAAAGCATAGTTACCAATTCTAGATGGCCATAAAGTGGTCAAGATCAACCCAGAATCAGAAATAAAATGTTCCTGGGATATAGATGGCAAGTGTTGACTCTAAGGTGCAAGTGGATGCAAACTATCTAAGCTAGTGGGTAGGAAATTAATTAAATAATGATTAATTATTTTATGAGTGGGTTTATGATATTCCAACAGAAAGGAGGAACTGAGTAGGTCCCCAAACATGAAACAAATATGGTGTATTCTCTATCGAGTATAGTAGGGGTATCTCCATAGCTCAGCATCGCACAACCTCGTGCTTGACTCCCGTGTTAGAGGAGATTCTGGTGTCTTTCTTTATGAAGTTGGATTTCCTAAAAGAGAGGCCACTAGGTTTGAGTTTAAAGTTTTGGGTAGTTAAGGATGTCCCTAACCTAAAACACTAGCCTAGACTAGTGTGTTTTGTCCCTAGAAAGAAACTGTTACTAATATATTTTAGATATTAAATGTTCTTTTAAGGGTTGTTGATTACTCAAAGAGTGGCAGAGATGAAACCAATGGTGCTTGAATCAAAATGAGAAACAATATGGCTAAAAAAATAGAATTTGAAATACAAAAGCAAACTCCTACTTCTCTTTCCTTTTCCAAACCAAAAATTGAAAGCCATGAAAGAACGACTTTTTATTTTTTATTTTTTCAAAAAACAAGGACATGCGATGCATTTAAGACTAAACCCTAATCCACATGCATATAAAG
>LPNX010327699.1:94663-122609 GCA_001517045.1 Pseudotsuga menziesii | reverse complement strand
TACAAACATTGACATCTTTTTCTTCATGTATATTAATTTGTCATTCAAAAAGAAAAATTACATTCATGAATCATCTCCACCTAATCTCCTTGTATTTTCCCAAGCAGATCAAGTACAACTTGAGGATAAATATTTCCACAATTAATCATAATGACAAAGAGAGTTTATGGAATTGAATTGTGTGTATTGAAATGTCCCTACATTTCAAGTGGACACTCCACCAATCATCAGGGGAACAAAATGAAAAACTCAAAGTGGTATTGAAAAGAGTGAGCAAAAGATAATAATACATAAGATAAGGGTTTGTACATGCATTAATTAATATAATTATGCACATTTGATATAGTGAGATGTGTTGGTTTAAAAGAAAAATTGAAAAGGTTAAAATTTGAATGGTGTTACCTAATTCGCATAAAGTATCATCATATTAACTAACATTGAACTTGAAGTGAAATTTTCATATATGAAATAAATAATATAAAATTCCTCAAAAAGTAGCTTAAAGAGTATTTATTATACTACAAACATTGAAAAATGTTTCTTCATGTATACTAAAAGTCATTCAAGAAGAAAAATTACATTCATGAATCATCTCCACCTAATCTCCTTATATCCGTTCAAGCATATCAAGTACAGCTTGTACACCACATTTATTTATCTTGGTCTTCCTGCAATATTCTTTCTTTGGCATCCATGCCCAAACAATGCTATTAACTGGAATAGATCCAAGTTTTGTGTCATCAAGATTTGGTACCCAATATTGTTCTAAAAATTTTCCCTTGTATTTCCATGAGCTAGACTGCCACAAATCAATATTTACATGAAGGGTCTCGTTGTCATCATCTTGGAAGATATATGAGGTGGATTTTTCCATCCAAATCATCTCTCCTTCATCCTCATGTCCTGATCTAACAAGAAACATCTTTCCTTTCTCAACATCAATTCTAGGATCGACTGTTGGCTTTGGCTTGTTACACTTGGGTCCAACATATACCGGTTCATCTGTCACATTATCAAAATCCACATCCATAATACTTGATATTGCATGGAGTGTATTATCGTCAACATTAACATTTTTCCTCATCTTGGGCCAAAAATTATCTAAAGAAGAATCAATTTCATCCAAGGGTGTATGGTCATTGTAGACTCCATCTAATGCATCAACAACTCTTTTCCAATAATCAAGTTTTTATTCCATTCCTCTGTAACAATTGGTGAATTCTCATTTCCAATAGTCTCTTTCCACATTTTTATGTATGATGTTATTCCTTCCTTTACTTCTTTTAAATAAACATCATTGTCTTTTGGATGTAAGAAAGATGGCTTCCATGTGGGCAATATAGGTCGACCTTCATCATCTATATCCACAACTCAACTGGTTCTGGCCACTTAATGTCTCTGATGGGTTCTTTATACCTCATAACTGGAACATCATTGAGTAAAATAAATTGGAAGTACTGGACATTAAGATGTCCAACTAGTGCATTTTTCCCCTCCTCGATGTACCCATTAAGAAAAATTTTGAAGTCATGCACTTTGTCAATAAGTTTAGGTAGAAACACCCATTTTTCTTCTATTGTGCGATATGTATCCATCATCTTAGGTAAATAATATATATATTTACTTTTCAATTTGGAAGACATTCTTTTGTATGTTCTATCTAAGTCTTCATGGGTGTGCCCCACAAGCAAGAACCCAACCTTAATAGTGATGAAGACACCAAGTGCATTTAATAGTGATAGAAACATGAAAACATAAAAATTATTATTATCACTAGTTCCATTGTCCAACTGTAACAAAAAATTTGGAGGAAGAGGTTTAAAATCAAGATTTTGAAAGCTAATGCGTGTTAGCTTTCATAAGGTGATGAGTGAAAGGTAATGCGTGTTAGATTTCATAAGGTAGTTTTTCATCTAACACAACCACATTGTCAAATTGCACTGTGATGGAAATCTCGTTGGAGTTAGATTTCAACCTTAAATCGTTGCACAATGAATGAAATCTAATGTGTGTTAGCTTTCATAATATATTTTTCTATTTAGCACAACCACATTGTCATCAATCAAAATGCACCATGTTGAAAATGTAGTTAGAGTTAGCTTTCGTTCTTAAAACGTTGCACGGTGAGTAATAGGTAATGTATGTTAGCTTTCGTAAGGTAGTTTTCATCTAACACAGCCACATTGTAATCAAATACATTACACCATGATGTAAATATAGCTGGAGTTAAATTTCCTTCTAACAACATGGCATGATCAGTGAAAGCTAATGTGTGTTAGCTTTCATAAGTTAGTTTTTCATCTAACACAACCAGATCGTCATCGATCACATTGCACCGTGATGAAAATCTAGTTGAAGTTATCTTTCGTCCTTAAATCATTGAACGGTAAGTGAAATCTAATGTGTGTTAAGCTTTCATAATGTAGTTTTACATCTAGCACAACCACATTGTCATCAATCACAATGCATCATGATGGAAATCTAGTTAGAGTTAGCTTTCGTTCTTAAAACATTGCACGGTGAGTAAAACTAATGTTTGTTAGGTTTCATAAGGTAGTTTTCCTTATAACATAGCCACATTTTTATCAAATACATTACAACATGATGGAAATCTAGCTGGAGTCAAATTTCCTTCTAACAGCATGGCACTATAAGGGAAAGCTTATGTGTGTTAGCTCATTACAACATGATGGAAATATAGCTGGAGTTAGTTTTCCTTTTAACAACATGGCACGATGAGTGAAAGCTAATGTGTGTTAGCTTTCATAAAGTCGTTTTCCATGTAACACAACCACATTGTCATCAAGAACATTGCATCGTGTTGAAAATCTAGATGGAGTTATATTTCATCCTTAAATCGTTGCACGGCGAGTGAAATCTAATGTGTATAAGCTTTCATAGTGTAGTTTTCCATCTAGCATAACCATATTGTCATCAATCACAACGCACCATGATGCAAATCTAGCTGGAGTTAGTTTTCTTCGAACAAAATGGCACTATTAGTGAAATTTTATGTGTTAGCTCATTACACCATTATGAAAATCTAGCTGGAGTTAGCTTTCTTTTTAACAATATGGAATGATGAGTGAAAGCCAATGTGTATTAGTTTTCATAAGGTCATTTTCCATCTAACACAACCACATTGTCACATTGCGCTGTGATTGAAATCTAGCTGGAGCTAGCTTTCAACCTTAAGTCGTTGCACGGTGAGTGAAATATAATGTGTGTTAGCTTTCATAATGTAGTTTTCCATTTAGCACAACCACATTGTCATCAATTAAAATGCACCATGTTGGAAATCTAGCTAGAGTTAGTTTTCCTTCTTAAAACGTTGCACGGTGAGTAATAGTTAATGTGTGTTAGCCTCCGTAAGGTAATTTTCTATCTAAAACAGCCACATTGTCATAAAATACATTACACCATGATGTAAATCTAGCTGGAGTTAGCTTTCCTTCTAACTACATGGCACAATGAGTGAAAGCTTATGTGTGTTAGTTCATTACACCATGATGAAAATCTAGTTAGAGTTAGATTTTCTTCAAACTACATGGAACACTGAGTGAAAGCTAATGTGTGTTAGCTTTCATAAGGTAGTTTTCCATCTAACACAACCACATCGTCATTGATCACATTGCACTGTCCTGGAAATCTAGCTGGAGTTATATTTCGTCCTTAAATCATTGCATGGTGAAAGAAATCTAATGTGTGAGCATTCATAATATAGTTTTTCATCTAGCATAACCACATTGTCATCAATCATAATGCACCATGATGGAAATCTAGCTAGAGTTAGCTTTTGTTCTTAAAACATTGCACGATGAGTAAAGTTAATGTCTGTTAGCTTTCATAAGGTAGTTTTTTGCCTAACACAAACACATTGTTGTCAAATACATTACACCATGATGAAAATCTAGCTGGAGTTAGATTTCCTTCTAACAACATGGCACTATAAGGGAAAGATTGTGTGTTAGCTCATTACACAAAGACTAGAGTTAGCACAACCACATTGTCAACAATCACAATGCACCATGATTGAAATCTAGTTGGAGTTAGCTTTCGTTCTTAAAGCATTGCACTGTGAATAAAAGCTAATGTCTGTTAGTTTTCATAAAGTATTTTTCCATCTAACACAGCCACATTGTCATCAAATACATTAAACCATGATGCAAATCTATCTAGATTTAGCTTTCCTTCTAACAACATGCATGATAAGTTAAAGCTTATGTGTGTTAGCTCATTACATCAAGATGAAAATCTAGCAAGAGTTAGCTTTCCTTCTAACAACATGGCACAATGAGTGAAATCTAATGTGTGTTAGCTTTCATAAGGTAGTTTTCCATCTAACACAACCACATCATCATCGATGACATTGCACCATGATGGAAATCTAGCTAGAGTTAGCTTTCATCTTTAAATCATTGCACGGTAAGTGAAATCTAATGTGTGTTAGCTTTCATAATGTAGTTTTCCATCTAGCACAACCAAATTGTCATCAATCACAATGCACCAGAAAGAAATCTAAGTAGAGTTACATTTCGTTCTTAAAACATTACACCATGAGTAAAGCTAATGTATGTTAGCTTTCATAAGGTAGTTTTTCATTTAACACAGTCACATTGTTATCAAATACATTACAACATAATGAAAATTTCACCGAAGTTAAATTTTCTTCTAACAACATGGCACTATAAGGGAAACCTTATGTGTTAACTCATTACACCATGATGGGAATCTAACTGAAGTTAGCTTTCATTTTAACAAGATGGTACGATGAGTGAAAGCTAATGTGTGTTAGCTTTCATAAGGTAGTTTTTCATGTAACACAACCACATTGTCATCAATCACATTGCATCATATTGGAAATCTAACTAGAGTTAACTTTCATCCTTAAATCATTGCATGATGAGTGAAATCTAATGTGTGTAAGCTTTCATAGTGTATTTTTCTATCTAGCACAACCACATTGTCATCAATCACAATGCACCATGATGGAAAACTAGCTGGAGTTAGATTTCATTCTTAAAACATTGCACGGTGAATTAAGCTAATGTCTGTTAGCTTTCATAAGGTAGTTTTTCATCTAACACAACCACATTGTTATCAAATACATTACAACATGATGGAAATATAGCTGAAGTTAGCTTTCCTTCTAACAACATGGCACTATATGTGTGTTAGCTCATTACACCACGATGGAAATCTAGTTGGAGTTAGCTTTCATTTTAACAACATGGCACGGTGAGTGAAAGCTAATGTGTGTTAGCTTTCATAAGGTGGTTTTACATGTATCACAACCACGTTGTCATCAATTACATTGCACCATGTTAGAAATCTAGCTAGAGTTAACTTTCATCCTTAAATCGTTGCACGGTGAGTAAAATATAATGTATGTAAGTTTTCATAGTGTAGTTTTCCATCTAGCACAGCCACATTGTCATCAATCACAATGCACCATGATAGAAATCTAGCTGGAGTTAGCTTTCGTTCTTAAAACATTGCATGGCGAGTAAAACTACTGTTTATTAGCTTTCATAAGGTTGTTTTCCATCTAACACAACTACATTGTCATCAAATACATTACACCATGATGGAAATTTAGCTAGAGTTAGCTTTCATTCTAACAACATGGCACTATAAGAGAGCTTATGTGTGTTAGTTCATTACACCATGATGGAAATCTAGCAACAGAAGTGTCATTTTTAGAGTTGTCCAAAGAAAATTTTACAAATGTGTGAATAAGACAGATAGGCAAAAAGTCACCTCGCAAGGAGTGTTAAATGTCAAAACTCACTATATACTATAGGGCCACCCGATCATGCTCGGTCTGAATGTTTAAGGCACTAACCAAGGAGGGTAGACCATACCCTTGGCCACATAATCTGGTTACCTACTAGTACGTGCATTATGAGACTTTTACCAAGAAACATGATATTAAGAGGAAAGTATATAGACATGAAAACTGGCAAAAGACACGTGGGGTAGGTGAGAATAAGAAAAAGCCTACTACATCCCTGATATCGTCTGATAAGAAAGACAAGAAGATGCTCAATTCAGTTCAGGTTGGGTTTAAAAAGCACAGTTCATTATCAACATCTAAATCTGACAATATGAGGTCCATAATAAAGATAAAGAAGCCTACAAGCCATTTTGAGGACCATTTGAGGTCTAATGTTGCTGGTGCAATGCCTATAAGCCATTTTGATAACCATTTGAGGTCTGATGTTTTTGGTGTAGTATCTTTAATAACTGAGCCAGAGTTGAAGACAACAAAGAGATATTTTAAAAGGTCGTCAGAGAGTGAAAGCAATATTCATAATGATGGAGACAATATTTTGAATTTTTCTTCCTATCTTGAAGAAATTAGGGTACAATCACCAAATACAGGCATTATTTCAGAGTAGACCATGAGTGAAAAGCAGTTTGGTCAGAAAAGGCAAAGCATGGAAAAATAAATTAGAGGTTCTCGATTAGTGCATAAAAGTGAGTTCCTAGATCGTAGAAAAATAGTGACAAATAACATTTTCCTTTTAAATTTGCCACAAATGCAACGTCATCATCCTTGGAATCTTATTGATATTTTCTCACTTATCCTCTTGCAAGAGTTGTACTTGATTAAATTCCATGCTTTTGGAGCAATATTTAACATGTCCACAATTGCAGTAAAGGACTTCAGTAAGTTATTAAAAGTAATTGATTTGAACACTTTTTTTGCAAGAGTCTCACTTGCTATAAGCCGATGACTTCTTAAGATCTGCCATGGAACCTCCTTCCAACAAATTCAATGACAAAAGCTTGTTTTTAAGATGTAAAATATTTGTTTCATTGACATCTTCGTGCAATTTCTATAGTCTCAATCTCATCAGAAACTAACATCAATATTAGCCAAAGCCCTTCACAACTCTTCATCATATTTAGCTTATGTAACACCCCAGTTTTGACCCCATTTACATTAATGAATATGATGTATGTATTGCAAATAATCATTGTGCGGAGCTAAAGGCCAAGGCCCACCATCGATTTGGATATGGTATGTTTCGGATTTGGAATTGTCACTGATGGTATATCGAGAAATACGGCATATATTAAATTGTGACATCATGTAAACATGCACTTTAATTAAATAATCTAACCAGCTATGTTCGCGGAAACTAAATTGAGAAGTGATTCTCATAGGATAAGGGGGGGGATGTCAAACCTTGAGCCATGAGGGAAAATCCATGTGTCACCACCCTGTTTGACTTGCTCATCTTCCCTTGTTTTATCCAACTACCACTTTAATGCTCTGCAGAGTAGTTGAGGCAGTTATTTTTGCTGGGGAGTGGAGTGTGGTAGGATTGTCAGTCCTTGCCCACACGCACACTCCACCACGCACACTCCTTCCCTTGATGGTCTCATAGACCAAGGCTAGGGTTAAATGGTCCTCCAAGTATTTTTGTGGTCATAACAAGTTGTCTCAAGGGTCCCTGTGGTTCATTCATGCCCACTCAAAGTACATCTTTGTAAATAAGGAGAATTACTAAATGCTTTATCTTGATCTCCTCATGCCACCAAGATCAAGTGCTAGGTTTCTCAACCAGGGGTATCTAGTCCCTGGAGAAGGTCTCATAGCCCATAGATCAAGGAGAGGAGTGCATGACTTGCATAGACCCAGTCTAGGGCTTATGGTGATGACCTAGTAACTAACCAGGTGCCTCATCCCTAGGCTGCATCAAATAACTCAATGTCAAATACTTGGTAACTAACCAAGTGCCTCCATTCTCCTGGATAATATCCCTTAGCCCCAGGCTGAGATCCTAGTCCGAGACTAGGTTGAATTCCTGGTTGTTGAATGTTAGCATTAGCATGAATTCTTAAAATTTTGCAGACTGTAAGATAACAAAATACAAGTGTAGTAGAAACATCAACAACATCACACACATTGAACACGGTAGTTTTTCACGAGTAATGCTTTAAAGGAGAAAACCCCCAAAAAAGAATTAGTAATTCATCTCTTAAATGAGATGACTGAGTTTCTCAATAATTCTCAAACCCTAATGGGTTTGTACCACAGATAAAAAATCTACGAAAATGTATTTCATACAAAAATCAGATTAGGGATTTTTGCCCTAATTCTTCTAGCTGCCCGAAACTTCTAGAATGGCTGCCTGGAATTTATTCAGCCTGCCCAAATCTGCCTAGAATGAGACTAAACTTGCCTAAGATCCTTGTGTGATCCCTGTCAACCTGTCTGTGATCCCAGTCAGCCTGCCCAAATAGCCTGCTACTTCCCAAAACTCTCTGTCTACTTCCCAAGCCCTCTTTCTGAGCTCTGTCTTCCTGCCTAGAGGTATGTCTGCCCTGCATGAATCCCTGTCAGCCTGCCTGAAGTTGCTATTTTTCCTACCCAGACCCTATCTGCCTGCCCGAGCTCTGCTGCTTGCCCGAAACCCTGCTCGAGCATCACTGCTACCTGTCAGAATTCTATATTAGGCAGACTATTGCTTCCCAAGGGTGGTAGCAGCCTGCCCAAGGGTGTTGGCAGTTGCCCAAGGGTGTTGGAAGCATGCCTAAGACCTGCTAAGGCTTGTTGTGAGTGACGAAGGGCAGAGGGAGGTGCCTAGATAGGAGATCTGGCCTGCCTGTGAATAGACCAAGACTGTCTGTGAGGGAAGAAGGTTGCCCGTGAGAATTCTGAAGGTGATGTGAGGGTTTAGAAGAAACCTTAACTCGTGAAAAGGGAGAAGGTGTTGCTGTTGTTTTTCATTAATGGTGAAACCCTAGTTTAGGATTAGACTATAAAATAGTGGGTGCCCTAGATAGAATCCTCCATGCTAGGGCATAACCACAAAAGATGTCCTCCACAATGTGAGCGAACATCTTCCTTGAGTAGCTGTAGGATCATGAGCAAGCGTGTGTAACAAAATGAAATGGATTGATCTTCTTTTATATCCTTTGAATCACTTGTAAGTGGACCAAAACTTAAAAGAACAAAATAATATTATTTTATTATTTTATCTTTTTTACTTTTACCTTTAGTGGTACTAAAGGTATTTTTGCACTTTCACTTTGACTCCTTAGTGGTACTAAGGGTCCTTATGTATTTTTTACTTTTACTTTAGCCTTCTTCAAGTGCCCTGTGGTCAAAATAAGTGGTCAATGTGTTCCTTCATCCCCATTCAAAGTACGTCATCATAAACAGAGAGAATTACTAATGATTTTATCTCACACTCTATGTGACACCAAGATCGGGTACTAGGTGTCTTAACCAAGGGTAGCTAAGACTTGGAGAAGATCACAAAACCAACAGATCAAGGGTCAAAGTGTCTCACATGCCCAGACTTAGTCTAGGTCTTATAGTTAAAACCTCATAACAGACCAAGTGCATCAACCATAAGCTGCATAATTTGACCCAAGGTCAAATACTTGGTAACAGACCAAGCGCCTCCATTCTCCTGAATAATGGCCCTCAACCTTAATCTAAGTCCCCCAATTCTAGACTGGTTCATCTTCCTGTTAACTGACCAGGTGCCTCCATTCAAAGAATGGCCACTCAGTTCTAGGTTGAGTCGCCCAGTGCTGGACTGGTTCCACATCTTGGTCCCTAACTAGACCAGGTGCCTCCATTCAAAGAATGGCCACTTATTTCTAGGTTGAGTCACCCAGTGCTGGACTGGTTCCACATCTTGGTCTCTAACCAGATGTCTTCATTCAACAGAATGGTCACACAACTCTAGGCTGAGTCCCCCAGCACTGGAATGGTTCCACATCCTGGTCCTTGACCAAATGTCTCCATTCAACGGAATGGATACTCAACTCAAGGTTGAGTCCCCTAGTGCTAGACTGGTTCCATATCCTGGTCCTTGACCAGATGTCCCTGTTCTCTTAAGAGAATAGATCTCAATGTTGCTCAAGAAAAATCAACACTGGTAGCTAACCAGGTGCCTCCATTAAATGAATGGCACTCAACTCTAGGCTGAGACCCCCAATCCCAGACTGGGTCAAATTCATGGTAACTGACCAGGTGCCTCCATTCTCCCAGAGAATGGCCCTCAGCCCCAGGCTGAGTCCCCTAGTCCCAGACTAGGTCAAATTCCTGGTAACTAACCTGGTTCCTCCATTCAAAGAATGGCCCTCAGCCCCAGGATGAGTCCCCTAGTCCCGAACTGGGTCAAATTCCTGGTAGCTGACGAGGTGCCTCCATTCAAAGAATGGCCCTTAACACCAAGCTAAGTCCCCCAGTCCCAGACTGGTTCAATTTCCTGGTAAAGTGAATAATTGCCCCACGTAGAGTGAATAATTGTCCTACATGGGTCATTATATTGTTGTTATAATATTTTGAATGACATGGATGGTTCTTAGGGCCTTCGTAAGGTTTAGGAATAAACAATGAGGATGTAGGCCCTAAAATATTCATCTTTATGTCTAGTGGACATGCACATGGTTCTATATCACCTCACATGTCTTGTAAATGGAATATTTCACTTTCAACCAGGATATGGGTGCCATTACAATGTTTTTAGCATAGATTATGGGTTTTGGTTCCTTAACCATGTTGCACAAACTAAATCCATGGTATTTTCTATTATGCACGAAAGTAATCTTTTAGGGCTAATGCATCAAGAATGGGGCTCTAAATTGTCTTCGTAATTATCTTTCTATGCATAGATTTAGAGTTTTGGAGGTAATATTGGTTGAGGATCAAGAATAAGGGATATGATTTCATAATGTTTAATAAAACAAAGATACCTTTGAAGTGACAACTATGATATAGGCTCCTCATCGGAGTAGCAACCACCTGGTGTAGTTCCCTACTGAAATAGATTGGACCTCTAATCCACACTGTTTTAGGATGCTACCCCTCATTAATGGCTAGACAAAATCTATGTGTTTGGATACTACCCGTAAGAGGATCAAGGGATCAAAATGGATAGATATAATAGCTACCTAGTACAATTTCCCTTTGAAATAGAGTGGTTTTAGTTCACACTGCTTCGGGTTGCTACCCCTCATCAATGGTAGGAAAATGTCTACATGTTTAAATACTACCTGTAAGAGGATTAAGGGTAAACTTGGATTACAACTTAGTACAACCCCAAATATGGAGCACACTTTCATCCTCAAACAACTAATTGATAGAAAACTGCAAATTCAGAGAATTAATCTAACTTACAGGAAACCATTAAGTATTAGAGAAATTCATCGAGCATTACCAGAATTTATATTGAAAGGAATTTGATGGCACAACGTCAGATTCCTGAATCTTTTGTATGAAAATACCTTGGTTTATAAATGCACACTCTGTTCTGGAACAACGACCTTCAAACGAATCCCTAATCAACAGAACTCTGGGTACATCGCACCACCAACACAATTATGTGTAACTTCAACCGTAATATGGATAAATTCCACAGATCAATTCAATGTCCAGAGCTACCACAATTTGCAAGTGCTGAGACGAATTATTCTCTTTCTCAGTTAGATTTTGAAATGCCATTCCTCAGTCATCAATGATTTGGTGTTCTCCTCAAGCTGTGATATTGGATCGCAGTTCTAATCTGAGCATTCTCCAAACGCTACACCTACGATCCGACCTAAGAATCTCCACAATCTAAAAAAAAATCTTTCATACATTAGTATCTTCGTCCTCTCTTCAGAAACCGGTTGATCATCCCTGCATCGAGCCCCTCCTCGAAGGATCAAGGCAGTCGGGCCGGCATATTGGGGCAAAGGTTATGTTTTTTTTTGTTTTTTGCATTTTCATTATATTTTATTTATTTTTGTTTATTTTATATATTTGTCTTTTATATGATTTATTTTAAAAGACTAAACATTTTTCATTTTTTATTTTCTTAATATTTCATTATAGAGTACTTGAGTCAGTTTCCTAAATTTTAAGAACCTACCATCAGGCACCTAGTTTCCATCAATGTATTATATCTGTCCTTTAAAATGATATCCATGTTGATGTAATTGTAACTTTGGAATGTCCTTTAAAATGATATCCATGTTGATATAATTGTAACTTCGAAATGTATTCATCCGTATATTTTATGTATTGTACCTTGATGTTTATTCTGGGATGTGCCTGTAATGTATTTGAGTCATGTCATGCCCCGATGTTCCTATCGGAAGATTCTATAATGTAAAAAATTCATGTCAAGTCATTGTGGGTAACCCTCCTATTGGTAACCCTCCTATTAATTTATATTTAGGCTCAAATTTTATGATGAGATTCGAGTAAAGTTTACCATTAGATTTGTCGATATACATATTTTCAAAATAAAATTAATTTATAATATATTAATCTAATAAACATGTTTTTATATTTTATATATAATAAATAACATTTAATGTAGTTACATATAATACTCTATAACATTTAATATCCAAAAATGCCTAATATATAAAAAAAAATTAATATACAATATATAAAAAAAATTAATAATCTAATATTTACAACTTATAAACTATAACATTTAATATATAAAACAACATAATATATATAAAAACATTTCATATGTAGTATATAAAAAACATTTAATAATCTATATAATAAGTACAAATTTGTAATTTCATGGAAACAAAAAGACCATATTAAGTTATCTTGTTGGGTTTCATTCTTTTTGACAAAACTAAATTTATTAAAATTCAATGACCTCACTTTCTTGTATCAAACCTTCATTTATTGCCATGAATTGCTAAGCAGGGGAAAGCTTGATGGTTGAAGTGGAAAACCATCTTTGAAAGTGAGGATAAATATATCACTTTAGTATTCATATTATAATCATAAAACTAAGGAAAAGATCATTATTGTTATTGGAGTTTCATACTCGGTAAACTAGTTAACTTGTTTGTATCTTCTAATAAAATTGGCATTTAGTTATAAGTTTTGCACTTTATTTTGTAGTCATATTAGTGCACACACCTATTAATTGCAATTTTTTTATACTTGGTTTTATTTTGGTATGTGTTAATATTATAAATATAATAGAAATATCAATTGTGCTATGAAATTAATACTAGCATCTAACATTAATTATTTTAGATCACAACAATTGATGAACCCATACAAGACGATCCAAACTATGTTGAAGTTGTTTCAGACAAAGGAGAAGAATAAAAAATATGATGATGGTGGTGATCGTTATGGCGACAATGGTGATGAGGTTGATCAGCACGACAAGTTTAATGATCATGACCGTGATATTCAGTATGATGTTGGTGGTGCTATCTAGCTACAAATGCTTTGCATGAACATTCTACATTTTGGATTATATTTACATGTATTGTTGTTGATGTATAACTATGATATATTTATAATTTTATTTTTTATATCTATATACAGAGATCATACCATTGATATATATATATATATATATATAACTTATTTTTACTTTACTATAATGATATCCTTGAATAGTTTTGATATGTTGATCATACATTTTAATTTTAGTTGATTTGATTAAAGACGATGATGATATTATCGGTATTTTCTTGTCATTTTATATATTATATGGGAAATTGTGCATGTTCTTTTGATGAATAATTATTACGTATGATTATATTACTACTTTTGGGTGGATGTTGTGGATTTCCCTTAAACTTCTTCAGAAATTTTATTTTGAATTTTTAATGATATTAGAACTTTAATATATTTCAATATTTAATTGAAATTGATAAAATGGATGCAAGGAAAGAAGGAAATTGATTTGGTTAGCTTGGTGTCCATTCTTGAGCATAGACTAGACTAGAAAGTAATAAGGAATTTATTTCCTTGATACAAAATAATGGTCTTTGCGGGGGGGTCAGCCCAAAATTCCTCAAAGAATAGCTTAGAAGTGGCCTTTGTTGTCATGCTCTTCTTATAAGGAGTTAAAATTTCCATCTTAGAGACTAGTCGAAAACCACAAGTAAATAGTCATTTTCATGCTTGGTTGAAGAAATCCAGACACATAGTCCATGGAGATAGATTCAAAAGGTCTATTTGGGGTAGGAAAGGGAGTGCATGACCCCTTATTCTTGATAGCGTATTTGGTGATGGCACAAGCGGTGCATAATATGATGTAATTATCAACATCTTGTTTGAGCTTTGGCTAGTGGAAGTACTTTTCCGATAATGCCACTATATTTTCTATATTTAAGTTCCATACTACTCGACTTTAATGTTCCCTCGAGATCATATTCTTAAGTTCTTCTAAAGGAACATAGAGGTGGTTGATATGGAATACAAATTTCTCCTGAAGATGCAATTTTAATATTTTTCTTCGTGTGTGCAATGTTTGATAGGTAATAGCAAAGTTAGGGCCATCATTTTTATAATTGTTTCCACCTTAAGGTATTGTGTCTGCAAGAGTTGAGAATAGTAGTTAGTGCAGCAATCAAAGGTCATATAAGTTTATTTTCAACTCGATTTTTACTTTCCTTCTTGTCATTGATGTTCAGGTGGACCTATTGCAGGTATATGGACCACTTTTTATGGTGATAATTATGTAAATTTCCCTACAACTAAAAACTGGATACATCTGAAGGTGCGTTGGGTACAAGTGCAGCATAACAATGCACTATAAGTTACATCATGTCGCTTGCCCCCATTTCAATGTAGCCTTCATTGAAGTATTAGAATTGATAGACACATGGTATGTAAAACACATTGTTATCTATATTAGGTTGTATGGCATTTATATGTCCCTGCACATCTTATTTGAATGAGTTCCAAACAAGATCCTGATCAGAGAAATTGTTTGTCAAACCTCTTTGCATGAGGCCACATCAATGTTAATTGGATACCATCCTAATAAAATTAGGACCTTATGCATTGATTGAATTTATACAACAATCACAATGCCTTGATGTGAAATTACACATTATTACCTCATGGAAAATAACAACCTCATCCTCATTGTCATCATACATACCATTATTTTGGAGTGAATACAAATTGCTACACCTAATTATGATTCAGAATGTGTATTTGGCCATCTTTGACAAGCTTTCTCTACAATTCATCCAGTAACTACTCTCTTTATTTCCTTTCATTTTCCCCATTTAAATCCAATCGTATTCTAGCGATGGAATATATCATTTAACTGCACAATCCTTCCATCTACTATCTCGAAACTCTTAAATTTCCTAGACAACAATTGCCAAATATCATTTCTTATATTTTCAGAACATTTAAATGATAGTGAAGATGATTCTTTGATGCTATATCAATCCCTACATGCATGTTATGGTAAGGTAAAACCAAGATATCAATGCACCATATCCCTCCCACTCTTAAATATTTTAGCACGCAGGCATCACTGCAAATTCTAAACTACATCCATTTATAGAGTTTATGAATCCTCTCCTTGAATCTATAAATTATATCGCTTACATCCATCAATCACTATTTCTTTGTGGACTCTAGGATCACTCCAAATGGATCCATCTATCTATTTATGCTTTATTCAATGTTATATATATATGGATGAGGGATGGATAGTATTTCCAATTTTGGGCTAGGCATATTTGTTTGTCTCCTCCTATAGTACATGTGCCATCATTTCTCTCTCAGTAGGCTATCTATGAACAATATTTGAGGTTAGTTTTCATTGTATGACATCATAGACTTGACACATAATTTAAGCATACAAGGAAATAAGGCCCACCTGACAAATATTGTTGAGGAAGTTTTATGCTTGAAAACTTTTGAGAGGCTTTAAAGTGGGTTGACAAATGATTGTCCTGTCACTATCTAGGGAGAAATAGAGGTTGGTATCTCCCTTTTAATCCCATTTAGCTATGGAAATTCTAGGACCAATGCACCTCTAAAATTGCATGCTTTCAAGCTAGAAGAATGAGAAAGAAATAGTTTTTTAGTTGGAAGATTCATGGTACTTTTACAAAGGGCATAACTGAACTACAGGACTTTAATAAATATAAAGGGCCTCCTAGCCTCTAATTTTAACTCAACTTACCTTGAAATAAAATATCATTAAGTGGATGCTATATCCACTTTTCTCTCCAATAACCAATAATAAAAGTAAAACACATTTAGCAGCTTCTACATCCATGCTTCAAGGGCCACTAAAAGCCTCCTCAAAACTGGCTTCTCCTCATTGAAGGGAGAAAATTACATACAATAGGGTTTGAATGCTTTCTTACCACCACTTGTCACTTTCCAATTTACAGTGTTCCCTTGAGTCATGGTATTTGATCTTATCTTTGGAGAGAAAATGCCATTGACTTATGAAGGGAGTTCCTCCTCTTTTCTTTGTAAATCATGCCAATAATCGATTAGATGATTTATCATGCCTCCAAATATGCAAGACATACCTTGAACCATGTGAAATATCTCATGATATCCCTCCAAATGTCCTCTTGTGTGGGACGTCCTTCTTTTACGGGCTATATCCATGCTTCCTCCAAAAATAACCATATTAAAATATATAGAGAGGCCCCTTCAAGTAAGACTATCCTCATAATAGGTCTTCTTAGCCTTGGGGAATGTGCGAGCTGCCAGTTATCTTTTATTAGCCTAGGGAGTTCCACATATAAAGCATCTACACCTTGACATTTCATTTTTCACCATGATACAAGCATTGGAGGCTTCCCTAAGTTGAGAGTTATTCATTGATGCATGTGCTTCTTAAATATTGCATAAAACCTTCTGAATGGCCTGGGAACAATGGTTTCCTAGAGGATGGGTGTTTCTTCTTAGCTTGATGGGTTCCTATCTCTTCCCAAATGACCCAAATGACCTTTGCAATAGAAATACAAGTGGTGTTAAGATTTGATATGAAATAGTTGGATATATTCCTTGCAAACTGCATGGAGTGAGCTCAAATAGTACATTTTAATCTTGTTATGAATGAACCACGTATATTCATAAAGGAACAGTCATTTTTTCATTTAAAATATGAATAGGTCCTCGAGGTACAATTGAACCACAAAATATTCATTAACAAGAAACCCAATGGACTAATCCAAACAATGACTGATATCATTATACAAAAGACAAAATCTTCTTGAAATATGAGAAGAATTCAAATATGATGCTTATTCTCCTTAACCCATAATCATTGCAAGCTGAGAATCGTGACAACAGAGAACCGAAAAACTCAGGTCCAAATCAACGCTGACAAATCAGGTAAGCTTTGTAGTGATCACACGCCAAAGGAATGGTTAAACAATATTATGAATCAAGTTTAAAATTAAATATGGCTTTTTCAGGATTTGGGTTTTGAATAATGTCTAAAATCCTAAATTTGTCACTGTGTATGCCATGGTAGGATGTTTGGCTGATGTTCACCAAATGTTTGACGAAATGCGCAATCAAGATGTGGTGGCATGGACTACCATAATTGCATCCTCTTCAAGATATGGACATAAACAGGAGGCGTTGGCTTAATTCTATGGAATGCTACAGACAGGTATGCACCCTAATAATTTCATCTTTGCCACTATTATGTTATTCCCTCCTATAAGTTGTTGTAGATCCCAAGCATGCGAAAGACATTCCACAAGAAGAAGCCATCTCTGCTTTAGTAGTTTCTAAATCCGTTCAGGCTTAAGTATACCATTGCTGGAAGTAAGGCTTGGTTGTTAATTATGGTGGTAATTTGTTTTATGCTCAGTCTCAAAAATGAAAGAAAGCAACCCTGCAATTTTTTATAAAATCAATGAATTACTTTGATTTAAAACTGTGATAATAGAGACGAGAATTCCAAGATTGCAGAGACAGGTCTGAAATTCAAGATTTTGCATCAAAGTACATGGTTACATTCTTATTCTTAGAATGGGAGTTGATCTCCAGGATTTGTTTGGGTAACGCGCTCACGGATATGTATGCAAATGTGGGATTTTAGAAGATGCATGCAAACTGTTTGACAGAATGACTGAAAGAGATGTGGTGTCGTAGAGTGTGATTATTACAGGCTATTCATACAGTTGGCAGTGTGACAAGGCCTTGAATCTCTTTCATCGAATGGAAGTAGAAAGTGCTCAGCCTAACCTGATTAGTGATTACAATTGATGTGATGATATCAGGGTATGTCCTTAAAGGCATCACTGATGAGGCTTTGAAATTATTTCTTCAAATGCAACTGGCTAGAACAAAGAACTAGTATACTTCATTGATCTTGCTAAGATTCTCACCATCAATCTTGCCAGCCAGGGGATGGGAGATAGATAGGCGGTCCACGTTTTTTCATGATAGTGTAGTTAACACAGACGAGGGTACAAATAATGACCAAAGAATGCCATCCATTGATAGTGGCTTTCATGATTTCATGGGATTTTGCAATTTGGTGATCTCAAATCTTCAGGAGTTTGAGAAATTTGCTATAGAACTAGGTGATAGGAAATTCAGTGACAATGGATTCAATACTTTAGAAAAAAAAATTCCATCCAAACCTAGAAATTTGTGGCTATACCCTGACTAACTGAAGGTAAGAATCTCTTTTCTTTGTCTATTATTTTAGCAGGGGATAGTGACAAAGTTATTGATGCTTGTATGATGGGAATGATGGATGGGTTCCATCCAAAGACTAAAGACCCTAATGTACTATTCAATTATATAGATTTCATTGCTAATTCTGTCCATGAGCAGTTGTCTTTGCCAAAGAGAAAATGTATAGATACCAGGCCTACTTAGTGTATCTTGTCCTATTTCATCACCCTTATTGTCATCATCGACACCAACTCCTATTCACAAAGGAATGTTGTTGGATAGAGCTCCGGTTGGATTGTAATGGGATTCAATTAAAAATCTCATAGGATTTTTTATGTGCCAACCATTCCCCTATGTACCAAATAAATCCAAATCAAAGTAGAAAATGATAGAGTGATTGTGAACAAATAAATAACGAGGACAAAAAGGGCTGGAAAAAAGTCCACTTCACCCATAGTTTCTTAAACACTTTTGGTGGGTGAAGGGAGGATGGCGGGTGAAACACCTTTAGTGGTTCCTTTGAGGGGGGGTGGAGGGGGAATTGAATCTCCATCAAATATTTATACTATATACTGAAATATAACATATATAGGTTTCTAGTGTTCCAACAACCACTTCTTTAGGATTTTTCTATTGAAAAATTTACCCATGAACCTACCTACAAGTGCCTTTTCCATCAAACCCTGAACTTTTTATAGTTGCACATCATGTTCGGCCACATTCTTAACTTGTTCATGTCTAAATTTTATGCATTTATTATTACAAAACATATAACAATATAAGGGTCCAAGGCAAGAATTACAAACTATTTAGCTCAAAGAAACTCTCCCTTTGATTATTATCATAACAATCAAATTGCACATAAGCTATGTATCCTAGGGCTTATGCTGTTGACCCCCTGTCAAAGCTTTACTGCCAAAAATAATATATCTTTTACAACACTCAGCAATCATTTTCCATTAAAGGCTTAGCAATCATTATCCATTAAAGGCCATAATGCTCAAGAATATCAAAATGATTAACAAGAAGTGGATGCTAGCTTGGAAACACAGGGTATCAAGCATAACCATGGCCATGTTGCTGCAATGAACATTTGTTTCTTCCAATCCATTTTACTGTACAGCTATTGTTTGGGTTTTGACATGAAGTTAGTGGTCATTCAGCATGTGTAACATGTTATATAAAGTTACTTATTGGGTAAAAGTTACTTTGTGTATTCTTGCGATGATATGGAAATTAGAAACCAGATTGCTTCTCTACTTCCTTATAAGATGACTGGGTTAGAAGGGGTTTTTAAGTATCTTGGTTTCTTTTTGAAACCAAATGGGTATAAAAAAAAGGTGATTAGGAATGGTTAATTAAGAAGATTTAGAGGAAAAATTAACAGTTGGTCATTTCGATGGCTGCCTCTCGAAGGAAGACTTTTTTTGGTAAATTATGTTCTACAAAGCATTCCATTTTTTGGGTTTTCTTTATTTATCATTCAGGAGTCTACGGTTTACAAGATAAGAAAGAAAAAATTTCAGTTTTTATGGGTTGGAAAGTTGGAATATTCAAAATTTCATTTGACTTCATGGGAGAGTCTATCAAAGTCAAAACTGATGGTAGGACGGGGGATCAAAAATCTAAATTGGTTCAATAGGGATTTATGTGCAAAGAGCTTATGGAGAAGATTATTTGATGAAGGTTTGTGGGGAAAATTTGTGAAAGCTAAATGTTTAAAATGTGTTGCTATGGTCCATTGGTTTCGGGATGCAATGAATAAGGCTCAAAATGTTTCATCTATTTAGAGTAGTTTTTTGAAGTCTTTCCCCATTATTAACCAGTCGATTTGTTGGGCCATCGGCTGAGGTAATCAAGTATTTATCACCTCAGAATGGCTCTGCACTCACATCTGATCATGTAGGAACCAATCCTATAGTCACATCAGAATGACCCTCAGTCCCAGACTGAGCTTTCCTAGTAACTGACCAGCTGCCTCCATTCCAAGAATGGCATTCAATGCTTATATCTGATCATGTAGGAACCAATCCTACAGTCACATCAGAATGGCTCAGCACTCATATCTGACATGGAAGGAACCAATCCTCTCACCATGACAGAATGGCTCAGCCCTTACATCTGACCATGGAAGGAAGCAATGCTCTCACCATGTCAGAATGGCTCATGGACTCATCACTTCCCTTTGGAGGGAACATCAATATGGAGAACACCAAGATTCTCCCTGAAGTACTCAAACTTCACTCTAGCTAATGGCTTTGTCAACACATCAGCTATATGTTCATCCATCGCAACATACTGGAGCTTCACTGCTCCCCTCTGCACCATATCCCTGATATAGTGATACTTGATATCGATATGCTTCAACTTTTCATGGAGCACCGGGTTCTCCGACAAATTCGAACAACTCTGGTTGTCGGAATGTATACAAGTAGCATCCAACTAGAGATCAAATAAATCAGACAGTAGATCCCTTAGCCATACTGCCTCACAACTAGCTAAATAAGTTGTGAGATACTTTGCTTCAGTTGTACTTAGTGCCACACAGGATTGCTTCCTGCTAAACCAAGAGATCACACCTGATCCCATACTGAAGCAACACCCTGAAGTTCTCTTCCTATCGATGGCACTGCCTGCCCAATCTGAATCAACATAACCCTCCAGGTTAATATTTTGATTCACCTCATACTTGAGCCCATAATCAAATGTACCCCTCAGGTACCTCAGAATATGCTTTGCAGCAATCAAGTGAACATGTCTCAGATCTATCAAGAACTGGCTCAAGTTGTTCACAGCAAAGAAAATATCCGGTCTCGTGTTTGTCAGGTACATCAAGGACCCAATCATCTGGTGATACATCGTAGCATCAACCACTTCTAATGAAGCATCACTCAATAGATTCAGGTTTGATGCCATAGGTGTGGTCATGGCCTTGCAATACATCATCCCAAACCTCTTCAGGATCTCTACTGCATACTTCCATTGTCTGAGGGAGATTCCATCCTCATTCTTCCACACCTCCATGCCTAGAAAATAGTGCATCATACCCAAGTCCTTCATTTCAAACTCGGCAGCAAGCTTCCTCTTCATATCAGCAATCAACCCATCCATATATGTTACAAACAGATCATCTACATATAGTAGGAGCATCATTGGGTTTCCATCTTCAACCTTGTAGTAAAGGTTGGAATTTGCTTTACTTTTGGTAAAGCCCAAACTGGATAGAAAGCCATCAATTCTGGTGTACCATGTCCTGGGTGCCTGTTTCAAACTGTACAGGGCTTTCTTCAATCTACACACATGAGACTCCCTGTCATGTGTCTCAAAACTGAGTGGCTTCTCTACATACACTTCCTCTTCCACTACACCATTCAAGAAAGCAGTCTTGACATCCATTTGGTGTATCTTCCATTTCATTACTGCATCCAGAGCAAGTACTGATCTGATGGAAGTGTATCTGGGTACAGGTGCAAAGGTTTCTTCATAATCTATTCCTTATTTCTATGAGAAACCACGAGCCACAAATCTTTCTTTATATTTCTCTATGCTGTCATCTGTAGCATGCTTGATCTTGTAGATCCATTTGGAAGTTACAATAGACTTCCCTTTTGGTCTTGGGACAACATCCCAAACATCATTCTTCATGATCGATTGATACTCTTCGATCATAGCATCCTTCCATTCTTTCCTTTCTGCAACTTCTTCATAGTTGGAAGGTTCTTTAATGATTAAGTCACATAATAAAGCTACATACCCGGATCAGGACTTGGTCCTCTTTCTTTCTTTGTGATTCTCTTCTGGAGCCCCATATCTTTTCGCACCTTGGATAGCTTCTCGTACCCAAGCAGGTTTCCTCTTGTGAGGATTCTTATCATGAGGTGGATCTACAGGTTCTTGAGGTTATTCAAATTCTCGATCTTCTTCTTGAGTTTCTTCGTTCATGGTTGTGTCATGAATTCTAGGTGCTTCTTATTCTTCAGGATCTTTAGCAGGTCTCTTTCTAGATTTTGTGTAAGCTGAGTCTTTGTCAAATGTTACATCCCTGCTGATGTCGATCTTCTTGAATCCTGGGAAGTATATTCTGTAAGCCTTTGAGCTTTCAGAGTATTCCACAAATATACCCTTCTTTCCTGAAGGATCTAACTTTGTCCTGTTTTCTTTTGGAATGTGTATGTATACTGGACAACCGAATATTCTGAGATGGTTGACTTCTAGTTTCTTGCCGGAGAATACTTCTTCATGTGTCTTGTTCTCGAGTACTCTGTGTGGAGTACGGTTTTGTACATACACCGATGTTCTGGCAGCTTCTGCCCATAGATGCATGGGAATATCTTGATCATGAAGCATTGCTCTTGCAGCTTCCATGATCATTCTATTCTTCCTTTCTGCAACCCCATTCTGTTGTGGATTATATGGAGTGTATAACTCCCTCTTAATCCTTGAATCTTTGCATAACTCTTTGAATTCATTTGATGTGAATTCTCTGCCATTATCTGATCGAAAGGTCTTGATATTCTTTTCTGTGTGGTTCTCGATCAAGGCTTTGAATTCCTTGAACTTGCTGAAAACTTCATCTTTGTTCTTCATAAAGTGTATCCATGTCTTCCTAGAAAAATCATCAATAAAATAATCATGGTATACATACCCGCTTAAAGAACTGGATGACATTGGACCGCATACATCAGAGTGAATGATTTCCAAGATTCATTTTTCTTTGCTTTCGCTACTTGGAAATGTCTTCTTTGTGTTCTTTCCTTTCGCACATCCTTTGCAGACTCCTTCATGTTTTGCTTGAATTTCTGGAAGATCTTCAATAGCTTTGCTTGCAAGTGGAAGTGCTCTGTAGTGCACATCTGCAAGCCTTGTATGCCACAGTTCATTTGGATTTACTGTGTCATGGACCAAAGCTTGTTCTGAATGGCCCTTCAATTTGTATAATCCTCCTTCTTGTTCTCCAATTACTATTGCATCGTCGATAGTCTTTCCTCTTGGCCACATGAGGACTTGGCCATCTACAAATGAAACCCTCATGCCTTTTGCATCCAATGCCAATATGGAGAGAAGATTCTTCTTTAGTTTTGGTACAAACAAGACATCCTTCATTTTTATAGACTTTCCAGAGTCTAGCTTGTAGGAGGATTCACCACTACCTTTTATGGGATATTGGTAGTCATCCCCAAGTTTCACCTTATGGGGTGAATTATGTTCGGATAGTTTCTCAAAAGATTCCTTGAATCTTGTCATGTGTTTGGAAGCCCCGCTGTCGATAAGCCAATATTTGATTCCATGAGTGATAGTTCCCGTGAGAGCGACAATCAGAACATATTCTTCATCACTTGAAGAGTATTCACTTTCTTGTTTTACTTTCTTCCTGGGAGGATCATCATCCTCAGTAGTGTGAGGATTATGTCTTCTTTTGGAGTTCTTATTCTTCTTAGATCCACTCTTATTCATGGGACAATTTCTAGCAAAGGGTCCTCTTTCATCACATGTATAACATCTGAGTTTGGATGGATCCCTTTTTACAAAATTATCTTTCTGATGAAAATGCTTACCTTGGTGATGATGATTTTCCCTTCTACCTTTCTTGGAGTGTGTTGTAATCTCACAGATCACATAGGGTTACCAGTAATACATATTAATAACAGAAATACATAATAGAGATAAGAGACAAGAACAAGTAAGCAGAATAATAGATTATATTATAATGAAAGGGTCCATACAATACAGAGAATTGAATCGAGTTCTCATCTGGCTCAACAGCCTAATATATATGAATTACAAATAGTTACAAATAACTACCTATCGATTCGGTGAACCAACATGACCTTATGTGGCCAACCTAACCTCTAATTAGTTGGCTGATTGACTAAGTTGACTATCGTTCAAGTCGGCTTACCGACTTGCTCCTCCAACATCTCCCCCACAAACAAAACGTTCCTTTATCCCGAAGAAACGGGGAGGTACAAAAAAAATTTCTTTGCCTATCCTTAGGTTGTTATTTCTGTGCTTGGTCTTCATGGGCTGTGAAGTCTGATTGTTGGTATTTTCTGCACATAGACTATGATAAATTACTTTAGCTGTCACTGCCAGCTGATGCTGAAATGTTGTCCAACTTTGCAGTATTTTCTGGATGTCGATTGTTAATGTAGTCAGACTTGATAATATCGACATATTTTCTTGAATGGAAAATTATGCTATATTATCCATGTCGGGACCCATAAACTGGTCATTTTCCTCTACTATCTCAAAAAGTCATCTCATCTGCAGGCAGATGATGTCTAATTTTTCTAGATTTGGAATTGCTTGTTGCACCCACTGGTGTGCTTGTCGCTCGTGCTTATGCAATTTGGTTGTTTCGAGCACTATTTGATTTTCAATTATGCTCCTGAGTTCTACCTCTGTGCTTTTTCTCTTTTTGAGCACTTGGATTTCTTATCAAGTTTGTCGAACTTGCTGATAGACTTGCCCATAATAGGCAGGCCAATCTCTCAGTACTTCTTATGTAATGACCGACTCCTCCATGTGATCTCGTAGTACCTTGTATGCTTCTGCAAAAGTTATGTGTTGCTGTGTCAGTAGTCGAACTGTTTCTTCTTTCTGCACTTCTTTGGTATCTTGCCTGTGTGCCTGTAGTGTCGACACCATGCTCTCAAGTAGCTGATAAGCCTTTTCTAATGGCTTGTCGGTGTCGACCTCTGTCGGACCTGGTATCACAGATTGCACCAAGTTTCTGCATTTGTTAAGGAACTTGACTTGTTCTTTTTCATTCTCGTCGAGCTCCCTACATCTATTTTGGCTCCTTTTTTTTGCTTCGATTGCCAATGATTCCAAGAGTTGCCCTAATTCTCCATCCCTCAGTTTAGTTGGATTGACTGCAGTGGTTGATCCAAGTTGACTAATGTGGACCATTGTTGTATGGATTTGATGGTCCTTCTTCTTTTTGTATTTCTTTCTTTTGTGCTTTTGCTTCTCTGCTTGCTTTGGCACCTATGTAACAGTCAAAATTGAATTGTCTGGTTGCTGGCTAACAGTGGTCGATGGTATTTCTGGTTGGGCTGGTTGGATAACTACTACAGCTGGTTGTGCATCTGGTTGGTTGGATTCAAAGGGTCTAGATGTGGTTGCAGTTGGTGCTAATGGCTGTGGTGGAGGTAGTTCAGGTGCAACTAGTTGGATTAGAGACTCTTGGTGGTGAAGCGGTGGTGATGGTGTTGGTGAATGGTCTGGTGTGATTGGATTAATGGAGATATGGTTGAGTGAGGGGTTGTGGTTTTGTGGAGGTGATTTTTCCTGGAGGTCAGAGAATAGTTCCTCTATTTCTCGACTTATTTCGTCCATGTCCTCTCCTTCCTCATCTTCGATCAGTTCATTGGCTGGTGGGTTGGGTTCAGGTTTGGTTGAAATGATAGATGTGGTCTGACTTGTGACAACTTCAGCTTCTTTGTCGGGGTTTCTCTCAAATGTCGAAGTCGCAATTGAAAAATTCCTCTACCTTTGGATTACTTGGCTAGGTTAGGGAGCGGGTAGTCTGGATCCACTAGCTTCAAACAAAGGGGCTTTGGTGGTGAGCTTTTGAACCAACGTGAGTAACTCAAGCAATTTTTCAATGTATTCCTAGAGGTCTCTGTCATGGTAGAACTTCTCCTTCAAGGTCTCCGACATAGCATTCTTACATATGTTGATTGGGCTTATGGAAGGTTGTTCTGGAATTAGCTCTTGTGTGATTTTGGTTGGAGACAGGGGTGGAGGTGTAGACACAAGATCCACAACATTTTCAGTCGTCAAAGTGCTTGTGCTTTTCACCCTCTTCGGTCGACCTTGTTGTGCCCCTACTTCGACAAATCTCTGGAATTGGGTCTTGATGGGAATTTTGTTTGCTGCGGCATCTTCTATAATGTTGCAAGATGTAGTTGCTAGTTCTTCCTCGTCTTCTGAGGACTCTGGAATGATAAGCTTGCGCTTACCCTTCCCCTGTTCTTGTTCCTGTGTTTTATTCTTTTTTCTTGAGCCTACTATCTCCTTTGACAATTTGGTTATGTTTTCATTGGTGACAGCATACTCTAGATCTTCAGTGTCTATCTCTCCTCCCCGGTCTTTAGTCGAGACAAGGATTTCTTCAGCTGGATTGGTTACCAGCTATTTTATTTGTGTCTCTTCCCTTTGTGTTGTCAGAGGTTTCATTACGATTTGTAGTCGGTCGGTGCCTTCGACCGGCATCTCCTATGACACAGATGTTCTGATGTATAGGTTGAGCTCGTAATATTCCTCCTTCTCTTGTTCTGTCAGTGGCTCTTCTATCGAGAAATTTATTTCTTTTTCCCTTGCTGGTGTCGACAATTTTGAACCTTCCTGTCGAGCTAGCTCTCGAAAAATCTCTTCGACTGTCAGGTAATAGTCAAGAGATATCGCCTTTGCCTTGGTACCTTACATGTACCATATCGCGGTATGGTCAAGTTCTAACTGGATGTGGGCATTTTTGGGCAGACTTCGTCAGATGTTCTGGGGCACCCTCCATCTGGTCGTGCAGACTTAGAGCTGTTGGAGCCAGTTTTCGAACAACAATTTTATGTTTGCAAGTTCTTTTAGTGTTCCACTCTGTGAGAATGGTTTGAATCTCCACATATGAAATTTTGTTGGTTCTTGAAATTGATTATCCCCGACAGGGCACAAGGAGTACATTACTATCCATAACATTAGGGATGGAAACCTGATAATTCCTCCCGACTCCTGACATTTTTCGCAGATGCCTTTGAGCATGTCGATGACACACTCAGCCCATCTATATATCTTTCCTATGTGGGAAATGGTATCCACTACCTCCAACATATCTAGTTTGAGGTCGCTCCCTCGACCTGACGCCGTAAGTGCACTGGCTATGATTTTGGCCACTATTTGCGATGTCCGAGTTTGTATTTGGATAATCATTAGCCCTTTGGAGTTTTTTCTTGATGTTGACCCTGTTCGAACTTATACCAACCCTTCCTTGATTCCGACTGGTACTAGTGCACCTTGGTTTGATAACCCATTCAATTTGGAAATTACTTCCCCAGAGATTTCAACCGGTTGGTCGAAGTAAAATCTATCGTTATGATATCGGCTTATGATAAATTTCACCGCCATTTCCTTCGTGCTTCCAAAAATGGCCATGATCGGTGCATTGATGTAGTTTACGATGGTACTGTGGTTGACTTTCTCTACAGCTTGTGTAGGCCTTTTGTCAACATAATCCCACTCTTTAATCTCGGCCCATAGTTTCTCCCATGAGCCCTCCTGAACCTTAGCGTTCTTAATGAGTTTGAGTCTCCTCATCAATGGTGTCTCTACGGTCTGTAGTTCTTTAGCCTTGGCTACAGCTCTGGTTTGTTTAGGTGCCATCTTGTCGGTCTGCTGGTCGATTTTGCTTCGGTATTCTTGGTTTTCAGTCATCCAGTTGCTAAGTTGCTCTCTTTGTTCGAAATGTTGTAAATGATCCTTTGGCGGTTCAGTATTTATAGTTGATGCATTTTGTTATGTATCTAATATTACGAGTAA
>LPNX010327699.1:52072-94478 GCA_001517045.1 Pseudotsuga menziesii | reverse complement strand
AAGAAAGAATGGAGAAATTAGAGCTTAACCAAGCCCAAGGTTCTAAAAATATTGAGGGTTTACACTCAAGACTCAACCAAATCGAAGGATAACTACACAAAATAAAAAATGAATTATCAGAGACTGTCAAAAAAGAAGTCAATGAAGCAGTATCTTGGGAGATGGAAGGTGTAAAAAGAAACATCGCAGTATTGTTCGAATCTGGGTTGAGCAAACTCGAGCATCATTTGGAAAACAAAATTAATACATTAGTGTGCAATATTTCAAAGGAAGACCAACCATCCTCAAATTCAAGGCACCATAAGACAATTCCTCCCAAAAGAGGAAGTCCACAAGAAGAGTTCGATCACGATCTCTCTCCAAATCATGAGCAGTCACTTTCTCCTCCAAAAAGGAATGGATATCAAATGAAACCCAAGTTAGAATTGTCAAAATTCAATGGAGACACAAAATGGAGCATGGCGTGGATCAACAAGGCAGAAGAATTTTTTTCCATACACAATATCACAGCTGACGAGGAAATGATAAAATATGCCTCTATGCAACTAGAAGAGCGGGCTTACAATTGGTACATGTGGTGGAAGGTTACAACATAGGAAACTAAGCACAAGTGGAGAACATTCAAAAATTATTTCTTTAAGAGGTTTGAAGACTTAAAAGAAAAAGACTTCTTTGCAAAACTTACCAGACTGCAGCAAAAAGGCGATGTTGATGAATACACCGATGAATGGGAAGCCCTGGTGACACATGTGCCAGAACTCACAGATAGTCAATGCCTCCAGACTTATTTGTATGGACTAAAACCCTATATAATAGATGAACTAGATATACTAAATGTATCAACCTTGGACAAGGTGAGACGCAAGGCAAAAATCATTGAAGAAAAATTTAAAAAAGCGTGGAACAAAAACCATGACAAAGATAGAAGGTCTATTCCAAATACGAAAACCGACACCAAATACCAGCCACAACATCTGAGGAATGACAACAAAACCACCTTAGAAGCCCAGTGGATGAAAGAAGGAAAGTGTAAGTATTGTGGAGAGAAGTGGGACCCAAGACACAGATGTTTAAAAAAAGAGACCACCAAGAACTTATATCAATGTGAAGCAGAAGAAGAAGACAAGTCATATAGCGATGAATCCGACATAGAAGAAACTCATGACATTGAAAATCCCTTGTCAAATTCAGAATATGAAGAAACTCCCAAAATATCAATTGCAGCCATAACAGGAATACACCAACCACAAACATTAAAATTAAAAGGGCATATAAAAAATAACAATGTTGTAGTCCTATTCGACACAGGAAGCACCCATAATTTCATCGATGTAAGTGTTGCAAATAGGCTTAACCTTTTCATATATACAGTACCCAACATGAAAGTAATGGTAGTATATGGAAAGAAGATCGAAAAAGTAGGGAAATGCCACAAAGTTAAGCTGCAAATACAAGACTATAACCTTGAGTCAGAATTTTATGCAGTTCCCTTAGGAGGAGTTGATGCAGTATTAGGAATTCAGTGGTTGCAAACACTAGGTACCTACTCAGCAAACCACCAAGAACACTTTATAAAGTTTAAATGGCAAGGAGAAAGATACAAATTATATGGGTTCCCCTCGCACGCAAATTGTGTCATCCCACAAAATGGAGAAGCTAATTCGAAAAGGAGCACCAGCATATGTTGTACAATGCTAGGAGATGGAATTATTAACTTCACAAGTAGTTAAACAATATCATCAAGAGATCCAAGGATTAATCCAAAAATACAAAAAAGTATTTGAAGACCTCCCCATGGAGTTACCACCAAAAAGGAAGATCGAGCATGTCATCGAAATCAAGTCAGGATCCAGCCCTGTCAATATTAAACCCTATAGGTATCCACACCACCATAAGATGGATATTGAAAGATTAATCCATGATTTATTGAAATGTGGAGTGATTACAAAAATTTGAAGTCCTTATGCTGCACCAGTAGTACTGGTACGAAAGAAGGATGGATCATTTAGGCTATGCATCGATTACAGAGGACTAAACAAAATAACTATTAAAGACAAATTCCCCATTCCATTTATCGATGAAATGTTGGACGAACTGCATGGTGCAAGGTACTTTTCAAAATTAGACTTAAGGTCAGGATATTACCAAATTAGAGTAAGGCTAGAAGATGTGGTGAAGACAGCTTTCCGAACCCATGAGGGACATTACGAATTTAAGGTAATGCCTTTTGGGCTAACTAACGCCCCAGCGACATTTCAAGCAACCATCAATAACCTATTCTAGTCATTCCTAAGGAAGTATGTATTAGTGTTTTTCGATGACATCCTTATATACAGTAATACATGGAAGGATCATCTCACACACCTAGAACAGGTGCTCTCTGTTTTAAAAGAAAATCAGTTCTACACCAAGATGTCCAAATGCACGTTCGGTAAAGAAGAAGTGAGCTATCTTGGACATGTAATATCTAAAGAAGGAGTCAAGGTTGATCCAGAAAAAATCAAATCCATCACAGAATGGCCCAACCCTACTAACATCTCCAAGTTAAGAGGATTCCTTGAGTTAACGGGATACTACAGAAGATTCATTAGGAATTATGCGCATAGAACCGCACCCTTATCCAACCTTCTAAAAAAGAATGCATTCCATTGGAATGAAGAAGCGGGAAAACGTTTTGAAGCCTTAAAAGGAATAATGTCCTCCACACCTGTATTAGCTACCCCAGACTTCTCAAAACCATTCGTGATAGAATGTGATGCTTCAGGTTATGGGTTGGGAGCAGTACTAATGCAAGATGAACAGCCGATAGCTTTTGAGAGGAGAAAATTGAACAAGCGAGAACAATTGAAGTCTACATATGATAAAGAAATGCTAGCAATTATGCAGGCATTGGTAAAGTGGCGACAATACCTCTTAGGGAGAAAATTCATGATCCGCATAGACCATAATAGTCTTCAATACCTACTTCAACAGAAAATGTTGTCCACAGAACAACAAAAGTGGATAGAAAAAATTGCTGCTTTTGACATGGAAATAATACACAAAAAAAGGGAAGGAAAATGTAGTCACAGATGCACTCTCCAAAAAATATGAGGATATTACCTCTTACTCCATCTCGGTTGCAATTCTAGAATGGCTGAATAAAATATGAAGTGAATAATCCAAGGACCCAGAAACAAGCACTATAATTAACAACTCCAACCGTGACCCCAAGTTTGAATGGAAAAACGATATTCTTTGGTATAAGGGGAGGATTTATTTGAACTCAAACTCTAAATTCAAGGTTAAAGCAATAAAAGAATCCCATGATTGACCAGCCGCCGAACATGTAGGATTATTCAAATCTTATTATAATGCAATAAGGTCATTTTTCTAGAAGGGAATGCAGAAAGATATCCAGCAATCTGTGGCAAAATGCGACAATTGCCAGAGATACAAAAGTGAAAATGCTTTAACCCCAGGGTTACTCCAACCCCTACACATTCCAAACCAGAAATGGGAAGAGATATCAATGGATTTCATCGATGGGTTACCTCCGTTAGAAGGAAAGGACAAGATCCTTGTAGTGGTCGATCGATTAACCAAATTTGCTCACTTCATGGCAATTAAAAAAACAGACACAGCAAAACAAATTGTAGAAGTATTTTGCAAAAATGTCTACAAATTGCATGGCTTCCCAAAAGTCATCGTCAGCGACAGAGATGCAAAAATTAATGGAAAATTTTGGAGGGAATTCTTTAAACAAATGGGTACATAACTCAATATGAGCTCAGCTTACCACCCCCAAACAGATGGTCAAACTGAAGTCGTAAATAAATGCTTAGAAGCATATCTACATTGTTTCGTAACAGATAAACAAAACCATTGGTCTCAATGGTTACAATTAGTATAATGGTGGTACAATTCAACATACCACACCTCCGCAAGAAAGACCCCTTTCCAAGCATTATATGGGTATGAACCTCCAAATTGGAAGGAGTTAGTTCTGAATGATAGTAATGTTCCAGAAGTAAGGAACCAACTAGAGAAATCCCAAAAAATAATTGAATTACTAAAGGCTAACTTAATCATGGCACAAAATCACATGAGGCAACAAGCAGATCAACGTAGAACCAAAAGAGAATTTGAAGTAGGAGATTGGGTATTCGTAAGACTCCAATGCTATAAACAAGTATCCCTTAAAAGTGGAGGGAAACACAAGTTGGCCCCAAAGTTCTATGGACCGTACCGGATTATCCAGAAGATTAGTCAAGTGGCATATAAATTATAGTTACCTGATAAAAGTTGTATCCACAATGTATTCCATGTATCATGTCTCAAAAAAATGTTGGGTAAACATCAAATAGTACAAACAAGACTTCCTATGTTAGATGAAGAAGGAAGGGTCATTTGGGAACCTGAGGCAATCATTGCAATCCGAGAAAGAAAACTCCGTTCTAGAACACTCAAGGAATATCTCATTAAGTGGAAGAATTTTCCAGATGAAGATGCATCATGGGAGACAGAACAGTTTCATCAACAATACCCATCCTTACCCTTTCTTTGAGGACAAAGCATTCTAAAAGACGATGGAAATGTTATGTATCTAATATTACAAGCATTTATTTTAATATTAATGTAGTATTAATTAAAACATAGGATTACACCCTTTCAGTGAAATGGTGTATTTTTTACCTATAAAAGGTTTTTCTCATCATTGTAATTAAATCATCAATCAATATTCAATTTTACTATGGTTAATTTCCGGAATTCATGTGAGTTTTAGAGTTTTAGTCCACTTCACGTTTGACGTTTCTATCGATGGGTGTATTAATGGAGGACATGATGGTCCAGCATGAACACTTGAGTTTGCATTAATGGTGATTTGATTTTTTCGACCGTAGTCATGAAGGCGGGATGGGAATTTCGAGTTCGTTGGTTGATGTCGATTATGTGATCGGTTGATGGTGTTATGTCGATGGGCGTGATGTTAGTTGTCGTAGTGGTGATTTCCTGTCATACTATTTTATGTTTTTCGATCTTATTTTTTTGGATTTTCATATTTTTATATCTTTTGTTTAACCGTTATGGTCGTTATATGTTTATTTTTTATTTTTTTTGAACTGGTTTAGTTTCTGTACCGCTTTAGTCGGGAACCATTAACAAGTTTCTGAAATACTATGCCTTGTAACGTCCTTAGTCGGACTGATCCGTTGGCATGTACCTCTTTGAAAGCATAGGGTCCCATCCATTTTGTATGTCGCTTTTTGGGTTTTCCTTTTACCCAACTATTGTATAGTAAGGCAAGGTCTCCTACCGACAGGTTTTTGTTTTTGATGTTTCAGTCATGCCATGCCTTCTGTTGTTGTTTCTGAATTTCCTGGTGTTGTAACGTTGTTAGTCGGTGTTCTTCAATCTAACTTAGTTGCAATAGTCGGTCCTTTCTTCCTTGTTCAACATAGACATGAAAAATTTCTGTGATAATAGGTGTCTATTGTCGAAAGTGTAGAGGAACTACTGATTCCTGTCCATAAACTAGTCGGAATAGTGTTTTGTCGGTTGAACGCTTATATGTCGTTTTGTATGCCCATAGTACTGTAGGTATCTTTTCATCCCAGTTGTCTTTGTCGATGTTACATATTTTTGTTAATCCTTTTGTTAATATTTTGTTAAATGCTTCAATTGCTCCATTCGACTGAGGGTGGTAAGCTGTACTCCGTCGGTGGTCGATTCAGAACTGGTCTGTTAGTGTTTTAATAGTTTCATTTATGAAGTGTGTTCCCTGGTCACTGATTAGGGTTAATGGGCATCCAAATATGGTAATGATATTCTCATAGATAAACTTAGCAGTTATATCACTGGAACATGTGTCAAATGGTTCGGCCTCTGCCCATTTGGTTACGTATTCAACTGCAGTTATTATGTACCTTGCACCTGTTCTTTTTGCTGGTATAGGAAATGGTCCTATGAATTTGATGGCCCAAATTTCAAATGTCAAACTTGGGTTTACTTATATCAAGGTAATTTCTGTACTAGGCAGGGGTCGACCCAGTCGTTGACATCTGTCACATTGGCTTACGAAATTTTTGCAATATTTGTGAAGTGTCGGCCACCACAACCCTGATTGTTGGATTTTATTTGCAGTTGTATCTTCTTGGAAATGTCCTCCTGCATGTCCATAATGTGCTTCATACATAATATTATCTCTTTCATGTTCCAGTACACACCTTTTGAGGATGTCGTCTAAACCCATTTTATATAGGAATCCATTTATGAGACTATAAGGTGCATCTTTCATGGCTAAGATCTATTTCTTCTTCGTACTCATACCTTCTGGTGCTTGTCTATTTTCTAGAAACTGAGCTATTTCCTCTAACTCTTTTGGGACTACTTCTATTCGAAATAAATGCGCATCCGGTAAGTCGTCTTCGACTCCTATCGGTTCCTCCCCTGTGTCGATTCAAGATAAGTGGTCGGGACTGAAATTTAGCTTACCTGGTCTAACAACGACTTCAAATTCAAATTCTTGGATTAGAAGTAGCCATCGACAAATTCTTCCATGGTGTAGAGGCTTATTTACGAGGTATTTTAGTGCTTTATGGTCAGTGTAAAAGATAAATGGATTAGCAGCTAGTAGATAGTGTCGATATTTTTGTAGTGCAAAGACCATTCCTAATGCTTTTCTTTCAGTTGTGGAATAGTTTCTTTCAGCTTTTTTTAGTTTCCTGATACTGTAAAGTATAGGATATTCCATTCCATCATCTCCTGGATGAGTTAGGATTGCTCCTATTGCTAGGCCTGATGCATCGATGTGAACATGGAATTTGATCGACCAGTTTGGAAACCTTAATATGGGTGCTTCGACTAGCTTTCCTTTTAGTTTTTCGAATGATATCTTGTACTCCTCTGTCCAGTTAAATTCCTGATCATCTCTTAGCAATTATTCCAATGGGTATGTCTTATTTGAATAATGCCTTATGAATTTTCTATAGTATCTTGTATGACCAAGTAGTACCCTGACTTGTTTTGGATTCATCGGAGGTTTTAAGTCGAGGATGATTTTTATTTTTGTGAAGTTGACTTTAATACCTTCTTTACAGATAAAGTGTCCTAATAGTATTCCTATAGGAGTTAGAAATATGCACTTCTTGATGTTTAGTGATAGTTGGATCTGTCGACATTGTTCCAGCATAAGTCTTAGCCATTTACAATATTCCTTTAGTGTAGAGTACATTGTCCAATTGTCAAAATATACTACCATTGTTTTGTAAATGTACTACTGAAATGTTTTAACCACAATCCTTGAAAAGTCTGTAGGTGCATTCTTAATTCCAAAAGGCATAACCTTGTAAGAAAATGAGCCAAATTCACACACGAATGTTGTATTTTTCTGATCTTCTTTGGCTATTGGTACTTGATTATAACCTGAGAATCCATCTATAAATGAATAACATTCATGTCCTGCTACCTCATTTAATATTTCATTTGCATAAGGAGTTGGAAATGGGTCTGTTAATGTAACATTATTAAGTTCTCTGAAGTCGACACAGATCCTTAGCTTGGTTGGCTCATATTTCTTCGGTTGAACCACCATTGGACTTGCCAATTCTGATTGGTCAATAGAGTAGATGATTCCTACTGCAAGCATGTTATCAATCTCTTTCTTGACTATCTATTTGTATTTATGATGCTAGTTTATATGGTATTTTATTAACAGGTCCAACATTAGGTTTTATGTCGATCTTCATTTCGCCCATTTCGTTTACTAGACCTTTAAGATCCTTATAGTCTCTGGAAAATACATCTTGAAATTATTTCAGTAGGTTTGTGATCTTTGTTGTTTGTGCTTCAGACCAGTAGTCTCCAATTTTTTCTATTTTTGGTCGATCATCATTTGATATGTCGAATTCTCTAGTTTTAACTTTAGCATCTAGCCATTCTGGTGCTTTAGCTTCATTGATTGGTCGACTTCCTTCTTTAAAATGTGAGAATGTGGCAGGGAAGTCTACTACAATCATTTGGCCAGTATCCTCCTTGTTGATTGTTTCAATTTTGAGTACTGTGCGAATAGGTTTGGTCGTTTCGACATGGTTTGATTTCCATCTAAAGCTTTTCCCTTCCGAATTTTCATTTTCCAACTGTATTCTTGTTGACTGTGGTATTGCCCTGGTTTGTATATTGTTACAGTTTATTGTTGGTCGGTTGTCCCTTAGGGTTTTGTTTTCTGTCGGTTGTACAAATGCTTTGATTTGTTTTGCAGTTTCGACCAAATTCTCATTTTGGGGTTCAAAGTTGAAGTCTTTGATAAAATTCTCTTTAAGTTCATGCCATAGGAATTTTTCACCCCACGATTCTTACATCTTGTACCATTTGTTTGGTAATTCAATGAGTGTTGATGGAAATAAGTGTGGCCATGTACGTTCATCTTTATATCCAAGTTTTCTCCATTCTTTTTCACATGTCTTTATATGGTTTTCTGGATCCTGTCCTTGGGTAAATATAGATATATGAGCCTGGTTGGTTAACTTCTTTCCTCCAAATATTTCTACAAAATAAGTCGAAGTTGTTGTCCATGTCTGCATTCTTGACTGATGGGTATCCCACCATCTAGCAGCTTGTCCTATAAAAGTTTCTACTAAACTTTGTAGTCGGCCATGTTCACCAATGTTCCTAGATACTTGCTCTACATGCATAACTGGTGATTCTCTTTCTTTATACCTTGGGATTTTTTTGGTATTTATATTTGTTGGTTGCAAGGTAGGATATTCCCTAATTTTTTTATCAAATATTTTTGGGATGCTGGACACCACAAAGCGTTGTCTGACTGGTTTCTTCTGTACTTTTTGAATGGTCCAGCATCCTCTTGCTTTTGTTTCATAGTTTTCAACCTCCTAGTCATATAGTTATGCATCTGAATTGTATCCTACTAAGTCTTGGTTTCCTAAGTAAAGTTCACCATATGTATTAGATTCTATGTAATCTTCATTATTCTGTATTTGATATAGTTGTCGGATGTCAACTTCTTCATCGATTGGTTCTGTCCAAGGTTCTCCTTGGGATGGATGAATAGGTACTATGAATTTTTGTCCATTCCCCTTTAATTTTATTCTTTCTTTGTCCAAGGATATCGAGGCTTTCATTTTTTCTCCCCCAAGGTTGACCTACTAACACTGGGAAGGAACTGGATCCTTCCTTAGGGTCAATAATTTCGAAGTCGACTTTGGTCGATATACCTTTTATCATTGTGTCGACATTTTTCCAGACTCCAATAGGTTTAATTAGGCCTTGGTCATCTAGTTTCAGGTATATGCCTGATTCATATAATCAAGGTCTGCCTAACTGTTCCCATGTGTCTTGAGTCATAATATTTACCTGTGATCCAAAATTGAGTACAACTTGTCGGGCATGGTAACCTTCAATTTCTAGGTTGACAAGTGGGTCGGCATCACTTTTATCTTTTTGGTTTAAGCTACAAATATTCCTTGTTTGTTTTTCAGTGTTTTTGTTGTGTTTTATTCTATACAGTAAGTCGATGAATTGAGATATTGTTTTATCTTTTTGTACCAAATGTATTAGCTCTTTTACTGTGTCTTGTCGGTTATCATCTTCTTCTTCCTGTCGATCAAATTCTCTAAATATATTTGTTGCATATTTATATATTTGTTTTTCTTTAACTGGGTCAGGATAAACATTTTTTTCTTTTATCTTGCTTATTTGGGGGTTATCATTCCTGGTTTTCATCCCTTGTTGGGTTAGAATATGTACATTCTTTGTATTGATAATATCATGTTTTTGCACACACGACAAGACATTAAAATTTTTCTTTTTATTTATCTTTTCAAGCATAGTAGGGAAATCCTCTAATGAGTGATCCCCTACTCCACAACTAGTACATAATTTTAGGTCAGTCTTGTCCTTGTATGGATAGTCTGCATATCGGTGTCCTTCCTTGTAACATGTTAAACATTGGATGGGCCGACGTGGTCGGTTATCTCTATTCCCAGAGAATCAACCTCGACTTCCATAGCCTCCACGTCGGTTGTCAAACTGACGTTCATACCGACAACCTTCATACCTTTGATTATTTTGGTCATTTTGTACATTGTTTCGTTGCTCACTGTTCTGTGCAACTGCGTTAGTCTGATATACTGCCTGATAATTTTGTCGATTCTTTAGATTCAGGTGGCAGAAGGAGGTGTTATGATTTTTAGTTTCACAAAGTGCACAGCATGATGCTTTGCAATTCTTCATGTTGAATGGGAAATCTTTTGTGGTATTCTCTCCATGCTCCTGGCAGATGTCGCAGAAACATTTTGTTTGCACAAATCGAACATCTTGTCAGCTAATATCCTGTCGACAGTTGTCCTTTGAATGTCCGATCGTCGAGCATTTCGTGCACCAAATATTTTGACTTTTAAGGTTTAGCTTTTTTAGAGATTTCTTCATGATCTCAAGTTGTTCCTCCAGTTTGTGATCCGTGGAATATGTTGGAATGTCTTCATCCATTGCTACTTGTAGAGATTTCATGAGAACATATTCATAAGTTTTGAATGTCTCCAGACTGATGTGTCGAGGAATTTTCTATGATAAACCTGCAAGAAAGCACTAGATTAATAGTTGCTCATCAATGACATAATCCAACTGGTTGAGAAGGTCTTTCCAGCATTTGTCGTAGTCACGGACACTTTTTCTTGGATTTTGTGATGTTGTCTTTAATTTCTTTGCTGCCAGATGTTTTTCATTTGGAGTTTTAAGGAATGATAGAAATTTTGCTTTGAATTTGGATTTAGTTGCTTGGGGATTTCTCTCAAAAAAGGTCATATACCATGTTAATGCCATTTTCCTCAAGGCACCAGTGAACTGCGCCATCTGTCTGTCTTCATCTGTAATTTGGTTTTCCTCCCAAGTTGATTCACAGATGAACCAATGTCATTTGGGGTCCTCATCGCCCTCATATAGAGGGATGTGCACTGACCCGTGACCCATGTCAGAGTCACTATCACTGTCTTCTTTAGGAAGTGGTGGGGGTGGGGGTGGTGGTGGGGATAGTGGGATTGGTATTTTGTTTATTCTTCTTCTCCCTCAGCTATGCGCTACAACTGAGTTTTAGTGAGTGTGTGATAAATAGACAGACTCACTCTCTATTTATACTAATTCTCAACTTGACAATGACTCACTAGGTCTGACTTCACTAGGTGATTCTAACAACCCCAGGGCCACGGAACTATGGGGACTTTAACCCTTGAACAATAGGAGGGTTACCCACATACACTTGACATGACTTATTTACATTATAGAAACTCCCGATCGGAACATCAGGGCGTGACATGACTCAATTACATTACAAACACTTCCCGGAATAAAAATCGAGGTACAATACATAAGAAATACAAGTGAATACATTCTGAAGTTACAATTACATCAACAAAAATAACAAATTGAAATAGGGTCTGATATTCATACATAGATCTAGCAAGGTGAACAAGGGTTTTGGAAAACCTAATACCAACCATAGAAACTCGAATTAGGGTTTCAGTTTTGATAAAAACATTGAGTTTGGAAAACCAACTAAGGTTTTCAGCACAAGACAAATTTAGAACTTCATCAAATGGAAACCCTTCAATTAGCTCCCACATGTCATACTTAGAGAACATATCCACCTGTTCTATTTTGAACTTGACTCACTATCCTTCACCCATTGGAACCTATAAACCACTCAACTGCACATCATAACCATGACAATACACCCTATTCCTGCCAGATATAAAACTGTTAAATATAGACATGCAAAAAATAGCAGTCCAGCTCCTAAGAATAGGAAATACTGAAAATGAAGGGATCTACTACAATGTTGTCAAATATAGCACATCTAAAAATAACAGTCACTCACATGTCAATGAAATTCTTAATGGACTCATATTTTTGCAAGGAACCTGAATATGTGCTCACAATCGCCCTTCAAGCCCTGAAACCTAACTTCTAAAAATAGTGGTTGTGTAATGAAACTACTTGACCCACCATACTGGTTGTGTAATGAAAATACTTGACCCAAGTTATCCCATAAATCTTCGAGTGACCCACCCTGTAAAATGGGGGAGTAACACATTGGAGAATAAGACTTAACAGTTCCTTGATTTTGCAAGAAAACATATTTTAAGAGGGAGTATAGCATGCCTTATCTTTATCAATTGAGTTCATTTGCAAAAAGGAATAACCATAGTATTGAGACAACTAGATGAATTTGAAGCAGCTTGGCATGCCTACACTTCAATGGGCAAAGGCTTGCAGCATTTTTGTTTACATTCTTAACAGTTGTTCTTACAAAGTTTTAAAGAGAAGGAATTCACATGAAAAATACCTTATTAAAGAAATGGTATAAACTATAAATTTATTTATTTTCTACAATATGCTATCTTATTCACTGAACTACCCGGTGTTGGTTTTAGTCATCCTAACATGATATTTCAATCAAAAATTATCATTATATGAAACAAAATACACGAGGTAGATAAAAACATCAACGCTTTACTTGGCTCATCGGGTATTTACATTATTTACATGCAGTCTCGAGCTTTATGGGTTTATTGACAGTTGAAAAGTATTCAAAAGTTAATTTGGTGGCAGTCTAACATTCGATGTGGAACTCGATTGATATTAATTAATGGAATTCATTTTTAAACGACAGTTCCAAGAAATACATAATCCACCAATCCATTTAAGGTAGAGATAAAAAAATATTGGTTGCAACATAGATGTTTGATTTATACAAGTCATGACTTAATATATGAAGTGGTGTATTGAGGCTAATTGACCAAAAGAAAAAATAAAGATACAATCCTTCCAAAAATGGATACAGTAACAATGCAGAGAGGTCTAACAATTAACTTCTAGCTAGGTGATAAAATCCAAGTCCCAACATAGAAAACACTATAAATCGTAATCATACTTTTAATCACAAGAATTGGAGAACAGCTATTGAGAATGTGGTAGAGCTGGAGAACGTGCTTGTTTGGGACAATGGCCGAAAAAGAAACTGAATTGGGCTGAATTGGTGTTTCCTATGCAAACATACATATGGTATTGTTGACCATTTATCTGTTACCTGTACATTCTCTAAAATGCTTTGGAAGGACATGATTCAAAATTATAAGCTACAAAACCAGTGGGATAAGACCACTCTGCTGGATTGCATGGAATCTTGGATTACAGATAGATCGGTAAACTCATATAAAGCATTACCATGCTATGCCATAAGGGTATTATGGTTAACTAGGAACAAATCTATTTTTGAAGGTTAAGAAGCACACTTGGGTAGGATGACTCATCAAATTAAATAAACATTTGGGAAAGGAAAAAATGCTCACAAACAAAAATTTCAAATAAATCTTCAAACTCCATATATTGATTTTTATAGGCCATGGGGTTTTTCGATGGTTCATGCCAAGGCCATCCTTAGGACTGTGGTGCAGGAGCTCTTCTTTATCTTAGAAAATCTCATTTTCTCTCTATTAAATATGGAGCAAGAACGGGTACAAACAACAGAGCTGAACTTTATGCTCTATGGATATTGCTTAAAGTGACTCAAGATCAACATGTAAAAAATCTACAAGTTCTAGGTGACTCAAAAATGCTCATTGAATGGGAAAATGGAAGGAACCAAATCACAAATCTGGAGCTGATGCTGATAATGGACGAAGTGAGATAAAGGAATAATTTGAGGTTTTTCTCATTCATTCATATTCATAGAGACTCAAAGAGTTTAATCAAAGATCATATCTTCAATCAAAATAATCCCTTTCTCTCACAAAAGGGACCCTGCTCATTCAAGAAACCAGGTCTTTCATCTCAATGGATGATGTCCAATGAACTCTGTTGTAAAGCCTATATGGAATCTGCTACATGCTATAGGAGGTTAAGTTGAAGTTCAGTCTGTTTCTTATTTCTTTTTGGTACATAAACTAATATGTCCTTTAGTTAAGTATGTTATGGGGGGGTCATGTGTAATATGTAAATGTCGATGTACAAGTATGGTAATGGGTTGTGATTAGCTTACATAAGTGTAAAGGATAGATCAATCAACAATTTTTTATGAATCTACTGGTATAGACAATGTGTATGTTGATTTCTCCTAGAAATATCAAATACATGGATTTTTTTCTCAGAAGAAACAAATACAAAAAACTAATAAACTAATAAACAAATTGTAGACGTGTACTTACTTTTCAAATTGTCAAATCATGTACTTACTTACTTACTTACTTCTAAATAAAGCACATGACAAAGGTATAAACCATTTACATGTTATGGGTGACTCAAAGCTTGTGATAAAGTGGGCCAACAAGAATCATAATATGAACAATTTAGAACTAATCCATTTTATGAATCAAATTGTAGAGGTAAAATATCATTTTCATGCTATTTATTTTACACATGTATACAGAGAATTCAACACTCAACACTAAAGTTGACAACTTATCCAAGGATTATCTACTCTTACAGGAGGGTACCTTTATTGATCAAGTCTTCAAGGAAGGCACTATCCTAGTAGCTTCAAAATATCACTTTTACTAATTCTGTTATATTTAAAATCTGTTCAAAGTTTATCATGTCATCAGGATGTATTGGAGACAATCAAGTTTATTTTCATCTGGGAAAGATTTAGAAAAGTTTATGTATTCGATCTTGGAAGGTTGTAATATGTCCGAACATGAAGTGTGCATGCAAGTACTCAAAGGTTCAATTTTCTTTTTGAAGGAGTCCTTTTTGGACAGAAAATATATATTTGATTTCAAACTGTGAAATATCAATATAATGATTTTTTTCAAGGAGAAAAAAAAGAAGAGTTTGGTCCAAGCCATATTTGATATGGGATATGGGAAGTGAAATCTAATTGCCAAGTCTTAAAAAAACAGTTTAATCTCTCAACAACACATCCATACCTGTATGAAACTTGAATTGGGATTCCTGCATAAAAATGTCAAATTGACCATAGCCAAGTGGTGCAAATTGAAGTTTGCAATGACTTCTAAATTTGTAAATTAAGTGAAATGTGATGCATTACCATTAGATGTGTGTGGATTATCTTTGGGAGTACTTGCTTGTGAGATAGGAACTATGAATACTAATGATGGCCTAACTAATACAAACAAATAAAATTTAGTATGGGTTGACTAAATTCTCAAAGAAAACAAACTCTTGTTGTACACATTTCAACATTGTAGGAAAAAAGACTTATTAATGTTTCCTCGAAGTTTTTGCTACTAGTATTGAAATGAGTATCATTACACATATAGAGGAAGTGGTCATAAGAGAAAATTAAAGTAATTATTCAGAAACTAAGAGGATAATTTCATGGAACCCACAAATTTTCCTATTCAACATGTTATATATCGACGACAAAATGTTGTTTTCCAAACACAGTATTATGCCATACTTCAATTCCTGAACACAAGATTAAGAACTAATTGAAAAAGGACATATCCATCCTATTTCCTCTGCATAAGGATTAGATATAGTCTTAGAACCCATTGAAGCAGGTAGTTGGTGAATGTGCATGTACTATCACCATGAATTGAAGATAACTACCAAGAAACACTATGCAATGCACTTAATTTGAGTTAAACAACTTTAAGGATAGACTATCAGAGGTGAATCTGCTATTTGATTTTTCATTTCTTTCTTAAAGTTTGACACTAGTTAGCTGATTAATGGGAATTTTGTGGATGACCCGTTCCTAACAATCGAAAAAGAAGAGAAATATTTTCGTAGCATGTTAGAATACTTACAAATATCCTATGAGGCTTTGGGCTCCAGCACCCAATTAGCTAAGGCCCATTTCTATAAACAAAGCCAATGTGAGTTGTCTGATAGGATAGGAAATATTTAGATGGGCTTGGATCCAACCAGGACAGATTTCCAATTTATTAGCATTCAAAATTTTAGGCAGGGAAATGCTAAGAATAACATGCATAATGCAATTGTAGTTGGAACTAAACAAAAACTTTCTCCTACATTCATAAGTTATATAACTGTCTGTGATGTTGATAAATGAAAATATCAATACCTTTGTTAATCCATATGAATACATTTACATATGATGAAACAAGCAAACAAGCAATGTTTAAAAATGGAGTTGAGCATCATCATATTTGAAAGCAGCCGCCCTGGAACCTACTTCACCATATTATTATTTGTTGGAATTTTGGTCCTTTTAAATTGTAGCACATACAATATAGCAACTTCAGATGACAATTAGAAAACAAAAGAAAATAGATAATATTTACAACATGAAACACCCTACCAATGACACTAGAAACTGTTTAAGACATTCCCAAATAACACAAAATGACTTATATTTTGCGAGTTTGGCAATATTTTGACATGTCTGATGTATGCTGAATGCAATTTTGGATGCCCTCTTATTGAACTCGGACTACACAGAACCAACAGATCTCGATCCTGCATACTTTGTGTTATCGGTAGATCCACTCGATTGGGAAAATTCAAAAGATGAATAAGATTTCCATAATCTCTCTACTATAGTCTGGAATTCTGTTGTTCTATCCCGGTAAGAGGATGATTGAGCAGGTCGCAAGGAAATTTCTGAGTGTTTCTTTACCAATTATTGCCTTGTTGCTTCTGAAAACCCGATGTCAGGCTTGCAATTGGAAAAACACCCACCAGAAAAATGTCCTAGCGCAATTGCTTTTAGAAACTTTTTTCACCAAATGCAACTCATAAGGTTGAGCAAAAACACAATTGTTGTAGGGTAAAACTATAATGGTGTTTGTGTTTGCATATCTCTTTCCTTGGCTTAAAACTGAAGATATATCCCTCTACCTAGATCCACAAATCTACACATGAATTACCATAACCCAAATGTAAAAACAATTGTATGCCAAAACCCTGTGTGGTTCTGTGTCTCAAATCTGTTACAGAGCGAAGTTAACAAAGAAATAAACTTGCAAAAACCCCAAAACCAAGACAAATTCAACTGAATTGAACATGTATAGGGTTCACAAGAGGGATTCAAATATAATAATTGACGTCGTGCCCTGGATCACAATACGAGAAGGACATTGTTGGGTACAACTTAGAATTCACTATTAACGCTTCAGGAATCGACCTCATGACCACTTTGAAACAAAACAAGTTTGAAAGATGGCTATGAAAAAATTACCTCTCCAACCTCCAATTTTTTATAACACTGCATCTATTGGTACATAAAACCTCATACATGCGATAATGTATCAATTGCATCAAATAGTAGAAACATGTCCCTCCCTGATCTGTTCGGATTGTAATGCAAATGTGTAATGAGGATCATTATTTGTCTTTGGGGTTTCACTCAGTGTGTCATGCTCGGTGTCAATTCAAAACATATGGTCGCCAAATTTTATAAACATAGCGACAAAGATATTGACCAATTTTGGGGGCATTGCATCCTCCCGGCGACCGATGCGGCCACTTCTCTGCGGCCTCTCGATTTATGTGACCTTCGAGACCTCGACAACCTCTACAACCTATCAAAAACCTCCAAGATCCAACAATGGTGATCAAGTGAAAATGCAGTCTCTCGATGACCACTGCGACCTTCGTGCTCTGGGCTTGGTGAGGTAAGTGAAAATGCATTCTCGCTGGTGGGGAGTTAAGTCAATTATAATGGTTGAAATGTAATGTTTTTTGTTGAAAGGTAAGTCAATTATTTTTTATGTAATCTTTTTTTTATATTTAATATTTATATATATGTATGTATGTACTTTGATATATGTATGTACTAATATATATAAAACACATAACTAAAAGAGAGAATTGTCAACTAAAATGGAAGACAACTTAAAGGTGTAGGTAAACATTATATTAATATTGGGCTAATTATTCCATGTCCATGGCCCTATCCATGCCTTATTTATCATATCATTTCTAGAAAATATGTGGGTCATTGACCTTGGAATTGTTCTCATGTCCAAAAATCATGATGACGATGATGATCATGATGATGGCGACGATGACGACGACGATGATCATGATGAAGATGATGAAGATGATGATGATGATGATGATGACGACGACGACAATGATGAAGATGGTGATGCCGATGATGATGATGATGATGATAATGATGGTGATGATGATGATGGTGATGATGGTGATGGTGATGACGATGGTGATGATGATGATGACAATGATGATGAAGATGTTGATGAGGAAGAGGGTGATGATGATGATAACGATGATGATGATGACGACGATGATCATGATGATGAAGATGATGATGATGTTGGTAAAATGATGATGATGAAGATGGTGATGATGATGATGATGATGATCATGATCATGATGATGATCATGATCATGATGATGGCGATGATATTGATGATGATGATGATGATGATGATGATGATGAAGATGATGATGATGAAGATTACGATGACGACGACGATGATGATGATGAAGATGATGATGATGATGATGATGACGATGATGGTGGTGGTGATGACGATGACAACAACAATGATGATGTTGATGATCATGATGAAAATGTTGATGATGATGATGATCATGATCATGATGATGGCGACAATGATGATGACGATCAATACGATGATGATGAAGATGACCAGGATGATGATGAGGAGGAGGAGGAGGAGGATGAAGATGACGATGAAGATGACGATGATGATGACAATGATGATGATGATGATGATGATGATGATGACAATGACATGCTATTTGTCTCTTGACATCCAATGATCATTACTATGGTGACCTTTTATGTTTTGGCCCTCGATAATCATCGTTATAGTGACACACTATGTGATTTCATTGTTATTCCAACGAACTATTATGATCACTATATATTGTGACACATTCAAAAATTATCCACAAAAATGTTGATTTTATCTTATTCATGGCAATATTTTGTGGATCTTTTGAGCCATATGATGATGTTGATGATAATGACGATGACGATGATGATGATGAAGATGATGACGATGATGATGATGATGATGATGAATATGATGATGATGATGATGACAGCGATGATGATAATGATGCTATCCATGATGATGAGGAGGATGAAGATGACAATGATTTTGATGAGGATGATCAGGATAAATATGTCGATGATGATGATGAGGATTATGGCGATGATGATGGTGGTGATGATGACGCTAATGATGGTGACGATGATGATGATGATGATGATGGTGGTGGTGATGATGATTTTGATGGTGGCGATGATGACGTTGAAGGGCATTTTTAAACATCCATGTGTTGTTGATACAAAAAAATAGAAAGTGGTGTAAACAACAACAAACCATTGTGTAACAAAGAAAAATTTAAGCACCCAAAGTTCCTTTGTCATGATCATAAGAATATTGAGTTTATTATAGTTTGATCTAACACACTAGTGCATATTGCATTGCATCATCAAGGATAAACCTCACCACACATTCAATCCAGGTGTATGATAAAGGGTCACAAATCACTAAGACAAGATTGGATTACAACACTAGTATCCCTCTAAAACTCAACTTGAGGAAATGAATAGGAAAATATGATATAATAAGATAACACTTGAGATCACAACTCAATTACTAAATATATTGATAAAAAATCATTCATCTATTTGACCAAGTAAAAATTACATCCCAATACATATATTCTTGAAGTTAACATATTTTGATTGAAAGTATCTCCAGAAGGTTTTCCTTCATTCTCGTATTTAAGTTATGTTTTATAATCACAGGACTTGTGCACCATAATAAAATACATATTTAAGGTGCAATGTTCAATTTATGTTTTGGTATTATTATTAATGTGATATAGAAGTCCCGTGTGCTATGGTTCAGGCCCTGTGGATGCACATAGGGGTAAAGTGGTAGCGGGATTGGATCCTTGAACCTCGTGTCATGCGAGTACCATCATGTCCCCATTTGCTGATTCCCCTAGTTACAAAAGAAAATGTGATATAGAAGTAAATGTCCCTAAAAAAGTGATTGTATGTGTGAAATAATAGAATAACTTACAATATATGTTCATTTCATAACAACATATTCATTCCTTTCATATAAGTACATATAACAAGTGAAATTCATAATGTCCACTCTAACAATGTAATTGAAAAATACACTAACCATTTCATCAAACCAATTCCATATTACTGATAGGAACAATATCATGAGACTGGGGCACTTCATTAATGGCAAGTTGAAACACACTAATTGTTGGGACAAACCCATTTTAGATTGATCAACCAGTGCATTTGGTTAGGATATTTTTTTATAATCTACCACTCAACATTTGGAGAAAATGCATGAATTTGTAGATCATAAATTCAAGTTGAATGCTTCTATTTTCTTGTAAGTGGACCCATGCATTTCATATCTATCTTGGAGAATGATGAAATCCAACTCTAAATATAGATGCTCTTACAAAAGGGGAATGCCATATTGAGCACTTCATCATATGGAAGCACAATTATGCTCATTTAGAAAAAAGACGACATATATGCAGTAATTATTGCACCCTAAAATAATCACTATAAAAATGGTTATCTAATTACACACATAAAAGGACTTATATATTGTATGAAAGGTTCCATTAATTATATATTGTAACATTGAAAAACATGTTATCATAGATCATCAGATATAATAATCATATCACATCATTATAAAACATGTGTATTACAGATCAATTCATGTATAGAAAGCCATATGATTCCCAAAGGGCACACACATACACTTAACAACACATATATTAGACAAGGTAATACTATATTGAGAAAAAATAGTGGTCATGACAAAATCATGTAGTGGGAAGTGAGGTGAGAATGGATAAATTAGATTGAGTAACAATGTAGGTACACCCCATGGGGAAATAATCTACTCCACTAAGTGAAGAGATTCAACTAATGATACAAAAGTGGCAATTTGGAATACTTCACAAACAAATTAAATAATGGTTGTATGGATTTTCTTACATGTTGCAACCCAAGTTGAGTGTTCTTGAGCGAAAGAGTAGCCCAAAAATCTCCTTGAAAAACCAACCTTTGAGTTGTGTTGTTGAAAGCCCCCGATCCTACCTCCCATAAATCTATACTAGCTAAATAGATCTTTTCACCTCTCTCTTTCCCGTTTCTTTCCCTAACAAAAAAAATCATTTTCCTTCCATTTCTTCCTCCAAATAATATCTCACCACCTCTTTTATTTTTGACATAAGGAAACCATGCTTTCTTTTTATCGTGTGTGTGTGTGTGTGTCATTTTGTTTATGTTTTTGAATATGTTAGTTACATGTATATTCTTGGAAGGATTGAAATCCAACTATTAATACAAAAGTATCATTTTGGAATATTTCACAAACAACATAAAAACTGGTTATATGAACTTGCTTACGTGTTACAACCCAAGTTGACTGTTCTTGAGTGAAAGAGAAACTCAAAACTCTTCTTACAAAACTAACCTTTGAGTTGTGTTGTTGAAATCCATCGAGCCTTCCTCCTTATAAAACCAACCTCTGAGTTGTGTTGTTGAGAGCCCCAGAGTCTACCTCCCCTAAAACTATATCGACTAAACAAATCTCATCATCTCCCTCTTGTTTGTTTTTTTGCTAACAAAAAAAAACCTTCACTTCCCATTTCTTCCTCCATATAATATCTCTCCACCTACCTTTATTTTGACACATGGCAACTATACTTTATTTTTAATATATATATATATATATAATCTCCTTTTTTGTTTATGTTTTTGAATAAGTTAGTTGCATTTATATTCTTGTAAGGTTGTTCATTTCTCTTTTACCATTTTTATTATATTATATTTATATTTATTTTAATATAATATAGTTCATAAATTTAAAAGTTATAATATCATTTTATTATGTGTATACATTATGGATTACCTTATATATTATTCTCACCAGTTTGACAACCCAATTTACTTCCTACTGGTGTTGGTGTTGGGATATTAAGTAACCTTTAATCATTCATCACCCCCAATTTTCCCTCTACTAGTGCGTGCGTGACCCCACTTGCCATCTCTAGTGATATACTGTTAGAAATGAATTTAGGTTAGCTAGTATAGATTTAAATGAGGTACATTTTTGTCCTCAACCCATATTAAGAAAGTCTTGTGAACATTCTGTTATGTGTATGAGATTTCATAAGGTATGTATGTTCCCTATTTTATTTTCAATTGATTTGCATAAAATGCTCATAATAGTCATTTACATACACATGTTAGTATTTATCCAACAATACCCACTAGATTTAATCATATTCACTTTCAATTATGCTATTATTTATAAACAATTTATAGTTATTTATGCCACATTATGTTATCAACACACTTTATTCAATATATGGTAGATTAGTAATATCAAAATAAACATGCTCTTTACAAAAATTGTTATGGAACACAAATACATCATTTATGTAAAACATTAATTACTCCTTGAGCATAGATAACTATGCAAAGTAACTACATATATAAGCAAACTATCACATCATTATAAAATATATGCATATCACTAAAATAAAAATTGACAAATTAAAACATTGATAAAAATGGTACCATAGATCGTAGATAAAGTAAGCATATCACATCATTATAGAATATTTGCATATCACTCAAATAAAAAATCGAAGCGAAACATTAAAAAACATGTTATCGTAGATCATCATATATAATAAGCATATCCCATCATTATAGAACATGTGTATCACATATCAATTAATGTCTAGAAATCCATATGCTTCCCAAAGGGCAGACACATACACCTGACAACACATATATTAGACACTCTAATACTAATTTAAGCAAAAATAGTGGTCATGGAAAAATCATGTAGTGGGAATTGAGGTGAGAATGAATAATTAGATTGAGTAACAATGGAGGTAGCCCCCATGGTGAAAGAATATACTCCACTAAGGGAAGAGATTCAAAAGTTAGAGTGTGTAGGATTGATTGCAATAGAATATGATAAGTTGGAGGTCATAAGGATGAGACTGAAGCTCCAAATGTTTTTTGCATGGGTGAACTATCTTAAATTATATATTGTGCAATGCCTTTTCCAATTATTGTAAGAATAAATTTGATCATCCTTTTCCAGTTGTGGGAGAATATGTCTCAAAAATATTTTCAAGTGAGAGTTGTGGTGGCTTTAGTAGTGATCCATCTACCCTTTGCAAGATGGATGTAATCCCTGGGTCCACATTTGTTTCTTATTCTCTTTCCCCAAGTGGCTATCGTCATCATAAGTTAAGTGAGCGTTCTAATCTAATATGTCATTATGCATTTTCCCCTCCATGATTCCTACAAAGCCTTAGAACATGGAACATGTAGAGAAGAGTCAAGATTCGTCACTCTAGCCTTAGAAAGGTCTGTAACGTTGCTATAGCAACGATTCTCGGGGGAATTTTCAAAATTTTCCAAAAATTTAAATTGTTTTTCCACGAAAACAATGATTTTAACTTTTTCGTGGCAAACTTTCGTGTGACTTTTGACCCATATGTAGTAGTGCCATCAAGAAGATATCGTAGTTTTGGGTTATGGTGTCCAACATTGAAAAAAGACTACGAAACTTATATTAGTAATTGTGAAAAATTCTAGAGAATGGATTGACTTATACAACAAAATGAAATGTTGTTAATATCTATGAACCTAAGTTCAACATTTTAGGTTTGGTCCATCGATTTTTTCGGACCATTCCCAGTACATAGATGATGGAACAATGACTAATATATAATGACTAGATAGAATATGTTACTAAATGGTCTGAATCAAAACTTGTCAAATCACATTTGAGTGAAGTCGCAATGAAGTTCATATATTAAAACTTTGTTGCAAGGTTTGGAATTTCCCTTACATTAATTGATGACAAGGGAACCCATTTTATCAATAAAACTATATCAATATTACTGAAGAATTTACTGAAATACTATAGCAACATTACTAAATTAATTATTGATAAGGGAACCCATTTTATCGCTAATACTATATCAATATTACAAAAAGTTAACACTTGACTACTTAGATACAAATTTATATCACTTTGGATATTATGGTAATGTGTAGTTTCAAGGGTTCTCAGAAGGTCTAATAAGATTGGGAATCCGAGGAAAATTCCAAGCATTCAATAATAAATCTAGAAACACATCATGGATTTAGAAGCATATTTACCAACTATAAATCTAGAAACACATCATGGATTTAGAGGCATATTTACCATGATCTATGTATTAAATAACCACCAACCGTTGGACAAACCATAACCAACTGTAGAACAAACAATAACCATTTCATATCTTTTTCAACCAAACCAACCGTCGAACAAACCATAACCATAGTATTGGGAATGCATACGCCGAACAAACCATAACCATAAGATTGGGAATGCATATTTACCATGATCTATGTATTAAATAACCACCATATCTATGTATTAAATAACCACCAACCGTAAGCCTGCACGGGTGTGGCTCATTGGCGGTTCCGTTGTTATGAAGTTACTTGTTGTAAATTGGAGGTCACGAGATCAATCCCACCCGGGTTTACCTATGTCCCATGTCTTGCGATGGGTGTGGGGAATCTAGGGTTATAGTGGTAGAGGGAATGGATCCCTGGACCCCGTGTCACACGAGTACCAGCCCGGCCCCAGTTGTTGATTCCCCTAGTAAAAATAATAATAATAATAATAACCACCAACTGCCAAACAAACCATAACCAACCTACGAACAAACCATAACCATTTCATATCTTTTGCAACCAAACCAACCAACCAACTGTAGAAAAATCAATAACCATTTCATATCTTTTGCAACCAAAATCATATCATATTATAGGGAGAGGTCCACCAATTGCCAAACAAACCATAACCAACCTCCGAACAAACCATAACCATTTCATATCTTTTGCAACCAAACCAACCAACCGACTGTAGAACAAACAATAACTATTTAATATCTTTGCAACCAAAATCATATCATATTATAGGGAGAGGTCCATGGATTTGAACCCATGATCTCTTCCCCTCCTCCCAAGCACTTTAACCACTACACCAAAGCCCATAGATATCACAGAGTATGGAAAATAATTGTTTTAAATTAGTTTCTTTAACGGTTTTATCCCCCATTAAAGAGTGCGCTCCACTTTTCACCATGTTTTTAAACAAATTCATTATTATATGGTTTCGTTTACCCCACACACATATATATATTATTTTGGAATTTGTTTATTGTTTTTAAACAACAAAAATGGATTTTATGGTGATTATTCCATATTGTGAGGGATATTTTGGGTAAATTAAATATTTTATTTCCCAAAATGAAATATGTGATGAGATTAACCAAATATGTTATCTCATTAAAGGTGGATCATATCCCTTTGTATTTGGAAGTGGATTTGGGGTTTTTGGGCTATATAAACAATGTAATTTTTTATGAAAAGGCATTGGAGGATTATTGGAAAATGCATTGAAGTTTTGGTGATATGATGCCAAAGTGCCTTTGAAGGCTTTTGTAAGCTATTTTTCTCATTTGTAAGAGGCTTTTTAGCCACTCTTGAGAGATTGTGGAGAGTGAGAGAAATTCATTGTGGAAGCCTAAGTCTCTTTGTAGTTGTTGGAGGAATTTTGTACGTATTCAAGCATTTTTTTTGAAGAATAATAAGATCTTTCCTCATTGGATTTGGACCCAGAGACGTAGCCCAAGAGGGGTGAAATCCGTTATCATCTGTTGTCTACAAATTTCATGGTTTGAATCTCTTTTATGTATTTATGTGTTTCATTTGTGCTCTCTAATTTTGTCGTTTAAATCCTTTTAATGAGTTTAAGCATTCAAATTTCCACATGCAAATTAATGGTTAAATAGATCCTATCATTTTTCGGATCATTAGTTGAACCCCTCATCTTCCCCTGAGAGGAAGATCCATTTCTTCCTTTACTAGATTTTGTTAAATAAAACTTACAATGTTTAATTTAAAGTAAACAACTCCAAAATGAAGTCCTAAACAAATGGATCTAATGATAATGTGTAGCACAAGATCAAGATTAATATCCAATTTGAATGGATGAGGTGGCAAATTTGTTGACTGGGTGTTTTTTAAGAAAACTGAAAATTACAACATTTGGAAAATTGTCTTTAAATATCCGCTCGTAGTTTTTAAATGGTTCACTATTTCTGGAAACTGGTTATTTCCTTAGCTAATTTGACTCGCTTTGCAAAAAAAACCATGTTTTTTATTTTTTTATATTCACCCTCGTTTGGTTAGAAAACATGTTGGAAGTTACTCTATAAAACATTCACGTACAAGCGATTATGTAGCGTTCAACTAGGAAATTAGCCAAGTTCTGATAGAAAATTAGGGGGGAATTTCGTAGCTCCTTTTGGCCCTGACTAACATATTCCACTACAAAAATGGTATCCCTCCACACTTATGAAATCTAATGTGCAATTCATCTCACAATCCAACAACATTTCAAATTTTGACGAATGGAATTTAAGTAGCATACTTTGTTACTAACATTGGCTCTATATGGGGATAACACTTCCCTGCATGGTGCTAAGAACCTATATACCATGTGAACTTTTTGAATCTGCAACCTGTAACCTAGAAACTTCTTTTGTTCAACCAAAAAGAAATCATTTTTCATGCTAAAAAACCATACTGCAAATTGAAATGGATTTGTACCAGTGACTCCATTGAGTTATGGATTTATTTATTTATGATCTATTCTATAATTATCTTGTTTGTTTACATATTCTACTCTAATAGATCAAACTGCTCAATTGGGTGATATGAAACTCCCAATGCAACCATATAAGGAATGAGTTGAGTAGCTGATATTGACTTCTCACTTTGAGCACAAAAAGGATAAGAAGAACTGGAAAATATAAGAATCAGATAATATCTTGAAACCCATACTTAAAGTTATGAAATTATACCCTCAAAAATTTGAAGACATAAAGTTCTTGACTCCATTACAATTTGATGTAAATTTCCATTGGATCTTGAAACTCATAAAAAATTTCCAATTGCTTTAAAATATATGGCTGATCCTTTGTAAATTTTGCTTTATTGCTAGTAATAATGCCAATATTTTCCAACTGAAATTCTAAGAATGAAACAAGAAGGGGTTGCGAACTACTTCCATTACCTTTGAAAACTTGAAATAAAATTTTCTTTTGACAATTCTTTTCAATGCATTCTTTGATTTTTTATTTATAGTTGACGATTAGATCACTCTTGTTCTCATATTATTGTGATTGAAACTTTCTACTATAGAAAGTATTGTTTATTTCTTTGGAAAAAAATCATCTTCATCGAAATCATCATAAATAGGAAAAACTGAATGTAATTCTCAATCAGATTGTTGGATCTCCACTTCTTCATTAGAGAATGATTTAGAAAATGACTAAATTAAAGTGCAATTTAAATGACTATCCACATATTCCTCTTGAATGATGGATTTTTTATAAGAATATGTAATATAAATCTACTTATATGTTTGTTATCACCAACCTTGTAGTTTCCTATGTGAGATGGATCCAGAATGGATGGTAGAGGGACAAGCAACTGAGGTGGAACCAAGATTGCCTCAACTCCCAAATGGATGGTTGTCACACCAATCGAGTCCTTCTTCACTTTATGTTATCTTATCCCAAGCCAACAATGGGGGAGACCCAGATCTACTCCTGCCAGGAGATATCAGACCTAGACACCAGATCAGATCAAATGGACTTGAGGTACGTAAGGTGTAAGGTAATGGAAACCGTATATCTATGGATGAGGTCACTAGGTGAACCAAGGATTTGGATTAGGGATTAGGAAGTATGAAGTTTGATCCAAGTTGGGACACATGTGACCTATGAGGTAAATATTAGATCTGGGGTTAAGGTACTAGAAATAGGTGAAGATATCCACTGCCTTAGGAAACGTGACCAATGCAGAAGAGGTGATAACGGGATTGGAGCTATCTAGTACCGATGGATAGACTCGAAGGAATATATGACAATGTCAAAGTACTCGAGCCACCAAGAAAAGGTCAAAACACAAGAAAAAGAAGCAAATGAGGGGGTAACATTAGGTTTTGAGATCAGTGCCAGTCAAATCTAGGGAAATGGATTCACTTTATACCCAACATTGGAGGAGACCCACCTGGGATTTAACTCTACAAACCCAAAAATTAGTTTTGCCGAAAAAGATCAGATTTTGAGAAAAGAGGGAAAGATGGAAGGTAGCGCTAGGGTTTGAGGATCAGTGCCTTTAGATGGAGGGAAAAATGGAGTCCAAATTATGCCAAATTATAGATCATGTTAGTTAAGGAAGTTATTAACGTGGGTTCTAAGTGGCATGCCCCAAGGTAATCTAGATCTCCATATATCTGAGTTTGAAAATGCATCACCCAATGACCCAAGTGAGGCACAACCCTCAAAATGAGGAATGGGGCCCACAAGGAATAAATCAAAGGAGTGAAGCACTAGGGGTGGGTTATTAAATGAGAGGAGTGCAAATCAAGTGGGATCTCACCTACCTTCTACGGAGAGAAATTCCTATGGCTTGGGGTACCACAACAGACAGCTAGACTCCAGAAATCAATCTTTCCCAATATGCAATAGAAATAAAAACATCTAACACTAAAGGATCGAACCTCGTACCTTATTTCGGATGGTTGAAGTAGATCCCTGTTGAGCTTTCCAATCTTCATCTTGAATTGTTATAGCACGTCCTCAACAACAAGTAAACAATACAAGCATACTATATTTCATGGTGTTAGATCTATTCTAGCATATATAATCAATAATGTATAAGCATTTGACATATTCCAATGGATGCAACATTCATTCAAATACACATTACTGGACAGGAAAAGATATTTCTATTAATATGAATCAGAGATTACAAGTGACAACCTCTAACGGCACGTCTGCGAACCGGAGAAACTGAATCCCCCACTTGGGCCTCCACCACCTCAATCCTCCATCACTCCGATAGCAAGCTCACTAACAAAGTAAAGCTTAGGAAGAACACAACAGTGCTCCAAAGGGACAAAGGGATGTAGACTCAAGTATAGTTCTGGCAACAATGGACTATAGTTTCGGTACTCTCAATTCTCTCTTATGCTTTCAATGTCTCAATGGTTCCTTATATAGCTTTTCAAAGTGATACTGAAAGGTCAAATCCATGCGATCTCAAGGCATATGGAAGGCCAGGAGTCATATGAGTCAGATCCAAGTCAAGGAACGGTCCAACAGTTTTGGATTATGCACACATCCCGATGTACGCGACTATAGAGGGAATATCCGTGTATGTACGTGATTATTGGGGAAAAGGCCGCATATATCATTTTTCTAATGTTTTTAGGGATGGTCAATGATACATCAAAAGACAATAAATGGTCCATAGGGAATAATGAGTCTGTAGCGGGATAGGGGAAGGCCATACAATGTGTGATTCACCTAGTGTGGTGAAATATGCTATAACACTACCCAAATGTGAGAACTAACAAAAACTCACCCAACCAAGGAGTGCAACCTCACCCAAGGAAGGCTAACTGCCTTGGAAAATGTGACAAATGAAGCCTGATTGCCACTAAACTATAGATATTAATTTTCTTGGATACTATAGAGGTGGGTTATTTTTATTATTTTCAAAGACAAGCTAGATCCAAGTAGATCTGAAAAAGGTGAAAAATGAGGGTTTTGAAATGAAAATGAAGAGGTCAATGGATTGAGATCTAGAAAAGAAGAAGCAACCTATAGATCTTACCTGGAAAACCTTGTAGATGACTTGATGATGATGATCCCTGCTGTCCCGATCAATTTGAGTAAATTTGAGTGAGTTTTATGCTCAACGTTTTTCCCCAAGAAGCCAATGTGCCCTCTCTCCTGCACAACAAATGTCAACCATATCAGATTTGTTGCATAATGAGAAAAAAATCAAATGCTACAGAAAAATAGCAAGATGAAATCATAGATCACATTGATGATAATGAAAAACTCCTGATACAAAACACATCCAAGCCAAGCGAGTTGAGAAAGCCCTACAAAAACGCCCAAGTTGAAGTCACCCTCCTGTAGAGAAGACAATGTTTCCCAAAAAATATAGATCTCACAGCAAATACCCAAATGCTAGGAAGAAAAAGACTTTCCAATCACCATATAAGAATACCAGATGCAAAGGAGATCCAATAATTTCCACAAGAAAATATTTTCTATTATCCAGATCTAAGATCCAAAGACCCCTTACAAATGAGAAGATCTCTCCTTTAAATAGGAATGAGAGAACCAAAATCATAACCACTTTTCAAATGAGTGGCTAAGATTAAAAGATATAAATGTTCTAATCAACAGTTGAGATGAGCTTAACATACAATACATGGATCAATACAATAATATAATATAAAAGTGGACTAAATCACCCTAGGAGAGGGGATCCCACTCAACAAAAAATAAATGAAGCACATGGTGGGTCCATGGAGTGTTAACTAACTCCCTTTGGGTGTCCCCATGGCACAATAAAAATAATTTAATGTTTTAACTATGAAATTGTGCCTCCTTGAGGAAATCGTGAGCCTCCAAAAGCTCCAGAAAATAATAAAATATGACTGACCAGTCGATGTGGGAACATCTAAGTACTCCAACTGATGGAGAAGGAGTGGAAGACATCATCTTCATCATCAAAACTCATCCCATTCCATTTCCTTTCCTCAGTATCCCAAATTGAGTTCTTCTGTAGCCATTTTAATTTTTGTTTATCTGCCTCAAGAAATGTGATATGACAAAAACAACCTTCTAGGATGCCTGTGTTATCGAACTGAGCCCACCAGGCTCCTTGGGATGGGGGTAATATGGTACAAACAAGTGGTTGGACCCCCTATGCCCCATACAACACCCTAGGAGATCCAACAAGATCATCTCCCTGCTCATACATGTCATCTAGTGAAGCAAAACTGCATCAGAAGGGTAAAATGAGCATGATCATCTATGTAAGTTCCTGGAACTGAAAACAATTTGTCTCACTAGACTCAGAGATTCCAAATCCATATAAGGTATATACTCATACCCTCTCGAGGTCTCTGCCTGATCATCTACAATATCCAATAAACAAAATAATAACTTGTAAATGACTAGATACCCAATAATATAACTCAGGCTGACATCCATCTGATGCAAGTGTTAAAAGGATAATACATGCTCTACAAATCATTTAAGTAACAATAATAACAAGTAGCAATCACCTCATTGGTGGTACATCAACCAAATACGTATATAGGGTTTCATTTATTAATTCTAACTCAAACCAGACTTTCAAGACTATACTCACTTCATAGTTGTAATCAATTTTCTAGTGAAGGGTGAAGGATAAAATTCACAAGGCTAGGACAAGGATGACCACCAACTCAACACGGTGACACTTTGGATATGGAAAGGGGATACTCACTCTAGCAATATGCCAGACAAACAACAACAAAGGGGATGGCAGTGCCTCACAAATGGGTGAATTACTTTAGAGGTGCTTACTCACCTTGACAAATGCTCACAATCCAACTCAATACAAGTAAGGCCAGCAATCCTTAGGCACAACTTTTAGGAACCATTGCTTTTTTGGGCCTTTGATTTTCCATAGCCTTGGTCCACATATATTTTTATACGGACTTTTATTATTTAGGCTTTATGCATTCATGTATGTTGAAAAACACTACTTTTCATGAATGTTTTAAGATATTTTATTACAATATATTTCAAATCCAATTTCATTAGTCTAGCCTTGTATTCACGTATGTTTAAAAACAATACTTTTCATGAATGGGATTTTTCATAAGATATTCATTTCATTTCCAAATACATTGTATTGATGGCAGTGCTACTTGTTTCAAGTAAGCCAACACATCCTAGGCAACTCAGAGCCGAGACACAAATAAATAGGGAGGCTTGTCCAACAAAGGCTCTAGCGTGAAAAGGTCCTCCATGCCACAAGTCAAGTAGTAGATCGAGTTGAAACATAACTGGAAGGTAATGGATGGGTGGAGACAGTGAATAATGAAACCAACACTAGCAAGCCAAAGTATGGTGGGAATGACTACCTCTATTCTCCCTAAGGAGGGTAAAACCAATGAGTATAGATCAAGAACTTCCAGTTCTGAGTAGGGACATCAATACATAATATAAATACATCCAAGTCCACATATTTATATGACCACCAAATCAGGACACTAAATGCTACTACATGTCACAAAAATGAGTATAAGTGCAATGATAACCATAACACAAGATAATATAAGCCGAGTTATAAACATGTAAATAATCCATCTGAACCAACATATGTCTAATGAAAAAACATTGATGCAAGTATGGACACTACTAACTGCTTTGCAAATGGCTAAATGACTACATCAATCCTTAGATCAGAGTGTCCTGAGACTCAATCATGGCATGGGAGAGTAATATAGTCCATCAAATAAATAATGATCCGTCATAAATGCTCATCTCAGCATCTCATATGTAAGGGAGATGGCTGAAAAATGTACTGAATCTGAAAAATAGAATATGGTAGCCTGGCTACTATTTATGTGATAACAATGTTTCAAAATTTTCAGGTTCTAAAGGATATCTCAAGAAATATTCTTCAAATTGTTGATGTTCTTCTATATCAACAACAAGATGGTTTGGAGCAGAAGCTTCCTCTGAAACAAAAATACCATGACCCTTTGCACCATATTCCTCATGGTAATAATCAACATAATCTACCTCATGAAAATCAATCTTGAGAATAGAAAATTCTGATTTATTATCTTTAAAATTTGGAGAAAGATTGAAATTTGAAAAGCAATATTAGTAGACTAAAACAAATGAACATCCTGATCTGATTTTTGTTGTTCATAATCTTTGTCCTCTTCATTTGTATTCAAATTTTCATCCCAAATCTGATTTGGAAGATTCCCATAAGCCTGAGTATTTTCCTCTATCTCCTCAACATCAGTAACAATATGTTGCAAATTTAAAGGCTTTCTCTCTCTAAGAAAAAATAGCTAAATCAAAATGATGAATTGTTGTGTAATGCAGCATGGAAGCAACTTCAAAAGGTTGCATGTCCTTAGGCATATTATGATAGATGCTCTAAAATATCATGTTAAACTTTGTTATAGTCTCATCATTTTCCCTTTGCATGGCATAGAATTTAGAAAGGTACTACTCATAAGATTTGTGTTCACTCCAATATCTCAAAAAAATATCATGAAATCCAGTCCATAAACTAATTGGATTAGCTTCTAAATGTTTAAACTACAATCCAACATCTCCATGTAATGATTTACAAAATGTTCTGATGAACACATCCTCATGAATGATTTCAAAGTTGTCTATGAAACATTGGAATGCTTCCATATGTCTCTCGGTTGTAACATGATCTTCTCCATTAAACTTAGGAAGATACTTGAAAAACTTGGGAGGATAATTATGAAGGATAAATGGAAACTTGAGAGGTTTAAACATATCCTTAATCTTGGACTGAACTATAGTGAGCTGATTGCATGGTACAACAGTTATCATAGGAGATAGTAAATCAACTTTATTATACACAGGCTGATATGATTGGTCAAGTTCTAAAGGGATTTGGATATGAACATCATCTTTCTTATATGATTCAGATGAAAGAATTGGACCACGATCAACTATGAAAGGAGACAATTCTTCTTGTTCAAATGAGGGATATACAATTGAAGGATTATGATTGTTTAAATATACAAATAAAAATATGATTCTCTTCACATGCAAGGGAAAGGACAAGAAATAACTAATGAAAAAAAAGTTATTGGAAACAACTCATGACTTGATACCTGGTTTTCTCATTCCATCTTTTAGTTTTTTGTCAGCAAGGCTTGTCCTTTAGTGGAGTCTCTTGATCATGGAATCACTAGGTGAAATAATTTGTATTCGATCTTTAAGGCCAATCCTTCTTCACCATAAAGGATTATATATAAACATTATGAAATAACCTAGGTAAAAATATATTTGTTCCTTTGTTCCCTGACAACCGAATCCAAGATTGGGAATATGAGGAAATTTCCAAGCATTCAACAATCAATCCAACAACACATCATCAATTCACAGGCATATTTACCATTTTCCAAACACATATGAATAATATGAAGGAAAAGTAAGAGAATATAAAAAGATAGCAAGCAGTAGTTTCGTACATCCATAGAAGAAGGTTTATCCCCAAAACAATGTTTCATCTCAAAATTTAACAGATAATATAGGCTACTAGTTCTAGGCAATAAACAATTAAGGAATAACTGCTATTCGATCTAAAATAGAGTAATGACCTAATGCACTGTAAAAGATTCTCTTGAATTCAATTAACAAGTAGTGAATAAACATGAAAGAAGCATAGTTCAGGATCACAGTAATATTGAATCTTGAGCATGAAAATGTTTCTAACTGGAATTGTTCATTATCTCAAAAACATCATTACATAACCTTAGTCAAACCCCTCAGCTTCCCCTAGAGGAAGATCCCTTTCTTCCTTTACTAACTTTGCTTAAATAAAAATTACAAATTTTAATTGAAAGTAAACAAATCCAAAATGAGATCCTAAACAAATGGCTAATTCTAATATGTAGCACAAGATCATGATTAATTTGTAGGTCGGATGGATGAGGTGGAAAATCTGTTGACTGGGTGTTTTTCTAAAAAACTGAAAAATCACAAAATATGGAAAAATAATCTCCAAATATCCACCGATAACTCTTAAATGGTTCACTATTTCTGGAAACTGACTTGCTTGTCAGCTAATTTGACCCATTATGCAAAAAAACCATGTTTTTTATTATTTATATTCACCCTCGTTTGGTCTAAAAACACACTAGAAGTTAACATGTAAAACAATCACCTGCAAGCAATTATGTAGTGTTCACCTAATAAATTAGCCAAGTTCTGCTGCATAATTAGGGGGAAATTTGGTAGCGCCTTTTGGCCCCAAATAACATATTCTGCTACAAAATTGGTATCCCTCAACACTTATAAAATATAATGTGCAATTGATCTCACAATGTAACAACATTTCAAGTTTGGAGGAATGGAATTTAGGTAGCAAAATGTGTTACTAACATCAACTAAGTTATTGGTCCAATATAAGGGCCCCAACCTGAAGGACCGCTTTCCAGAATTCAGATCCTCTTTAGGTGTGTATTAACATATCTATATCAAATATTCAATCAACAAATGTGAAATTAACGATATGAAAACAAAATAATCATGGCTGATGAATTTAAAAAGTTCAAGGAATGGGACAATATCGTAAAGCGATATGAGGTTCAAGCATTGAAATCTAAACCATGTATAATAATATGGTGGAATTAGAAAAAAGGAAGAGAACAACTGTTGGGCTCTGATCTATAGATGAATCAGAACTTATATTTAAATCAATCCGGGTCAGTAAACTTCGAGACACATCCAGGTTTTAGGACTTAGAAGCTAAACTTATCTGGAATTTAGCTAACTGTGATTAAATCTACTGACAGATAAAGAATTACTGCAACTTACAAATACAAAATCCTCTTACAAGGGTGACTTCATTTGTTTCTTTTTAAGCACGCAGTAATTGATCTATGAAGACAATTTTACTGATAAAAGAACTGAGATAAAAAGCAATTAAATAGTAAATCTAACCTTAGGCTGCAAACCACAGAGTTTTACCAGCATTGAAGGAACAATTACCAATCAAAATCTCTTACAAGACAGTATTCATAATTTGTAAACGTCCTTTAACACTTCAACATTTGAATAAACAGCAACATATAATGAACTGAGATCGTGGTTTAAATCTTCAACGCATTCAGTATTTAACCAGTGAAAAGAACAACGTTTATTCAATATTGCCAATGTTATACAGCATGATAGAAATTGTAGTGTGAACCGTGAAATGAAAGGAACAGAGCATTAATAAAATTGATGAAGAGCTTAACTGAATTTGTTCTGCAATTTATAAACTAGAAATTACCAGAAAACACATACCAATGGCTCGATTTAAAGGACTTGCACCAGAATGAAATCGCTGCAATCATCAAATCACTATACCGGTAATGTAAAAGTGCGGGAACTCAACGATGGGGGCCCTCCAAAGCCTTGCTCCACACACAATTAAGAATTTACAGAACTAAAACTTTGTATTCATTCACTAGAAATTGTTTACACAGGAATACCACGCAGTTTCAGAAGCACAAGTGCGTTCCTCTACAAAAATCGTGATCATTCTTCATTGTCTTATGATGGATTTATACAAATTCAAAACACAACTAGAAATGCTACAATTATGCAATCTAATTAATGAAAATATCTAACGAGATCCTCATCAAAATCATGAGACTCCACAAAATCAGAGTTGTTCCTTCTTTTGTGCTGGATGTAGAACAGGTGGCCGCCCTTGACTGAAGTTGACTCGACATCTGTACAGGCCACATCACCTAACTGTTGAATGTTCATCCATCTGTGGACATCAAGGATCCATCCTCTATCTTCCATTTCCCTCCTAGTTGTCCTGCAAATGCTCAATCTTGGAGTTAATACGGGAAGTTAGTACATCCCGTAGTCTAAGTAAAAATTCTAGTTAAAATGTTCAAAAAGCCTAAAAACTCAATTTATTAGCAAGCAATGACATTATACCTCTTTAACCAAGGTTTATGGATGATCTTTAAAGATTTCTACTCAATATGGAGGTTTTATGAAGGAAATGAAAGATATTTAAGAGGCAAAAAGGGGTCAAAAACGGTGCCCAACATATCCCCCAAGAGGAAACTGTTGCATGTCCTCATGCCAAAAACTCTGACCCTGTTCAAAACCAAAATTTTACTGCTGATTATCCTGCCTTTAGTCTTCAGTCTGTGATGATGCATATGTTGATGCCCGAGATGCATAGAGGATCTTCAACCTTTCATACTTAGCCTTGTAAACCTTTCTTTGCTTGTACCATCTATAGGCTTGTTTAGTGATGCGTGTTCTTTGAACCTTTAGCTTCCAATTAACTTCCTTTAACTTCTCATTTTTTTGTTCAAGTTCCTTTAACTCAAGTTTCAATTTCTTGATCTTCTTATTGTTTTTGGAAGCTTTCTTTTTCTTCATCTTTATTGGAAGCTGTTCAGAATTTGCATCCATACCCAATTCTCCATGCTCTTGTGCTGAATGCTCTTTTTCTTCTTCCATAGCCTGCTGTTCTGAGAAGAGAGAACTTGGACCTTTAACTGCTTTCCTTTTTCTTTTTCCTGCTGGTCTAAGAAGAGGTTGATCTTCTTGGTTTGCTTGATCACCTCATCAAGATCTAGAATATCCTGTCCTGTTTCAGCTGCTAAATCTTCTCTTGGACTCCCCAAGGTCTGTACATGTTCATCATCCTCTAATGCTGATTGGCTCTGAACTTGCTTGTATTTTCTTGACTTTCTCTGATAGGTGGTGAAGAGCTGATCTTGTTTGTGATACTGTTTTTCTTTCTTCTTCACACTTCTAGTTTGTATCCTTCTCTGAGGCAGTTTTGAACTTGTTGCCTCAGAGCTGTCCTCGTCATCAGTAATCAGCAATACTTCCTTCTTTTTCTTCTTCCCCTTTGGTGGTTTTGAGCTTGTTTCCTCAGGGTATGTCAACATCAGCAATTCATCTTCCTTTGCATCTTCTTCAAGCAACTCTTCTTGATTTTCAAATTGATTATGAACTAGGAATTCTGTCCATGTCAAATTCTGCCTGTGTAATTCATGCTGGATAATGATTTTAATAAGACCATAGTGGAAAAGACTTGTTACCTTGTCTTTTGGACGCCTTTGGACAGCCTTAGCCATCTTAGTTAGACTCTGAAGCAGGAAGTAAGGCATATTGATTTCACATTCCCCTTTTAAATGTTGTAGCAGCTTGATGTGATAAAGGTAAACAATGCTAAATCTGCCTTCACAAGTAACAAACTTCTGAATGATGTAAACTATCTCATCCCATGGATGAACTAGCCAACTTCTTGGTATCCCTTTTTTCCAATTGACTGATCCTGCCCTAGACCTGCATAAAAATGGCATCCATACCTTCTCTTTAAACTGTTTGGTTTTAAAGAACTTTTCCCCTTGCTGTGGTAGACCAGTGACTTGAGCTAGAATGTCTTCTGACAGTCTAAATTGTAAATTCCCTACTCTAACTCTTTCTCCATCGAAGGTCTCAGCAAAAGCTAAGCTAGCCTGCTCATTGTGCCCATTGAATTTCTCAAAGAAATTGATCCACTGTTTATTTGCAAAAATCTCAAGGAAACTTTCATGAATATCATTGGAATTAAATGTTGCTGGCTCCATTCTAGCTGCCATTTTAAATTTTTAAGTTGAAAACAGGAATCTTTCAACCTTTAACTCTGCCTTTATAATCTTATTTCCTCAACAGTATTCTGTAATTGGTGAAATTTCTTTTGGTCTGGCAGAGTATTCAACAAGGAAAGGGGTTTTAAATCTTACCTCTTGTCCAATTTTCACAGAGTTTGGAGTATTCCAGCGTCCTTCTTGCTGACTGTCCCTCTCTTCCACACGATTTCCTCTGTAAATAATGCATTCATATTTTCTGCAACTCACAAATTCCTTCTTACTGTCGATTGTCTCCAGCAAATAATGTTTTCAAACTTCCTGTAGATCACGGCCTTTCTCACTGTCAATTTTCTTCAGCAAATAATGTTTTCAAACTTCCTATAGCTCACGGCCTTTCTCACTGTCAATTTCCTTCATACAGCAATCGATTTCATATGCAGAGGCAAAAATTAGACTCAGCCTCTAAGAGAATGACCAAGTCGTGGTATATAATGCAGAAATCGATTTCATTTATGTGCTGTAGTGGGCATCCTTCCACGTTTTCTCTCCATCATTTCATGATATGGCATTTCCATTTGTTTATTTACTTAGGACAGAAAATAAAAGTAAGGTTTTAATAAACATATCAATCTCTTTATATTCCCAATGTTTAATACATAAATTGGCAATATATACTTCAGTTTATCATATACCCAATGTTTAATAAACAGGCTGTCAATGTTTAATAAACAGGCTGTATAAAAGAAGCTTTCTTTCCTCTTTAAAATAAACCTTTTTCTTTCATAAAAACTATGCTGAAGATGTATATTTGCCCTATTTTCTTCCTCAATTAACCAATGCATAATGTACTATATACATATACAAAGGAGACCTTTGAATTTTTTTTATATAAATGTTTCACTTTTGCTAAGAAAGAGACTTTGTTTATCTTCAACTCAATTGAAATTCTGCCTGTAGTATACAATATACTTCCTGTAGAATGCAATGTAGTATATATCCTGAAGAGTCCAGTATAGATGTTGGCCATTTAAAATTTCCCTTGGGTTTGATCCTGACAACCATTTTGACCCCTAAGGTGAGAAAAATGAAGTGTTGGCAGTGACTAATTGGAAGGCAAGTAAGGTACTAGCAGTGACTAATGAAAGGCAGACAAAGTGTTGGCAGAGACTTATCAGAATGATGGCAATAATAGGTAGTCAGCTTGCAATAATTGGTAAAATGTCATTACTTAAGAACAAAAATAATTCTAAAACTTTTTAAACATAAAACTATAAATTCTTATAGACTTGCTTGATGTTCCTGAGCTTGCTGTCTGTTTGAAGTTGATTTGTATTCTGATTGTCCTTCTGATGTCTTCTATCTGCTGCTATCTCCAATTCCTTCAGCTTCACTGAAAGTCAGGTCTCTTATAGATCTCTTCTACCTTAATAAAAATCAGGGCCCTCTGCCTTTAAAATATCTTGTATTGCTGGTAATCAAGTCTGGTAATCAGGTCCCTTCTGCTGATGAAAAATCACAATCCTCTGCACATGAAAAAGACTTGGAGGGTTCTAAAGAAGCATGAACAGCATGAACATGTTTATCCCCCTCACAGGCCTAACTTTTGACTTGTCCTCAAGTCAAACAAGATCTTCATTGTTGGTAAAACAAAACAGGAAATTGGAAAAAGATTTTTATGTGAATTTGCAATGGCCAGGCAAGCCTGGTTTTCCATAGAAAATTCAAGTTTATATTGTGCCAGCGAACTGGTTTTCACAACTAAACTTCCTTTTTTTCTTGTTTTTATTTTTTATATTTTTTTTCAATTTTTGTTTTCTTTTGCTCTTTTTGTTTTATTTGCTAGCTGTATCAGAGCAGCTAAGGAGTAGGTGAAGGAAAAACACTGATGTGTTTATCCAGCACTTGCATTTCCTTTTGCTGTGAAAGTTGCTGTATAAAATCTGCCCTATTGATAGGTTTATTGTAAAGCTTGAGCCGGTGGCCATTGACCACAAATTGACATGCTTCATCATCTATGGTTTGAAGTTTGACTGACCCATTATCATAGACATCAACAATCTCATATGGACCAAGCCAATGAGTAGTGAATTTGGCTTTGAAATCTTTAAATTTTGAGTCAAATAGTAAAGCCCAGTCACCAACATGAAATTGCTTCTTTTTGATAAATTTATCATGACATTGAGCTCGCTGCTGTTGGATCAGAATATTGTGTTCTAGGGAAGCCTGTCTGATCTCATATAGCTGGTTCAACTGAAGTAGTCTTTCTTTCTGGGCCTCAAAAAGATCCATGCCCAAATCTGCTGCCAACTTGAATGTATGAATTTGAAACTCTATAGGGAGGAGGACTTGCTTACCGTAGACAAGTTGGTAAGGAGAAAAACCAGTACTGTTTTTCCAAGTGATCCGATATGCCCATAAAGCTTCAGTAAGCTTTGCTGACCAATCCTTCCTATGCATCTGAACTGTTTTGGTAATGATTCCTTCTAGGGTTTTGTTGGTAGATTCCACTTGGCCATTGGCTTGTGGATGGTAAGGTGTGGACTTTCTGTGCTTGATCTTGTATTTTTCTGCTATCTCTTGCACTAATTTGGAAGTAAATTGGGCACCTTGATCAGTTACAATTTCCCTAGGCACCCCAAACCTAACAAAGATCTCCTCAAAGAGAAATTTTACCACAGTCTGCTCCATGGCTCTTGGTAAAGGCTTGGCCTCTACCCACTTAGTAACATAATCCGTACAGACCAGAATGTACTTCTTTCCTTGTGATGGTGGGTGAATTGGACCAATGAAGTCAAGGGCCCACTTTTCAAATGGTTCAATGAGGATTTGGGGATGGAGTGGCATTTCATCAGACCGGACTGGCCGGCCCATCCGTTGGCAAGTATCACAACTTCTAACATACCTCTTAGCATCCTTGAAGATAGTAGGCCAATAATACCCCAGATTGAGTATCTTGTATGCTGTCCTTTTATCTGCAAAATGACCACCACACGGTTCGTCATGACATGCTTTTAAAATATCTAAGATCTCATCCTGTCGTACACATCGTCTTATAAGTAGATCATATCCTGTATAGAAGAGATCACCATTAACCCATGTATGCCTAGCACTTTGTTTAATAATATTTTTCTTTTCTTTAGAGGTCATAGATGGTGGTAATTGGCCTGATGATAAGTAATTGGAAATGTCAGCATACCATGGAGTGATAACAGAAATTGCAAATAGATGTTCATCAGGAAAACTATCAGAAATAGGAACAATCTCACCATTATTGTGCAAACGAGACAGGAAGTCTGCCACTTGATTTTCTCGTCCAGGTCGATCTAGAACAGTGATGTTGAATTCCTACATTAATAATAACCATCTAGTAATTCGACCATTAGTGATAGACTTTTTCATTAAGTACCGTAAGGCTGAATGATCTGTATGGACAAAAATCTCATAACCAGTTATGTAATGACAAAACTTATTGACAGCATGAACCACAGCCAACATTTCCTTTTCAATGACTGTATAGTTTAACTCTGCAGGTGTCAGATTTTTACTTATAAAGTAGATTGCATAAGTCAAAGTATGTTCTTTCTGGCCTAATGAATCCCCTATGGCAGTAGCAGAGGCATCAGTAGAAATATGAAAAGGTAATGCCCAATTTGGTCCTCTTAAAATGGGTGCTGTTGAGAGTTTCTCCTTGAGTGTCTGAAATGCAGATTGACAATCAGTATCCCAATTAAAATTCACATCTTTAGAAAGCAATTTGAACAATGGCAGAGCTACCTTACTGAAATTTGCAATAAATCTACGATAATAGCCTGCATACCCTAAAAAGCTTCTTACATCTGTTTGAGTTGCTGGTTCAGATAAGTTTTCAATTATTTGAATTTTAGCAGGATCAACTTTTATACCAGATGCAGAAATGTGATGTCCTAAGACTATACCTTCAGTCATCATCATAAAACATTTTTCATTACTGAGGGAAAGGTTTGAGTCAACACATATTTTTAGAATTTTCTCTAGGTTTTCCAAAGAATCTTCAAAATTACTTACGTAAACAGAAAAATCATCCATGTAAATCTCAACACACTCATGAATCAAATCGT
>LPNX010327699.1:23533-51745 GCA_001517045.1 Pseudotsuga menziesii | reverse complement strand
CTCTGAATATCTGTGATTGAATTAACATTGAGAATATCATGAAGTACCAATGCTAGAGAATGTATTGTGCAATTTTCCTGAAAATTATAACCCAAAACCTGATTTGCTACAGCATATTGTATGTCTCTTAATTCCTCAGAAATATTAGGTTCAGCAATAAAATAATCTAACAAACCTTCATTATTTGCTTCCTGAAAGTCATAGAACTGGTTGATACTCAAGACAGGTTGAATTACTTCTTCTTATTGTTCTTTAGTTTCATTAATCCAAGACAACTGATCTAATGTAGAAGGTCTTTGGGCAGAAGGGTAAAGTGTAATTTGTTTTCTTTCTGTCCCATGTGAGATAAGCATGCTACCTGACCTGCATCCTATGAAGGCATCTGCTGTTGCTAGCCATGGTCTGCCAAGAATCAAAGGGGGACCTCCTAGGTTAGACTTTGGCTGTAGGACTATGAAATCAACAGGGTACTCCCAGGAGTCTAAAGAAACAATGATATCCTCTAATACTCCTTCAGGTGTGATCTTAGACCTATCAGCTAATTCCAAGACTGTTGTTGTTGGTCTAAGATTCGTCAAGTGAAGTTATTCCATTGTTTCAAGTGTCATCACATTAATTGCAGCACCTAAATCAATCAATGTCTTCGAAATTGAAAAATTATTAATAGTGATTGTAACCATTGGAATCCCAGGATCCATATATTTCTCAATAAAAATGGTGTTAGACATCAGTCCTGCTAGATTTCCTACCACATGTATTTTGGATGGATCCTTCTTTCTTTTATTAAGACATAATTCTTTTACTGCTTTAGTGAAAATTGGAATATCCTTTATAGCCTGCAGTAAAGGAATTTTGACATATGCATCTTTTAACTCATTCAAAACATCAAAGTTAGGTAAGGAAATTGAAGGTTTTTCTTTAACTAACCTTTCTGGGAAAGGTGGTTCATATGATACTAAAGTTTTTTCTTTTTGACTCTGATTTTCTGACTGAGATTTTTCTGTATTTAATTTTTTTGTATTTTTCTCATTTTCTTTTTGTTCTTCTAAAATAACAGGAGATTCTTTTTGCAAGGTTTTCCCAGATCTTAAAGTAATATTTTGCAATGGAAGAACTGAATAGAGAAGTTCCATTCCATCATCAACATTATACATAGGTCTTTATGTTTTATTGTTTGGATTTGGAATGGGCTGAGCTGGTAGTTGTGTAGGTCGAGGTGGAGGCTGATTGGATGGCAATTGAAGCTATTGAGGTGGGGGACCCAATTGAGGAGCCATATTGGGTTGTTGGAAAGATGGAACTTGGTAAGATGGGGCTTGATAAGAAGGAGTTTGGACTTGATGCTGCTGGTATTGGGGATAGGCTGAAGGTTGTTGGTATGGCTGCAAATAGGCCTGCTGATATGTCTGATTACCGTGGGCATAACCTCTCCAATTTGGAGTAGATTGGGCTAAGGGAGGAGACCAAGTTTGCCAAGGCATGGGTGCACTCCATGAGTTCTGAATAGGAGTTTGATAATTGGCATTAAATTGTTGCATAGGGTCTTGGGACATACCTAAGAATCGTGGCTGCCAAGGTCTCCGTTGTCCCATGAAGTAGAGAGACTCCATGTTTTGGTTCTCCTCCATTCGAGCTGCCTGCAACTCTTTTAATCTAGGGCAATCATCAGTCTTATGATTAAAAGTACATAAACCACAAATTTCAACAGCATTTAAAGGACATTCTTTAAGTGGGTTTTTCTTTCTACACTTAGGACAAAAGATGGACAAGGCTTGATCTTGTTGGTCCTGTTGTTCTTGTCTTTTCTTGGTTTTTGCTACTTCAACCTGTGTGCCCAATGTACTCAATAAATCAGTCTTAAAATCTTCTAGCAGATTTCCAAGCTCAGCCCTAGAAATACCACTGTTTGCAGACTTATTTACTTTGGTAATGATGTCTCTTTTTCCAGTCCTAGCCTTACCTCTCGAATATTTCTGGCATAAATCTTGTATCTCATCAAATGGAAGGTAAGAAATGTCACCTTTGCCCATAACATTTAAAATATCTAAATACTCTTCTCTTATCCCTTTTAGAAATATTGTTCTAATCATCTCTGATGTTAAAGAATTGTATTTAGATTTTTGTAAGTTATATGAGAACCTTTCCAAATATTCCTCCAAGCTCTCATCTTCTTGTTGAGTCATTCCAAAGATATCATCTTTGAGATCCTTTGATCTGCAATAGGCCTAATATTTCCGAAGAAAAATCTTCCTCATTTCATCCCAACTAGTAATAGAATGTTCTCCTAGACCCATAAACCACTTCAAGGAAGCTACCTTAAGGGTAGCAGGGAAAAGGCGGAGCTTATGGGTGTCATCAGTATACCCATAAGTTCGACACAAGATGTCAAATTCGAAAAGGAAAGAGTTTGGATCTTCAGAGGTCAGGCCATAAAAGTTTGGTAAAATAGAGGGTGGAATGTTCTTCATTTTTACATCTTCCCCTAAGATAATACTAGTATCCAGGATGGGGAATTTGAAAGTGGCTTCCTGATCAGTTGTTTCATCCCTCTCTTGTCTCCTTTCTTCTTCCCTGTCATGTCTCCTCTCTTCTTGTCTTTCATGTCGTCTTTCTTCTTCTCTTCTCTCCTGTCTGCGTTTGTTCTCTATTTCCAGCATCCTCTCATACTCCCTTCTCTGTTCGGCAGTTGGTCCTTTTCCTATCTCTTCCTCAGCCATTTTAGAAGTACCTACTGTTGAGATGAATCCTTTTGGAAGAGAAGCTCCTGTTAGTTCTGTTTTTGGGGGGTTTTTAAGAAATCTTCCTTTTTCGTCTCTTAGTCTTGACATAAAAGTAAAACCTATTCTGTGTTTTTGTTTAAAATTTTTGTTTTTATCAGAAATCTAAGGTTCCTAAGTCTGCTTCTACAGTGCCTCCCCGGCAACGGTGCCAAAATGTTGGGCTCTGATCTATAGATGAATCAGAACTTATATTTAAATCAATCCGGGTCAGTAAACTTCGAGACACATCCAGGTTTTAGGACTTAGAAGCTAAACTTATCTGGAATTTAGCTAACTGTGATTAAATCTACTGACAGATAAAGAATTACTACAACTTACAAATACAAAATCCTCTTACAAGGGTGACTTCGTTTGTTTCTTTTTAAGCACGCAGTAATTGATCTATGAAGACAATTTTACTGATAAAAGAACTGAGATAAAAAGCAATTAAATAGTAAATCTAACCTTAGGCTGCAAACCACAGAGTTTTACCAGTGCTGAAGGAACAATTACCAATCAAAATCTCTTACAAGACAGTATTCATAATTTGTAAACATCCTTTAACACTTCAGCATTTGAATAAACAGCAACATATAATGAACTGAGATCGTGGTTTAAATCTTCAACGCATTCAATATTTAACCAGTGAAAAGAACAACGTTTATTCAATATTGCCAATGTTATACAGCATGATAGAAATTGTAGTGTGAACCGTGAAATGAAAGGAACAGAGCATTAATAAAATTGATGAAGAGCTTAACTGAATTTTTTCTGCAATTTATAAACTAGAAATTACCAGAAAACACATACCAATGGCTCGATTTAAAGGACTTGCACCAGAATGAAATCGCTGCAATCATCAAATCACTATACCGGCAATGTAAAAGTGCGGGAACTCAACGATGGGGGCCCTCCAAAGCCTTGCTCCACACACAATTAAGAATTTACAGAACTAAAACTTTGTATTCATTCACCAGAAATTGTTTACACAGGAATACCACGCAGTTTCAGAAGCACAAGTGCGTTCCTCTACAAAAATCGTGATCATTCTTCATTGTCTTATGATGGATTTATACAAATTTGAAACACAACTAGAAATGTTACAATTCTGCAATCTAATTAATGAAAATAGCTAACGAGATCCTCATCAAAATCGTGAGACTCCACAAAATCAGAGTTGTTCCTTCTTTTGTGCTGGATGTAGAACAGGTGGCCGCCCTTGACTGAAGTTGACTCGACATCTGTACAGGCCACATCACCTAACTGTTGAATGTTCATCCATCTGTGGACATTAAGGATCCATCCTCTATCTTCCATTTCCCTCCTAGCTGTCCTGCAAATGCTCAATCTTGGAGTTAATACGGGAAGTTAGTACATCCCGTAGTCTAAGTAAAAATTCTAGTTAAAATGTTCAAAAAGCCTAAAAACTCAATTTATTAGCAAGCAATGACATTATACCTCTTTAACCAAGGTTTATGGATGACCTTTAAAGCTTTCTACTCAATATGGAGGTTTTATGAAGGAAATGAAAGATATTTAAGAGGCAAAAAGGGGTCAAAAACGGTGCCCAACAACAACCGACCCAGACACTGCCAAAATTTTAGAATAACATATATGAATGGAACAATGATATGTGGTATACTTTTATAACAAGGAGCATAAATGGTTGCATGAAGAAAATAAGGCACAGAGTGAAGTAAACCGTCTAACATGTTGTATTTACCGACTTATGCAAGTTGAGGAGCTTCAACACTAATATTTTGGGACTTATCTTCTAAGCATGGAGAACTAACCAATACCTATGAATTTATTACAATTATCTGAGCTCACAACAATCGGTACAAACATTAATTCTTTCCTCATAGACTAGGAATACTTCCAGCGACGTCTCTCCCTCTCTACCTACATTATAGTCGAACTATGTGTTGAAGCAACTCCACCTGGTGCATAATCCAATTCTTAGCAACCGTGAATTTTATAATTTTGATTTTTTTTGTAAAATTCACATCTCCTTGTTCTCTTTGGGATGAAGAAAGTTTTTGGGGTGGCAAATATGTTGTATGGGATTAGTCGACTCATCGACTAGGTCCTCCTGATTGACCATAGACTAGTTCAACTAGTCTAGTCGAGTCAGTTAGGCCATCTAGCAGAAATTTATAGAATTACAACTGTCTAACAAATTGTGCGATCTATCTATATAGGGTATTGATCCTGATGATAAACAAAGGATTCTCCCTCTTTTGTACATTATGTCATGTTAATAATACAATACTTGTTGTTGGTGTGACCATTACTTATGTTCATTCTTGCTCACTTTATGTGTACTTTCTCTCATACCTGAATATTTGTTATTATTTTCTACTGGTAATATAATGTAATCTCATAGATTACAACACCTATTAAAATGTCAAGCCTATTCGACAGAAGCTCCATCTAGTTAATCCTAAGAAAGTGATAACTATCAAAGTTGAAGTAAAACAACTTTTCCAAGTTGGTTTTATTTATATTGTTTCTTTCACATAATGGGTATCTAATCATATTTCTATAGACAAGAAACGGGATAATGTCTACGTATGCATGTATTTTCATGACTTGAACAAGGGTCATCCTAAGGATAATTTTCCCACACCATTTATCGACAAATTTATTTATGAATATGTCGATAGTGAGACCCTTTTTTTATGGATGGATTCTCAAATCCATCTCGAGGATTAACATAAAGTGCATTTATATGTCCTTGGGGGGATTTTTCATATCGAAAAATTCCCTTTGGCATTAAAAATGTTGGAGCTACCTTACAGTAGGCTCTGCTTTTCACCTTTCATGAAATCATGCACATCATTGAATCTTACTTAGATGATCTAGCAGCTTGTTATCGAAAGAGACAGGATCAACCTTCTCATCTTCACATTGTGTTTTGTTGGAATATTCAACCCATCTAAACATTAGCCTTAATCATTTATTTAATTTTCTTGTGCTTAGACCATTATCAGTTGACCACCTGGTGTACAATCCTAAGTATCCTGATCACTCCAGACAATTACTTTATCATTATTAGCATCATTATCCTCAAATGTGCCCTCTTCCTTGTTTCTAGGAGTTAATGCATTCTCATGCATGATTTTTAGGCTCACTTGAGTCAGTTCCTATAATTTAGGAGGCTACCTTGAGTTAACTAGCCTTGATTTCATCACCTGATTTAGTATGAGCTCCAATGACCACTAACACTCAATTGAACGCCTCTTATGCACCCTCCATCATTATTTATCATCATTTAACTAGATAATATGCCTTCTTGTTCCACGTACTACCATTTACACTCTATATCTTTCAAGAGTTATGACTGACAACTATGTCTAATGATGCTTTCTATGTTATCTAATCTTGCCACATGTGTGGAGTTCAACTACCTCTTTAGGCTCACAAATTTCTCCCTTGGAGATGTATTATAAATGTAACTTTATTGGTAAATAATAATCAGATAGAGTTTATACCAATTGATTTTTCTCTCTTATGTTTCTTCTTCATTATTTTCTCTCCATTATTATGCTTATCTCTGTTGTAATTCTTGTGTGGTTACATTTGATTCCAAATTTTCATGTGCAAATTCTTATATGTTAGAGGGATGCAGACATTATAAGATTCATTTGAATATTCATAAATGTATTTTTTGTGTTGAATATGGATGGCTTTTAGGTTTCATAGTGTCCAATAAAGGGATAATGGTCAATCCTTTGAAAGTTAAATCTATTTTCAACTTGCCTCCATCTTCCAATGTTTGTCAGCTTCAGAGCTTACAATGAAAAGTAAACTTTCTCGTATTTTTATTGCCAATTATTCCAAGATAAGTAAGGGTTTTATGTGCTTATTAAAGAAATCAGTTCCATTTGTATGGGATGAAGCTACTCAAAATTATTTTGGATCTCTTATGTTAACTCCTTTACTCATTCCATTAGATTATACAAAATATTCTCTATTATATTTGGTTGCATCTGACTTTATAGTTGGCATAGTTTTAGTTCAATATGATTATAATATTCAAGAGAATATCATCTATTACTTTAGTTATGCATTGATCACTATTGGACTAAAATATTTGCATGTTGAGAAACTAGCTTTGGTGGTTGTTTTTCCCACTCAAAGATTCCATAATTATATTTTGTTACGAAAGACCACTATTGTTGCAGATGTCAACCTATTTCAATATTTTTTGACCTAATGAATAATCGTGGGAATATTTAATAAAAGGGTTATTATCATGTAATAATTTGACTTACAATTTTGATCTTCTAAGTCTAGGAAATATTTGGTTTTTATTGAACTTATTACATAGTTTTCGAGTGAGTATTATGATAATATTGGATATGACTCATAAAATGATGAGCATATTTTTATTATGTCTTAATCATATCCTCGGTATGCATATATTCTTATATATCTCCAAACTTTGAATTTTCCTCAAAACAATTCATGAGATGAGTGATAATGTCTTCATCATAATGCAAAGGAGTACCCTATTGTCGGAGATATATTGTATTGTCACGTGGTTGATTCCATTCTGCGTTGTTGCTTGACTCATGAAGAAGCTGAGAGTGTTTTAAATGAATCTCACAGTGGATCCTGTGGAGGCCATCTTTCTAGGTTGGAAACTATCCAAAAAGTGTTGTACGCAAGATATTTTTGGCCCATGATCTTCAAATATTGCATTGAAGCAGTCAAAAAATGCCATGCTTGTCAACAATTTACCAAGACAATGCATGCACATCCTGCTCAATTGTTTCATGTCATCTGTAGGTCCCTTCACTTGAAACCCAACTTTGTTCGGGGAGAATAAATATATCATTGTGGTTGTTGACTATTTTATGAAATGGGAGAAATCCATGCCTCCATTTTGTAGTGATGAGGAAACCACCACTTACTTCAATTTCAATCATATCATTACTAGGTTTAATATTCCACGAGAAATTGTCACTGATCATGGCAAGCACTTTCAAAACAAGATGACGAACGAATTGACCACTAAGTTGGGGTTTAGGAAAGAACATTGCTCCTCATTTTATCCTCAATTAAATGGTCAGGTCAAAGTTTTTAATAAAAATTTAAATAGCATGCTTCAGAGAATGGTTAACTTTAGTAGATCCAATTGACATATCATGTTAAATCCCACCCTATGGGCATATTGAACATGAGTTAATACTGCTACTAATTTTTCTCCTTTCCAACTCATTCATTGAGTTGACGAAGTTATTCCAATTGAATGCAAGATTCCCTTATTAAATCTTATTGTTCAGCTCTTACCCGATCCTTTTGCCTTTGAAGATTATTTAGTTCACTTAGAACATCTTTATGAACAACATCAAGATGTTGCTACGATGAATGAAGTACATAAGAAACATGTGAAAAGTATTAAATATGTTCGTCCTATGGTTTTCTCTAAAGGATATCCAGTATTAGTCTATGGAAAACATAAACATCCCTTGGGGGAAGGAAAATTTAAATCAATGTGTCTTGGACCATACATCATTACTAAAATGTTAAAGAAAGGTGGATATTAGTTGGTTGATTATGAGGGTAATAAGTTAGTGGAGCCCAAAAATGGGCTCTATTTAAAGAAGTACTATTATTCAGCATGTGCTTTTATTTGTACATTATGTAAATTTGTTTCAAATTTTTATGTATTACAGTTGTCTTGAATTTCACTTATTTCATTCTTGTTTGTATTCTCAAATACTTTCGAAGTAATGGCTTACATAGGTTTCACAAATGGAACTAGTAGTCATACCAGGAATATCTCTTCATCTGGATGGGTGATTTATTATTCTATTGGCCAGTTGGTTAAATAAGGTGTTGCTTGTCTTAGGGAAACAATTAATAACGTCGTTGAGTATAGTGTCGTTATTGAAGTCTCAATAGATGCCATTTTCCATGGTATTCAATGGATTGAGGTTCATCTTGATTCTCAATTGGTTATTTCTCAATTGAATACATAATTCCAAGTTCATGATCCTTCACTATTTTTACATTTTTATGGGTGAGACTTCTTGAATGACAATTTATTACAATCACTTATTCACATGTTTCAATAAAACAAGTAACTATTGCATATGCATATGCTAACTACATTATAAATTGGAATTTTTATGATCCATAAATGAAAAAAAATCAACATTTGTATATACTACAAATAATCATATGTACAAAACATTTCTATAAGTAAAATTGTTGAGGAAAAAAGATGTATATATATAGATAAAAGTTTGTATAGTCTATCAAAGTACAAAATGGTGATTCTCATATCATACAAAAATTTGGCATTTTATCCCCACTATGCATCATCCTCATAGATAATCTATGTGGACTATTTATAGTCCATGTCACTCATGATAACATACGATGGAATTTTCCACCCTCTTGAAGAACCGTAACCAGGAACGAGGTACTCCTACTACCCATCATTGCATCCTCTCTAGAAGATCCTCAACCTTTATCATGGGAACTTGCTTAGTTAAAGCAGTCAAATTTCCAAGGACATTAGCCAATGTCTAATTGACATCTATAGGTTTCTCAATTTAGATCCTGTGTCTGAATCATGGGAACCCCTCAGGTCGAACTGGTCCAATATCTATATATGACTGATGTTGAGTTAGTATCCACCACCAAAAAGATATTGTTGATTCCATTAAGTATAATCAAAACATAAAAAATTAGACACAAGGAAATTATTTGAAAAGAACCTACTAATCACACCTAATGAAGTGATAGGAGGGAATACCATGTATGGATCTCTATTGAAATTTATCCCTGCATAGGCATAGTCATTGATAGTTATCACTTGGCCCTCCCACCAAGTGAAGAATATTCCTCATATGAACAAGGATTTCATCTTCCTCACAATCATAGCATCAACCCTATCCATATAATAATATCAGATCCTATAGAGCCCTTGGCTCTACATATACTTGTGGACTCATAGAAGGTACCCTCTCAAAGAATAAAATGCATAGGAAGCTCCTAAACCCAAATCTTTTCATATTCCCAATATTTCATCCTATCATTTGGGATTTTAAGCATCCCAATAATGTAGTACTCCAATCATTAATCATAGGTTGAAGGTATTGCACAACATTAAACATTTGTGTCCAAGAGACCTGGTGCACCGTTTTCGATCCCATCACTTAACCAATGGTCATGGCTATAATATCGGGGCTCATATGGTCAATGTCTTTGATTGGAGCTTGTGTACCAACCTTTTGTGTCCTGTATCTACACTAGACTTCCATATACGCATTGATTTTTATCTCCCCAATACTATGAGCTTTTAAGCTAGGTACTTCTCCTCGGCAAGAGATTCTGGTAAAAATATATATGTCTTCAACCTCTATTTTAAGAGTTTGACCATCTAGCATGAAGGCATTACCCTTCGGATCCCAGTACCCTATCAAAAGTTGTAATAAACACATTTAGGCATGCATATTGTTCACTTCAAAGAATTTCACCAACCCACAATTTTGAAGTGCTTGCATCTCTTTGAGGTCTTCAAGGACATGATTATCAATTTCCTTGTGTCCTCTTTCCCTCCATTCTATCATCGTCTTGCAGAGAACAAGGTAAATTGCAGTTTAAAATTTTCATTTTTCCCCTTTCCGAAATCATACATGGGTTGTAGTGAATACAAACACATATATACACACCCTGTAATGTACTAAGGCATGTATGAACTAGTTCATACATGCCCCTTACCAAAGCATCATACGTATGCCAATTTTTTCAAGTAGGAATTGGCTTAAAAATGAAAAATTATAAATAAAATGCAATAAATGAATAATGGAATGAAAGAGGAGGTCAAGATTTCCTACTTGGATCTAACGACACCTCGAATCATCGCTCACATCCTTCAAAATTGTCGCTTGAAGATCAAGGTAGTATGCACACCAAAAACTCATTTTTCCAATTTTCCAAATGATATGGTAAAAATGAATTTTTGCCTAATTTATATTTCATTTTTTACCCACTTTTCTATAGTTGGATAAGTTGTTTTTGGGGGGACTAATAGTGAATCTATTTTAGTGTTACTTGGCGTAGTATATTGGAATTTTGTACAAGGAGATGATTATTTTTCAACCTCAATGTCATTTTAATAGGTATTATTTTCATAAACTAGCATATAGGTTAGGTTTTTCTGCCTCTACATTATGCATTATCCAACTCAATTTTGAAAAACCCTAGGGTCTATTTGTGGAGTTATGACATTAACCTTTTGACACATATTTATGTTATTTATCCCACAATAGATCCTTCCTTTATTTATGCTTATGTATTCCTAGGTTTGGGAGTCCCTTGGTAGTGTTTCTTGACTTAATGGTTGAAGACTCATTCTTCTTCCTTATCTTATTTTTCTATCGATTTTCCTATAGGGGAATCTCACTATATTTTTTTTTTTAGTTGTAAATATGTTGCATCTTTCTTGCTTGTGCTTTCCATCCTAATGTCAACTTCTAGCTTAATGTTATTAACAAGCCACATATACAATCTCATTATCATTAAGGCTTGCATCATTTTTATTTTTCAACTTGACACCTGTTTACCAGGAGGACAAACACTCTAAGTGTCCTTATCTTGCACATGATCCTAGAATTATGCATAGGTTTGCTTCTTGCGCTTGGAACTAGTTCACGTGTCACTGACACTTGTTTCCTACCATGTATTTTAGCATTATTTTATTCCTTTCCAGGCTTTTATAATATCAAAAAGACAAAAAAAAAATTCCAAAAATATAGACGGGGAATATTTAGGTATTATTTATGTTTGGTAGCAGTTGTGTTACCTTTGAACAATGCACATTGTTTTGAGTTATTTTTCTCAACAATTTGGGTTTCTAGTGTGTCCTTAGGAAACTGAACTCATTTATACATTGTCTCCTTTGACTAGTTACTCTTCTAGTCACTCTGGAGAACTAAGTTGATGTATCATGTGTATGATAGACTTAAGACTTTTTCATTCTTTATTTATGTCACCTCATACACTTATTGTGTCATGCTTATGTTCCAGGGAAGTTCTTAAAACTATGTTGGCAATCCCTCAGAAATCTTGACTTTAGTATGTCGGCCTTCTTGCGTGTAAGTATGTTTCAAAATCAATAAGTTTTTCTTACCATATATTTGGCATTTTGCTAAAACCTCATGTTGGATTATGGGGATGCCTTAATGCCTCGACTTCAACTAATCTATTTTTGGATAGCGATATAGATTCATTTTAGTACATTGGAGCTTGCAGTCGTTAGTGGCAATTTTCCTCGCTACTAATAGTGGGAATACATCAATTTACCCTAATCATCAGAGTCTATAAGTGTTCGATGTCAAGACATATATTCACACTTTTTAGATTGTACTATGTACCTTTCCTCTCATTATCATTATTGGCTAGTTAGCTCCTGTTTGTTAAGGACATACATCAACGATTGATAATCAAACAATGTCTTATTGTGTTCGACTTTAGGACTTTTATTCACATAGATTAGACTCATACCCATGTATATTGGTTTGAAGAGATCAAATCCATTATAGTATCGCATCTTTTTGCTATGACGAGAGTTGTGTTGGATTTTCATTTACTCATTTTATGACATTGATTCTTATGGAAATCGATATTTCTAGTACTTATTTACAAATATCTTCATTTGATTATGAGACATAGATCCACTCTGTATAACTTCTTGGATATGATTTCTTTTGACATGGATCCATAGTGTATTAATTTTTCATGACCATGATCATTTCTTATATGTATCACATACATTTTCAATGTACTTGCTTTGGTGGCAATGCTCCTTATTACTCATGATCATGGGTATGAACACCTCAGGAAAAGAGACTTATGACTTATTATGTTGCAGGTTACTACCTATGGCTAGTTTTTTACTACTTCTTCCAAATCCACCATGCACTTACTTCTGAATATTTATAATGTATTTCAAAAATCAGCTGCCCTTCTGACCTCACATATTAGGAGGTCAGAAGGACCGCCTGATGTGTGAGGTCATAAGGAAAACCTCCTTGTTTCTCTTTGGTTCAAGAAAACTATCCCTTCTTAGTTAAAAGCCTCAAAACCCCCTATTTTATTCAAATACGCATCATGGAAGTGCATAGCACAAGTATACGTGCCCTGGAAGTGTCATACCCATGTATGACATGTGTCAATGTCAAAATATAAATAATTATTGGAAAGGTGAAATTAGTTTCACAAGTTCTAACATCCTTTTTCCCATGGATAACTACCATAACTTTCCTAATTGCCTCCCAAAAAGTATAAAAGAGGCTAAGGAAGGAAAAATAAGGAAGAGAGAGCATTGTAGCATCCTTATGCTAAAAAAATATCCTATTGGATCAACTACCCCAATCCCACTTCTACAAATCATTCCCCCATATATGGAAATCTGCATTTCTAGCAACCTCACTTTTAGCTAATCAATAAACTACAACATTGTTTCTTTGGACTTGTTTCTAGTGGAGCACAGAGGAGTTGTGCATGTGTGTGGCTCAAGTGGAGAAAATCAGATTCCAATTCATAATAGTATTGCAACCAAGAACATGTGATATCTCTCTTGTATCTTGGTATTGTTGGAACATTTTAACCATATAGACATTATTCATGCAACATGCATACAACATATTTGATCTCCCTAGTGTTTATACCATATTAGTTGACTTCCTAGTTCATTGTCTTGTCATTTTTTGTCTCATTATCCACTATCTCTCCATCATCCATGATTTTATGACCTCATAGACCCTCATCCATGATTTTATCCATCCATCATTAGTTACATCCATATAACTATGATATTATCAATTAATTGGGCCACATATCCTAGATTTCATCACTTTGGGTTGATAGTGAGCTCAGATGACCACTAACTATCAACTAAACCTCCTTATGCACCAATACATCATTAGTTATAATTATTTAACTCCTTAATTCACCCTTTTGTTCCACCTAATGTCAATTACTCTCAGTTAACTAATCACCATCAGGATTTACAACTAGTTCTCAAGTCTAGTGATGGTTCCTATGCAAATTAAGCCTTCCCAATGAGTGGATTCCAAATTCCTCCTAAGGCTCACGAATTTATCTATTGAGGATGTATTATAAATGTACATATATTGATTGAATAATATTTGAATGGAAATTATTCCACTTGATCATATTTCTCTTGTGTTCTGTTTAATATTTCTTCTAAATTTATTCTCTACTCTCTATGAATGTAAGAAATTATTAGTGAAGTTTGATATGTAATCTAGACCAGCCTATGAAAAATATTACATGGTATCATATGGTGAATGTTACATGGTATCATATCTCATGAAATATAAGCTTAGATTCTTCTAATAGTGCACCGGAAGTAGTGGAGTTACCATAGAAATCATGGGGGCAATTGCCTTGAAGCCATTGGATTTATCCATTATAGTCTACCCAGGTGTGATGCACTCTTGAATGTTCCTATTGTCAAAGTAAGGATATATTTTTTATTCTAATAATATTCCAATTTTTTTGTTTCTTTGTGTTACTGGTGTCTACAACAACTTCATGGATTCGAAATTAGTTCCTCTCCTCTCCCCATTCAACTATTCTAATTGGAAATCAAAGATGGGTGAATATCTTAAGAGACAATGTCTCTATGATGTGTCTATTGCAACTGTAAATGATTCCTCTTATGAAGATAAGAGTGATTAGCTAAGTGCCTATGATAGAGCATATGGAATTATGTGTCTGGCTATGTCTCCCAAGATGCATTATCTTATAGATTATGTTGAGTATATGTTCGAGCTCTGGAGCAATCTAGATAGAGATTTTGGTGTGCAGAAAGAAGATGATGATGTATGGAATGAATACAACACCTCCTCAATTGTTCACTCTCCTGATGTCCCAGGAACATGAATTTCTCATGAGTTCATTGTTCCTTAAGAAGAAGAATATGTGCCCTTTTGTTCCACCTATTTCTAGTTACACTCAATTAATTGGTCACCATAAGGAGTTACAACTAGTTCTCAAGTCTAGTGATGGTTCCCATGCAAATAAAGCCTAGCCAATGAGTGGATTCCAAATGCCTCCTAGGGATCAGGAATTTCTCAACTGAAAATGTATTGTAAATGTACACATCTTGATTGAATGATATATGAATGGAAATTATTCCACTTTAGCATATTTTCTCCTGTGTTCTTCTTAATATTTCTTCATAATTTCTTCTTTATTCTTTGTGGCTGAAAGAAATTCTTAGTGAAGTCTGATATGTAATTTATATCAGCCAATGCAAAATATTATAAGGTATTATTATTATATAAATAATTCTCTTTCTTGTCATATAATGTGTTAACTAGTTGATTTTCATTATCTTGGTAATTTAATGCATTTGAATTGCAGTTAATTATTCTATTTTTGCAGTTTTTTGTTTGTATTTTTATATTATTTGTTATTGTAGGTTTTTCAAGAACATATTTGGATCAAAGTTTGAAAAAACGGATCTTCTTCATCCACTGGATTAGATGTAGGGTATTGATCTCTTGTTTTCAATACTTTTATGAGTATAAATCTATTTAATTTCATTCTTAAAAGGATTGTCTAAATTTGCTTTATGGGGCACCGCTCTCTAATGGATCCATCCCATAGCCATTAGGGTATTTTGCCCAAAACAAAGAGAAGATGAAAATATAGGAAAAACAAATGTGAAAACACCATACAAGGTGTGATGCATGAATGTTATCTTGTCATAAAAATAAAAGTATATGTAGCGTAGGGAGAAGAGGCACCATGGTCTCTGTCTAACATTGTGAAGATGTAATTCTTGTGGTTTTCATCTACATAGTGTTTGATGTTGATGGGGGATATATTTATAATCATGGAAAGAAGTATAGAGAAAATAAACTTGTCTATCATAAAATTTTGGGATAACGAGGAGAAAAACATGATGGAAGTTTGCATGCTCAATCAAAACTATTGTACGAAACTATGTAAGGAGCTAGTTTGACTCCATGGTCCCCTAGAGGTGATATGTGAGAAATGATCAAGAAATTAATAAAGAATTATCATTTTTGGACATAATAATTTTTTTCTTTCTCATGGTTGAAATCTATTACACATTTTTCCCATTAATAACATACCCATGAAAGCTTTAGAAATATCAAGTTGTTTTGTACAATCTCAAAATGTAACGTTATATATTTGATATCTCATTTTTTCTATGTATTGTTTCTTGTATTGTTTTTTTTATATGCTTTGGTGTATATCACATAAATATGCTTCGTAGAAAAACCAATCCATTCACAATTGAATATTCCAGTTGCATAGTTTGGTGCAAAACCACTCTGTGTGCTTCCCAACATGGTGTGTTTCACTTTTTAACCCTTTAATTGACCTTGTAACATCACCATAAAAGAACTTATAGTTTTTTATCGTGACCTGGAGCCGATTGGGATCTCCGCTTAGGGTTGTGAGCCAAAGCTGCCGCACTCGGCCATGAGTGCGCCTGGGGGTGGGGAGCCACCTCCCACCCCATCCATCTCTACTGAGGAATCCTTTCGAAGATTGATCACCCCCTGGGGAAGAAAACCATGGCCCCTGCTGTTCCGAAATTTGTCAAGAAATTGGACGAAATACCTGAAATAGCCCTGCCCGAAGATCAGCCAATAAAGATAGCCATGGCTTTATTCGAAAGAGGCTTGGTAGGATAGTTTATGGGGCTCTGTCCCTCTACTAAAACTACTGATGATTGGATTCAATGCAACTGGAGGCCCCAGCTTAAGAACAGTGTGACCTGCTATCCCGTTGGAAGAGGATTCTTCATCTTTGAGTTCATTTCCAAGGAAGACCGTGATCTTGTCTTCAGGAGCGGGCCATATTTCATGGGGACCCAGGGCTTGTACCTCAATAGGCGGACGCCCGACTTCGACCCTACCATTGATGTCCCTAAAGAGGTCCCATTTTGGGTCCGGCTCCCTAACCTTCCTTCCCACTGCTGGGACTTCAAGTCCCTTCAGAAGATTGGCAACGAACTTGGCAAATTCATAGACAAAGCAGACAACAAAGGCCAATATAACTGTGCAAGGATTTGTGTAGAAGTTGACTTGGAAGCAGGCCTCCTAGAAGCTATAAAACTCACCATAGGCACATGGCACCACTATCAAAAGTTGGATTATGAACAACTACCGTTCAAATGTAGAAACTTCCACGAACATGGCCACTTCCAAAGGAACTACCCAAAGGCCCATCCTGAGGACAAAGAGGAAGGGAAGGCTGGAAAAAGGGTAAAAAGGGCAAGGCAGCCCAAAAACCAAATGAAAAAAAAACTCAGACCCAACAGAGAAAACCCAATCCAACACAAAATCCAAGGAATCGACAAAGGAAGGCTCAACTTCTGGGGAAACCCCTGAAATCAATAAGAACCACGAGGGATTAGAGGATCTTGCGAAGGAAGCAAAAGAATATGGGAAAGAGACCAATCTGACCCCCATAGAAGACGTTCAAAAGGAAAAAGAGGCAGAGGAAGAGCACATCAGCCTTGCCTCGGACACGGGGGGGGATTCTGAAGATGGTGGTACTGAATCAAGCAGCTCCCAAGCCACTCATATCAAGACCACTAGGGGACAGAAGTCAAAGAAGAAACATAGAGAAGAAAAAACTTATTTGGATGTCCTTCAAGGCTCCCAGAAAACCCTCAAAGGAATGATCAACACTAGATCCACGAGCAAGCAAGGCTTGGCTCCAAAGGGAGCCATCACCCCCCAAGCCAGTAAATAATGAAATACGTCTCCTGGAACTGCAGAGGATTAGGTAGCAATCTGAAAGAAGAAGCCATTAAAGACATTGTAAGATTGTATTCGCCTGACATCCTTCTCATCCAAGAGACAAAATTGGAGGACTATGTCCTTCTCCAGGAAAGCAAAGCATATTGGAAAAAGGGTCAAGGAAAAGATGTCAATGCGAGAGGTGCATCTGGAGGGATAGCTACCTTCTAGGACAGCTCCAAATTCGACCTGGTAACTGAAGAAAGCAACAATCACTGGCTTTTCACCAAACTCCTCCACAAAGATTCAGGTCATCAAGTCTGTTCAATCTATATGTTCCAGTTTTACTAGCTGAAAAAAGAATCTGTTGGGACTCCCTAAAGTCCTTCCTCGGCATGCATATTCCAGAAAACATTATTATAGCAGGATATCTTAATGTTACCCTGGCAGCAGAGGAAAAAAAGGGGGGCTCACCAGTTAGAGATTCGGCTAGAGAATGGGTTGAAGACCTCATTCTAGAATGGGATCTGGAGGATATCAAACCTCCTCGTGGGAAATTCACATGGACTAATAAAAGAAGGGGCCCTGGTCATATTGCCGCTCGCCTCGACAGATACCTAGTCCAATCCTCTTTCTTGACCTTCGGGCTCGTAGATGCTTCTAAAATTCTTGCCAATTATACCTCAGATCATAAACCAATTCTGCTGGAGCTCTCTCTAGGGGAAAACCTGGGCCCCATCCCCTTCAGATTTAGCCACCTGTGGATCCAGCAAGAAGGGTTTCAGGAGGTGGTCTCCTCGGTTTGGAGCCGGCAGATCCAAGGGCCTCAAAAAAGAGCTGAAAGAATGGGCCAAAAAACTCAAATCCCCTACCTCCAAAAGAAAATATGCGTAGGAGGCCCTCGAGGCTCATCAACTATTCATGGAAGATTCCAATGGTTCTCTAAGGCAAAAGTCTAGAAGTCTCTGGCTGCAAGCAGGTGACAAGAATACAAGTTACTTTCATAAGCAAGCTGAATCTTGCAAGAAGTTCAAAACAGTAAATGAAATTCAGTACCAAGGTAATTTGGTTAAGGAGTTTGAAGACATTAAGCGAGCAGCCCACTCCTTCTTCAAAGATCTTTTCTTGGCCTTGAAAGAAAACCCTATTAATGTAAACTCCTATCCACTTAATCTCATTCCTAAGCTGGTCCATGATGCAGATAACTGCCTCTTGACAGCCCCGATCAGTATGAAAGAGCTTAAAAAATCCCTGGACAGCATGGAGCCAGATAAAGCACCGGGCCTTGATGGCTTCACAGCAAGTTTCTTCGTGACATGTTGGTCTACCATTAAAGATGACCTTCTGAGAATGGTCAGGAAATATCAGCACTGCAACAAGCTCGGAGGAAGTACAAACTCGGCCTTTCTAGCCCTGATCCCGAAAGAAAAAGGGGCCAACAATTTCAGCAGATTCTGACCCATCTCCCTTTGCAACACAGGCTACAAGCTTGTAACCAAAATTATTTCCAACAGGCTCAAGAATATCCTGCCGAACATCATACCAGAGAACCAGGGAGACTTCATAAAAGGGCGGAAGATACCTAACAACATTGTGCTGGTGCAAGAAGCCATTCATTCAAGCTGTCTCCGAAAAGAAAAAGGCATGGTAATCAAGCTTGATCTGGCGAATGCCTTCGATAGAGTGAGACATGATTTTTTGTTCACTATTATGGGAAAATTCGGCTTTGCAAAAGGATTCATCAGCTGGGTGAAAGCATGTATTGCATCTCCCTAGATTTCTCCTCTGGTAAATGGTCGCCCAACGGAATTTTTCCAAGCCTCGAGAGGACTAAGACAAGGCTGCCCCTTGTCTCCGCTCCTCTATGCCATTCAGGCTTCTATCCTCAGCTTCCAATTGGATCAATGCTAGCAGATCAGCTCTCTTTCAGGACTAAGGATGGCCCACAATGTTAAAGAAATCAACCATGCCCAGTTCACCGACGACACATTGCTCCTTGGAGGAGCTAGTATTATATCAACAGGATTTTTCAAAAGAGAACTAGACATCTACAATGAGGTCTCGGGTAGCATGAGAAATCTTCAGAAAAGCAAGATCTTTGGGTGGAACTGTACCATAAGGGAGGTGGCAGAAATTGCAAGAGTCTTAGGTATGGATGGAACCATTTCCTGGGTTCCTTCAAATATCTAGGGATTCCGATATTCAAAGATACTCCCAAATTAGCTCACTGGTTTCCCCTGCTGGATAAACTGAAAATCAGAATTAAGGCCTGGGGAGCATCATGGCTAAATATAGCAGGGAAGGTGACTCTTCTAAAATATGTCCTCACAAGCATCCCCATTTACCAGAATACTATTCCTCTAGCCCCAAAAAATTTCATAAACAAGGTTGATAGCCTTTTGAGAATATTTTTGTGGGAAGGAGGGAAAAACAACGAAAGGAGGCTTCATTTAGTAAGCTGGGACAAGATAAAAAAAACCTTTCTCGGAGGGAGGCCTCCAAATCCGTGATATTGCAGCTCAAAACTTAGCACTGGGTGCCAAGCTTCTCTGGAACTTAGTATCTAGTCGGTCTAGCTGGAGCAAGAGAGTAATGTGGAAAAAATACTTTCAAGGGACCCGAACAAGATGCTTGGATCAGCCACCTAGAGCAATAAAAGGATCGGCAATTTTTAAGCTCTGCCTCACGGCCTTGGAGCATTTCAAAGCCAACCTTTACTGGATTTCTGGCAATGGGAAAAATATCATAATTTGGGATGACCCGATCCTCGGGGATCCGCCTCTAGGATAGAGGGAAGACCTGGCAAATATCAAAATCTGGCCTCAAAACAGAAATCTTAAAACCTTATGGGACATTTCTAGCTGGACAAAGGACGAGGAAGAAAGCTGGGAAAGCTAGAATATGGGAGACTTACCAAATCTTCTTGAAGGTGAAACCAGGTGCTTGATAGATCTACTTCAAGGGAAAGCCCCTTTAAAATCCCAAGCAAAAGACAAAAGAGGTTGGGGCTTCACGTCCGGCTCGTACTCTGTAGCAGAAGGGTACAGACTCATTAAGGAAATCCCCAACGTTCCTCCAGACCCATCTCAATGGAATTTTGTTTGGTCTGCCACCTCCATTCCCAAGATTGACTTCTTCTACTGGACACTTGCTCACAACAGCGTTCTCACCAGTGACAACTTAAGAAAGAGAGGGATGGAAGGTCCCTCAAGGTGCCCACTGTGCATTTTAGAAGAAGAAAATGCAGATCATCTACTCCTTAACTGTTCCTTTTCTCATGAAATCTGGAAGGACACTTTGAAGATAGATTTTGATAGTTTTATCATGCCTGGAAATATTCAGGACCTCTTTACATCTTGAGCCTCCATATCTCCATTCAACCTCATAAAAAAAGATCTCCTCAGAGCCGGATGGATGTGGCTCCCCAAATTCATTTGCTGGAAACTATGGCTGGAGAGGAATAATAGGATCTTCAGGGAGGAAAGTTGCACCCCTCCAAGAATCATAACAAAAATCAAAGCTCTTCTGGGAGAGGCGTTAGAAGCCAAATCCACCCTCAAAAATACTTTGGCCCTGAGCAACGAAGAAGATCATTGGCTTAAAGAGTTGGTTCCAAATCATCAGATCAAAACCACTAGCAACACTTCTACTATTGTAGAATGGGAAATCCGTTTAGAAGAACAAGATTTCATTAAATGGAGGTCGGCGCTGGAAGACCATTGCCTCTTCTTTGATGGTGCCTCAAAGGGAAACCCAGGAGCAGCTGGGGGTGAAGGGGTGATCCTGGGCCCGGGAGGCACTCTAGAGCTGAGCTTTGCCTGGGTCTGGGTCAGGATACCAACAATAGAGCAGAGGCTCTCGCACTCTGGAAAGGTCTGAACCTAGCATTAAGCAGGAAGATTCTCTCCCTTATTGTCTTTGGAGATTCCAGGTTAATAATCCAAGCAGTAAACTCGAAGAGGAACCCCGCTCAGGTCCATCTTCTACCCATTCTCAAGAAAATTAAGCTACTGCTTTCCAAGTTTCAAAAAATTAAATTCTTTCACATTCTGCGAAAGTTGAATTCTAGGGCCGATCTAGAGGCTAATAATGGAACTCTCCTGAGCAGGAGCTCTCTAACAATAAATGGGACTGAAATCCTTTGCTTTATTCCATAACTCTGGAGGCATGTCTCCAGTGGTTTTATCTACAAAAATGAGCTTATGTTATCACTGCGTGCCTTCTGGAAAGGTCCATTATGGACTGGAACCTGAAATGGTCATTATCAGAAAACAGAGCAGCAACGATCTCTGTCCTTCCCGAAAGATCAATCAGAATCAATGTGAAAGTTCAAGAAGCATTGGGCTCTGCTCACACAGAGAGCCTCAAAATAAGTATCAAAGACTCACCATGACTGCACCTTACTGGATCGCTCATGAAGACGGGACAGACCGTCCCACTCAAACATGGAAATCGATGACTCAAGTTCTTCACCATTGCCACTAGGGGAGGATTGGAACGTAGAGATCCAATAGGAAATGGACAAGCCCCAAAGGAAAACCAATGACCAAGCCGACATCTCGCAAGTTGACATCAGATCCGGAGACAAGCATTTTCATCTTAACCAAGATCAATGTAAAAGAGTTCACTGAGGTCGAGGCTGAAGAAGACCTCAGGAAAGACAACTCATGGCGCAACGTTCAGATGTCGATAAGGTTGGTGGCAGATTGGGGAATCGCCTCGGCAATCGGGAGCATCAAGCCAAGCAACTGCTGGAAGAGAAATAAGACTATCAAGAGGTGCTCAAACTCTTCTCGTCTCCCTCGAATTTTGGTCACTTCTGTCTTTATGTTACGGGTTGCCTCTACTAGTTCCACCAAAAGGCTGTTAGCCTATAAAGCAAGGGTAATCTGGAATTTAAATCCCATCTTCAATTGCCAGTACTCAAGCAACAGGTGTATGAATGAGATGAATCTCCTTTGTGTAAAAGCACCCGACAGCTTCTTAGCCGGTCATTAATTCAAAAATTAACCGTTTCTGTCAAAAAAAACATCACCATAAAAGAAGAATTGTAACCACAATATAAATGCTTAATTAAGGGCATCCCTGTATCACTTGATTTTACAATGGTGCACATTATTATCCTTTCTGGAAACTTCTATTATTGATCCATGCACTTTCATACAACATTCAATTATTAATCCTTAAGTTTTCATTTTTCTTTCTATCAATTTTCTTATTTGACAGAACTTGAATCATGTTGATGCCTGGAAAATTCCTAGGTACCGAAAGTAGGGATTCTCCCTTGTAATCGATCCCAATTAGATCATCCACCGTTTGGTATGGGGAATCCGTTTGGTTAATGATCTGGCTACCATACATTAATGTGTGTGTAAATGTTTTATCGGTTACAACCCGATTCACCATTTATGTTGTTTTCGTTAATTAAATGATGAAATGCAAATGCCTAATCTAAAAGCATGTAATTGATAAACATAAACCTCACAAGTGATGCGTAGGTTCTTACCTCCCATATTACCATTCATGTTTTCTCAATTACCTTCTAATTCTAAGACTACACTAATATATCTATTCTAATTTACTCTATCCTCGGAGGGAGTAGCTTTAAAATTAGAGCAATGTACTATAACTATTCATATCAATATCACAGATAGCTGGTTCAATTTCATATACCTATTTACAACAGAAATAATATCAAATAAATCTTTGACATAATAAAACATTCATTTCTCATTTCATACACAGACATTTGCGTAGAAAGAAAAATCATTCATAATCAAAGAAATAATTCAGAGAAGTTAGAACAATCTCATAGTTGTATGGAAACAAGAATAAGTAATTCCACATTTTAAAATTCCACACATCCCAAGAAAATTCATGTGCAGCCCTTTCCCAGCAAGTAGGCCCTTCTTTATTTGCATAAAAATGAGTTCTCTTACAAAATAATCCAATCCTTCTTTGTGCTAGCGAAAAGTCCTTTAACTATACTCCCTATCTCTATTTATATTACAGTTACAATTTCTCATCTAGTGGCTCTTTGACTACCCTAACCCTAGGGATTCCAAAAATTCGTCTTATAGTGCTTTACATTAGGAAAATGTCAAAAATATACAAAAGACAAAACTTAAAAGTGGGCCCTTCCAAGCTGGAAACATATTCTCCCCATGTGCTGGCCTCTTCTGCAATAGTTTTGTAGTTTATTGGCTCTAGTACTTACATGGTCACTTCATGCATTTCCAGTTCTGTCTCCACGCATGTAACTTTTGCTAAGGTGGATCTACACACGTCTTCTAAAATGTAATTGCTGACAGAAGCCAGCCCAACCCAAGTGTTAATATCTTCTTTGTTGACAAATTCTATTTTCTGGAAGTATTGTATATCTTCTTGTAGTCTTTCTTGCAAATGTGCCATATGTTGGTCCTTTCTTGGAAGATCGGTAATCTTTGCAACCAAAGACAGATGGCATTTCTCATGGACTTGATGTATCTTTTTTATAAAAATCCTCACATTTTTCTAAAGTTTTGGCGAATTCATTGTTTAACCTCATGGAGGCTTTCTTGCAAAACTCTAGAAGTTCCATTTCTATTTTTATGCCTTCGGTTGTTTTTTGTGGCAGATGTTACGAAAACTTTGAGTTAGACTCTATCTAGGTCAACTGGATTTTGAATTTTTGTCCAACCTCCATCAGTCCTTTTCTAAAATTCAATGATTCTGCTGCAATCACCTTTAGTATTGTCATTATCAGCCTTACTTTATAATGAGCCTAATGTATCTTTCTTTGAATTTTGCAGGTTTGGTCACAAAAAGGGGTGATTTCTTGCTTCTTCTCATTAGCTGTCTTCAACTGATTTTCCATAGATCCCTTCTGCTCCACCAATTCTTCTACTCGGGTCTTCAGTTCTTCAACCTGTTGGCTTTCCTCGGATTTGCTTGATTCCAGTTGGGAGATTCTGGCTTCAAAATCCTTTCTCTCCCCCTCCATTATTGCTAATTGGACATTCATTGCTTCCTTCTATATCTCCAAAGTATGGTACTCTCTTTGGAGTCTTTCATTTCTCTAAGAGTATTCCCTCTCCTTGTAGTTTCACCACACTATCCTTCAGCTTAAACATCTTCTCCTTGTTGCGCTCCATGTCTTCCATCAATCGATCGATGTTATCTACACTGGCCTGCAAACTTGTCATTCGTCATCATGACCTAAGCAGGTACTAACTTGTAGGCCAATGTTATGTAAGATGGAGTAAATGAAGTGAAATCTTCCCCTTTAATGTTAGAGATGATCCTTGAGGTGGGATTTGTCTGGGGCAGAATCCGCCCAATAACCTCTGAGTAAGGAAATAGCTCCAAACGAGTAACGACTTTAGTGATTCCTGAGTTTCTTATGTTTTGGTATATGATCATTTCTTTGAAACTAGCATCTGGGACGTTCTGATCTTTGATCATCCGATAGAGCTCTCCCTATTTGAATTCAGGATCAGCTCATGTTATATCCTCGGTATCCTCAAATTTAATTTCCGTCTTGGAGATGATCTCCACATTTGAGTCTGGTTCGCTTGCCCTTGCCTTCTTCTTACTATATTTCTTAGGCATTGTGTGAATTTGCTATTTTAAAATCTGGTCTCAATAAGGTAATCTTGCTTCATGAGAATAGAACCTGTGATATACAAGCATGAGCATAATTAGAATTGATTTATCAATACCGCAATTGTTTTGAATAATCAAGTGCATCATTGTATTGAGGTATCCTATATTGAAAATAAAAAACTAATAACATGTGTATTCAATTTCAGAAGAAACCTATATTGGACCTCAAAATTGGAGCATGCAATCATTATCCAGTATTAGAAAAGAGAAGAAAACCATAGTTGCAAATCCATTGCTAGCCAGTCAAAATGTAGATGTGTAGGATGGAGAGAAGTGTTCCACTCAAAGTTGCTTGATCACTCAATAAACTCATGGTGTAATAAAAGGTCAAGCAATTACAAGATTCAAATGAAATCCTATCAATGCATATGTTGTTGTGTGAGCTATAATGTTGTTTCTAGTCCCTCCAATTCTCTTTCCTTATTTTAAAACAACAGTAATTTACCAAAACAATGTTGTAAGCACCTAATTGTTTGTTCTATTATGCATTTTCACTTGCAAATGTTTGTTGATTTTTTTATTTTTATATAGGTTAATGGATTTTACAAGCTATATTTCCAACCACTTATTTATTAACTTCAAACTTGTTGAGGGAAAGAGGCTCCTACCTGCTACTTTACTTAAAGGTGAAGGTGTGCAAAGAAAACTAGGTGAAAGCATTATACAGTTGCAACGACTCATTATAGTGGTGGAAAGGTGGACTCTCAAAATTTTGAAAACCTTGTGATCCTTTTAGTTTCATCAAATAAAACCAAGTGATTTCTATGTAACATTCCCAATATCCTCTTTACTCGATCGAGTTTACAGGGTGTTTGTCATTCTTTATATGGGGTCGTCGATGTGATATGCGAAGTAAAAAACATAAGTATGTGTAATAATCACATTGGAAAATGTCCTTCTCATGAGAAGAGAGGTATCGACATAATATGTAAACCCCAAAATCATGAAGACAAGCTCAGCACTTTTTGGATTGGGTGGGTACCTTCATTCTAGTCTAGAGTCGGTGTGAAGTAAGGTATAAAATTTGCTCACAAAAAATAAGTCTGTTAGAGCTTTGATAAACCAGCTTAGGAAAAAAATTCTCCCTAAGAACCTTGAATGAGTAACCAGTTCCCTAGTGAGCTAGCCATGAGGAAAAAGAACAAACCACAGGAAAAAGCTCAATGAAGGATGGGCCAAACACTACGAGCGCAGTGTTTCTAAATTATCGGCTCGAAAAAACCCTTATTCCCTAAAGAGGTTTGTTTTTTATTGGTTATGATGTAAAGATGGACGTGAGGCCAAGATCAAAAATAAACCCTAGTGGATTCTAGCCACGTAAACCGAAAACAATTTTAACCTAAATTGTGGCAACAACATTACGGACGTAGATATAGAGGCCGTGGAACGGATATAAAAATACACTTTCTCAAAATGGGAAACATCTACAATGCATTTTACCGAAGTGCCTACCACCTATAAAGTTTCAGTCTTTAGAAAAACACAAGGGTACAAAAGATGGGACGCCTACCTGTCAAATGTTGATTTTCCATGGGCTAGGGTGAACACAATGGCTCCAAATGTCTTTCTTTGCTTGGTTGCTCTGATAATGAAATTTCGTGGGATAAACAACCAAATGAAATCACTAGTTTATATAGAAAAAAACAAAATGGGCCATTAATGCGGTCACTGGATTATTGAATATGGTGGTTTGGCATTAAACGCAGTGGGTGGAAAAACACCGTTTGGCGTGATGCACTTTTGGTCGCAGCGGCAAGGATTGTGATGCCAACGGTATCGAAAAAACATTACGAGTTTTTTCGACCGTATCGGTGACATTTTTTGTGTCACGCCAATTGTGTCGATACTCTTATCCCACTTTCTCCGATCTCAGGACATGCAACCATTTCAGCTAATTTAAGAGTCGCGCTTCTTTTTTCAGTTTGTCGAACGCTTCGAAAAAAACTAACAAGTCTCCTCCGGCCGTTTTGGCGTGAAAATCCAAGTTGACCTAAAACTCTTCATTCAACAATATTTCCAAGGGCCTTCGATCGTATCAGTAGAAACTCGTGAGTTTCTTCAGACAATGTCAATGTGTTTAGCTGAGTTGTGCCGAAACGGTGATTCGGAAAAACCTTCTTTTGCTCTAGCCAACCATGTCGAAGAGACTGGCTGAGTTCCTCTGACACATCCAAGAAACTGGCCAAGTTACTCCGATACGTCGGAGGGAAAACGTGAGTTTCAACTTAGCCAAAATTTCCTTTTCTCAAACTTCTGAAAAAAACTAAGTGTGCAAGATGGACTCCCTTGGGCTAAAAAAATAGTCTAAGTAAGCTTTAAACAAAAGATAGGAGGAGGGGTCCTAAAATATCAAAAAAAATTGGGGAAGTAGTTGCAGCAACAACAAATCCAAATTTTACAATGTTCTTTGGTTGTATGACCTTTTCTAAAATTGGCAAGTGTGCCATAAATTGGGTCCATATGATTTAGAATATTACCAATCATAGGGGTGTAACTTTAGATTCATTAGTAGCAACTAAGAAGAATCTATTTTGCATGACCCTCCCTTCATTCTTCACATTTAGAAAGGTTGTAAATGTCTTATTTGTCATAATTGAGTTCCTTTTCATAAGGATATGTGAGCTTCTTGAATACCACTACTATTCGCATAGATTATTTTAGTGTATATATTTTCCCTATACAATTTTCTCGCCAACTTGGTATAGATCAATAATCCATATTCTTCCATACTGCGCTCCTTTATTAAATCCATGTATAAAGTCTAGTCCACTTCACCCCTTCCCCTGCCCCTTGTCAAATATTTTATTTTGGGGCCATCTTAAGAGTTGTACGAATCATGAGTACCAATAGAGTTACAATTAAGGAAATCCAATACATTGAGTTCCACAAACATGGTATTCACTCTCTTGACTTCTATATTGTTGGTTTGTTTTCTTAATCACATTGTTTGTTCAATTTTCCCTTCAACATAATCATGCCATATCATCCACCCCATTTTCAATTCAAGTATTAGTTTAGATTCTAGCAATTATTGA
>LPNX010327699.1:0-16671 GCA_001517045.1 Pseudotsuga menziesii | reverse complement strand
GGGTTTACTTATGTCAATATTCTATCCCCTAAACTATAGCCAATCACAACAATTCACTTTGAACAAAACAGTACCGAGTAGAGGCGAAGACTCGTGCTCTTGATCTCTTTCTATAGTGATATATGAGAATTCCCCATATCTCTAATGGAATGGACGGTATCTAAAGGAAAGGTGACTAATTCAAGATGGGATGCCCTGCTTAGTAAATCTAGAAAGGATGGGCCCACAACATCGAATCGGGAATAGATATACTTTAGTATAATGGCGTTAACTTCAGCTTTAAGCATCAACCTTGATGGACAAGCATGCTTTCATATATATATATATATTATTAGGCGTAGAGCCTTTATTTATATGTCCTATGAGAAAATAATAAAGTAGGGAGAAAGAAGGTAGCATCAGGGAACGTGTAAGGTAGCAAAAGCAAAGTAGCCCCAGCATCAAAGCGAACAGAAAGAAAGGTTGCAGCACCTGCTGTTTTTGTTGACCTGGCTAACCGAGTTGATTCAGCTAAAAAAAAGCCATAAACGGAAGTAGATACAAAGGTAGGAGCAAAGAGAGCAATTTTTTAACCACCAATAATTGAAGTAATAGCAGTTACTATTTTCGCAGTATAGGTACAGGTAGCAAAGCAAACAACGGAGCCGATTGATCCCAGCTATTGACTCGGTGTCAGTTTACCCAGCATCAGCAACAGTAGCTATTGTTCTAGCATTTCCTTTTGTTAAAATAAGTCATTTCAAGTTCACTCCTATTGCTTTCGTTCTTGCATCTGCGATTTTTCCTACTTTATATGCGAGTTTAGTATTTACCCACATAAATTAGCTTCTATTTTTTCTATTGCAGTTTTCCTATTTATATTAATGGTATCATGCCAAGTGTCCTTCCTTTGTCTTTCCATTCCCTCCAAACTTCAAGAATTTTATGAATTCGTATATGTTTTTTTGGTAAGAAACAAGTTCCTTTTGGTAAAAAAAGGGTTTTGGACAACATGCCTCATTCAATAGTAGGTTTTTTTCCTGTTTTGGACAACATGCCTCATTCAATAGTAGGTTTTTTTGGTAAGAAACAAGTTCCTTTTGGTAAAAAAAGGGTTTTGGACAACATGCCTCGTTCAATAGTAGTTTTTTTTCCAAATAAGAACAGATTGATTGGATGGCTGTGGGTTCGATCTATCTCGAGAGCTTAGGTTTTGTTTTCTTGTGATAGAAGGAACTATGTTTCCATTTTTTTATTATTATTACTTATTAATATTTTAATATTTGATTTTTATTTTATTTTATTTTAATATTTTAAAACATAATTTTGAAATGCTTTTGATAAATGTGTTTGAAATGTTTTTGATAAATATGTTAAATCTATATGCATAACTTTTAATAAATGTTTTAAACATATATGCATTACATTGCATTGCGCTATATGTTTTTATATTTATATATTTTGTTATGTTGGTTTTTCAGATATCAAGTATTTTGAGATAAGGTATAGATTGAATTGAGCACAAGGATTACATGGATGGATTGTATTGATCTGTCATTTTTTTAAATCTTAATGAATACAGAAAGAAAGGTAACTATTTATATTTTTATGTTTTTATTTATCTTTTTCATATTTTTATTTAAAATAATATTTAAATAAGGATGTGTCTAATATTTGATTTGGTTTGTTATATTTTCAGGTATTAGCATCTTTGAACATTGATTCAATGTTATTTATATCACTTTGAAGTGATATATAATGGACTTGTATAGTTTAATTTTTTTAGACTTTTGTAAAGAGTTTAATTTTTTTAAGAGTTTTGTAAGGTGAGACACTTACAAACAACATTATTTTAAATAAATAAAAAATATTTTTGGGGGATGGGATTAAACCCATCCAAATACTCTAGATGGTGGGGCGCCCCATCATCTTTAGAGTAGTCTCTTATAGTGTGGTATGTGGTATGTTTTTTTTCACATTCATTTTGTATTAGTTGTCTCTACATAAACTAATTTTATCATTTCTCTAACACACACAAACTTCATTTTCTTTTTAATGTTTTCACACAAATAAACTTCATTTTCCACTTCATGTTTTCACACAAATTAATTTCATAATTTAAAAAAAAACATAAATAAAATTATTAAATAACCATTTCTCTATTTATTTATTTTTTTTTGTTTTTTATTTCATTTCTTTTTCAACTTTACTTATACATATTTATATTATTACTTTGATATTGTTTGTATTTTAGTATATCTAAACTTATCTAATTTTAGTGCATTCTTTAGTTGTTTAGAGATCTTTTTACATGTATTTTGTATGTAAATCTATGTGTTTGGTAGTTGAGATGATTTTAATGTTTGTTAGTTGAATTAATGTTTTTTGTATGCAACTCTATGTGTTTGTTAGATGAAATGATTTGTATGTTTGATAGATGAAATAATGTATTTTGTATGCAAGTTTGTGTTTGTGTTTGGGATCTTTTTACATGTATTTTATAACTCTATGTGTTTGTTAGATGAAATAATGTATTTTGTATGCAACTTTGTGTTTGTGTTTGGGATCTTTTCACATGTATTTTGCACTTTATGGTATGTTTGTTAGATGAAACAATGTTTTTTTTGTATGCAACTATGTTTGTTAGATGGAATGGATTTAATGTTTGCTAGATGAAATAAAAAAAATTATATGCAACTTTATGTGATTATTAGATTAGATGATTTTTATGTTTGTTAGATGCTATAATGTTTTTTCTATGCAATTTTATGTGTATGTTGGATGCTATGTTTGTTGAATAAAATAATTTTTTTTTGTATGCAACTCTTGTTTGTTAAATGAAATGATTGTTGGATGAAATGATGTGTTTTTGTATGCAAATCTATGTGTTTTTGTTTGTAGGTTTTTGTATGTAATTCTATGTGTTTGTAGATTAGGTCTTTTATGCAACTTTATGTTTGTGTTTATGTATGCAAATCTTTGTATGAAATTATTTACTTATCTATATAGTATTTATATTTATTTGTAATATAATAATATATATACATTATATTAGTTTACATTTTTCTTTTATTCTTTTATTCTTTTTTAATTTTTTTAATCCTTGTTTTATTTCATTTTTCATTTTTCATTTATTTTTAATATCAAAATTAAAAATTAATCAATATAATCTATTTTATTTAACTTTTTATCAATTAATTGATATCATAACTATAATAAAATCAACTTAATAAATATATAATCATAAAATTAATTCACAATTAAAAATAATCTATTTTATTTATTTTTTAATAAATTAAGTAACTTAAAATTAAAAAAGAATTAAAATTAAACAACCCGCTTTGTTGTAACAACAACAACAAAGCACACAGATTCACTTTGTTGTAACAACACCAACAAAGCACAGAGATTCGCTTTGTTGTAAGAACAACAAAGCATAGTTTTTGAGGCCATATGAGCTTTCACCTTCCCGTGGTTGGTCTTGTCATTAGAGATTCTAAAATCTCAAAGCTAAGAAAAGCTCTTAAATTTATAATTATATTGTTAATACATTAATAACAGTAATATTTATTAAAATATAATTTTCATGAAATAAATTAAAAAATAAAATTATTTTATTTTAAAAATTATAATATTTAAGAATTACAATTAAATCACTTTAAACATTAAAGTACTCTATCTCTATTATATTATTATATTATATGTCTAATCATTGAATTTAATTTTAATTTATTATAATTTGAAAGGTTTATTTTTAAATTTTGAAATATTTAATTTTATTTTTAAAATTTAGAATATTAATTTAATTTTAAAAACTAAATTAATTAAAAAATTAATTTAATAATATAGATTTTAATTTTAATTTTAAATTAACTAATACACAAATCAATATCATAATTTTAATTTAATGATACAAAAATTAATTTCATAATTTTTTAACACAAAAATTAATAAAATTAATAAATAATCATTTCTATATTTGTTTTATTTTTAATTTGTTTTTCATTGCATTTTTTTCAACTCTATTTATATAGTAGTTATATTATTACTTTGTTATTGTTTATATTTTAATGTATCTATAATTGTCTAATTGTAACACATTTTTTAGTTGTTATGTTAGAGATCATTTTGCATGTATTTTGTATGTAAATCTATGTGTTTGGTAGTTGAGATGATTTTAATGTTTGTTAGTTGAATTAATGTTCTTTGTATACAACTATATGTGTTTGTTAGATGAAATGATGTGTATGTTTGTTTGGTAGATGAGAGGATTTTAATGTATTTTTGTATGTAACTCTATGTGTTTGTTAGATGAAATAATATATGTTATATGCCTTTGTGTTTGGCATCTTTTTACATGTATTTTCTAACTCTATGTTTATGTTTCTTAGATGAAACAATGTTTTTTTGTATGTAAGTATGTGTGTTAGATGGAATGGGTTTAATGTTTGCTAAATGAAATAATTTTTTTCTTATGCAACTTTATGTTTGTTAGATGGTATAATGTTTTTTCTATGCAATTTTATGTGTCTGTTAGATAATATTATTTTTATGTTTGTTAAATAAAATAATATTTTTTATGCAACTCTTGTTTGTTAAATGAAATAAATTTTATGTTTGTTGGATGAAATGATGTGTTTTTGTATGCAACTCTATGCCTGTGTTTGAAATTTTTGTACATTATTTTTGTATGCAAATTTATGTGTTTGTAGATTTTTATATGCAACTTTGTGTTTTTGTTTGTGTTTGTGTATGAAATTACCTATATAACTTATATACGTATACTTATTTGTAATATAATAATATATATACATTATATTATTTTACAGTTTTCTTTTATTCTTTTTTATTTTTAATTGTTGTTTTATTTCATTTTTCATTTTTCATTTTTTTAATGTCAAAATTAAAATTAATCAATATAATTCATTTTATTTAACTTTTTATCAATTAAATAATATTATAACTATAATAAAATCGACTTAATAAATACATAACCATAATACTAATTCACAAGAAAAAATTATTTATTTTATTTATTTTTTAATAAATTAAGTAACTTAATAGCTATAATTAAGTAAACTTATTAAATAAGTAAGAAAAAATTTAAAAATTAAACAAACCGCTTTGTTGTAACAAAAAAACAAACCACATAGATTCGCTTTGTTGTAACAACAACAAAGCATACTTTTTAAGGCCATATGATCTTTCATCTTCCGATAGTTACTGAGTAGAGATTCTAAAATCTCAAAACTAAGAAAAACTCTTAAATTTATAATTATATTTTCAATACATTATTAACAATAATATTTATTAAAATATAATTATCAGAACCGATTAAAAATAAAATTATTTTAATTTAAATATATAATATTTAAAAATTACAAGTAAATATAAGTTTAAAAATTAAATTACTTTATATATTATCTATTATATTTGAAAGTTTTAATTTAATTTAATTTAATTTTTAAAATTTTTAATATTGAATTAATTTAAAAACTAAATTTTAATTTTAAAATTTATAGAGTTTAATAATAAAAATTTTAATTTTAAATTAATTAATAAAAATTAAGCAAATTTTTTTGACATTTTACTTTCTAGATGATCTTTTTGTTTCATAAATATAAGGTTAAGATAAATCTATTTAGATGGTCTTTTTACTTCATAAATATAAAATTAAGATACATCTATATTGGTAATAATAAAAATTCAAAATATATTAAATATTAAAATTTTAATACTATAAATTAAATTATAATTATAATTATATTTTTAATATGTTAATATTAATAATTATTATTAAAATATAATTATCATCAAACAAACTAAAAAATAAAATTATTGTATTATAAAAATTATAATATTTAAATATTACAATTAGAAAGTAAAAATTACCATTATCATATCTACTATATTTGTAACCATTGAACTTAATTTTTAAAGTTTCATTTTTACAATATAAATTTTGATTTTGAAATTTAAGAATTTAATAATTAAAATTTTAATTTTAAAACTGATAATATTGATTTAATTTTAAAAACAAAATTAATGAATACAAAATTAAATTTTAATTATAATTTTAAAATTTACATAATTTAATAATACAAATTTTAATTTTAATTTTAAAAATTAAATTAAGTAATAAAAATTGAGCTAATATATAATAGTAAATAATAAAATTTAAAATATATTTATTCTAATTATAAATTTATTAGATTTATATCAAATAAATATAAAAAATTTAATAGTATAAATAGGATTAAAATTTTGTAATTAATAATGAAACCAGAGTTTTTTATTAATGGTTTTAATATTAATTACAAAATTATTAAGTTTTGGAAAGAATGTTTATGATGATGATGATGATGATGGTTAACGTCCCCTGAGACCAACCTTTGGTCTAACGGACCTAAAGAAGAGAAATTACATATCTAACTTATATGTGTATGTATATTTATTTGTAATATAATGATATGTATACATTATATTATTTTACATTTTTTTTTTCATTTTTATATTGTTTTAATTTTTTTAAATTGTTGTTTTATTTTATTTTTTATTTATTTTTAACGTTAAAATTAAAAATTAATCAGTATAATCCATTTTTTTAATTTTTTATTAATTAAATAATATCATAACTACAATAAAATCTACTTAATAAACAATATAACCATAAAAATAATTCACAATTAAAAATAATCTATTTTATTTATTTTTTAATAAATTAAGTAACTTAATAACGATAATAAAGTAAACTTATAAATACAATAATTAAACAACTCGCTTTGTTGTAACAACAATAAAACACACATATTTGTTTTGTTGTAACAACAACAGTAAAACATTCGTTGTAACAATAACAAAACATAGTTTTTGAGGTCATATAAGCTTTTACCTTCCTGTGGTTAGTCTTGTTAATAGAGATTCTAAAATCTCAACACTAAGAAAAGCTCTTAAATATATAATTATATTTTAGTACATAAATATTAATAATACAAATTAAAAAATAAAATTATTTAATTTTAAAGATTATAATATTAAATTATTTTATATCTATTATATTGATGATGATGGTGATTAACGTCCACTAAGACTAAACTTTGGTCTATCGAACCTAAAGAAACAAATTAATTAGTTTGCTTTAAAATTATATTCCTATGCTCAAAGAGCTTGGTGAGGAGCGTCCCGAGTTCACTATAATTTTGACAAGTTAAAAGGCTAGGAAGGTCGGTATTGCAACAAAGATTATGAAACTGAGATCTAATGTGGGTGTACGCAAGGCACTTTAAGAGAAAGTGGTTTTCATCTTCAATGTTCTTATTCTAAAAAATATGACAGATCCTTTCCACCCATGGTGTTTTAGGAACTGTCCAATGACCCATTTCACTATGGAGCTCATGAGAGTTCGTTCTTATCCTGGTTATATTAATTTTTTTCTTTGAACTTGTTAAAACAAATAGATACTTTTGATCTTCTAGAGTATGGTTGATGACCTCCTTATAATATCTTAATTTTCTTTTAGCCTCTAAATATTTCGCAAACCACATTTTCTCTTTAGACTTAAAAGTAACAATATTTTTAATGTTATTAATATTTTGCAATGCAACATTTTCCTCCATCTCCTAGTGGTTTAACCAAGCCCTAGTATCCTCATACCAACCTCGCTTGAGTCTTAGGTGGTTTTGACTGGAATTAAAAGCTAGCTTTGGAAGTTTATGGTCTCCCATGTTATTGATTTTGTGTTTGTACAACAAGAACCTAGTCATGGCTAGACTCTCGATAGAGGAAATACCCACTTTTATAAGTAGAATAGGATAAAGTGTATTGCTTCTAATTTTGAGGTTATACGTTATAAAACGCTTATGGATTTGCTCAATCTTCAAGGATTTTCTAGAGATGGTGCAACCCCAAACCTCACAACCATACAAGATAACAAGAGTGACTAAAGTTTCAAAGAGGAGCTTCTTTTTATCCCACATCATAAGGTTTGATATGTGTAACCATTGAATTTAATTTTTATTTATTATAATATTTTAAAGTTTTATTTTTACTATATAAATTTTGATTTTGATTTTTAATTTTTATTTATTTTAAAATTTACATAATTTAACAATTTTTTTTAATTAAATTAACTAATAAAAATTGAACAATTCTTCTTCTATACATCTAAGTTTAAGATGAATATATGCTTATAAATAATAAAAATTCAAAATATATTTACCTTAATTATAATATTTATGAAATAAAAATAATATCACAAATAAAATTAAAATTAATAATAAAACTGATTATTAAGTTTGTAAGATTATCCATAGTCATCATTATGGTAACTAACATATTTATTAAATCTATTTTTTATAATAAAAAATTCTAATTTAAAAAATTATAAATAGTAATGTTTTTAATCGTAAAATATAAATTAATTTATCTAAATATATAAATATTATAATAAATTTACAAAATTATGATTTTAAAAATTATTAATAATAATGTTTTTAATTATAAAATTTAAATTTATTTATTTAAATATATAAATATTATAATAAATTTACAAAATTATAATTTTAAAAATTATTAATAATAATGTTTTTAATTTTAGAATTGAAATTTATTTATTTAAATATATATAAATATTATAATAAATTTACATCAATTTAATATTTAAAATTAAATTGTAAAATTAATATGTTTTTAATTTTAAAATTAAAATTTATTTATCTAAATCTATAAATATTACAAACTTAATAAATATTAAAATTTTGCAAACTTAATAAATATTAATTTTACTTGTAATTTTTATTTTATTTTATAAATAAAAATGCTTTTATTATTATGTTATTAATTTTACTTATAATCATTTTATTATTTTATAAATAAAAATGTTTTTATCATTATATTATTAAAACTTTATTTTATTATTACAAATACATTAAATATTATTTTAATTATAATCATTTTTATTATTAATTTTAATTTTATTTGTGATATTATTTTTATTTCATAATATTATAATTAGGGTAAATATATTTTGATTTTTTATTATTTATAAGCATAGATTCATCTTAAACTTAGATGTATAGACGAAGAATTGTTCAATTTTTATTAGTTAATTTAATTTAAAAAAATTGTTAAATTATGTAAATTTTAAAATAAATAAAAATTAAAAATCAAAATCAAAATTTATATAGTAAAAATAAACTTTAAAATATTATAATAAATAAAAATTAAATTCAATGGTTACACATATCAAACCTTATGATGTGGGATAAAAAGTAGCTCCTCTTTGAAACTTTAGTCACTCTTGTTATCTTGTATGGTTGTGAGGTTTGGGGTTGCAGCATCTTTAGAAAATCCTTGAAGTTTGAGAAAATCCATAAGCATTTTATAACGTATAACCTCAAAATTAGAAGCAATACACTTTATCCTATTCTACTTATAAAATTGGGTCTTTCCTCTATCGAGAGTCTAGCCATGACTAGGCTTTTGTTGTACAAACACAAAATCAATAACATGGGAGACCATAAACTTCCAAAGCTAGCTTTTAATTCCAGTCAAAACCACCTAAGACTCAAATGAGGTTGGTATAAGGATACTAGGGCTTTGTTAAACCACTGGGAGATCGATGAAAATGTTGCATTGCAAAATATTAATAACATTAAAAATATTGTTACTTCCAAGTCTAAAGAGAAAATGTGGTTTGCGAAATATTTAGAGGCTAAAAGAAAATTAAGATATTATAAGGAGGTCATCAACCATACTCTAGAAGATCAAAAGTATCTATTTGTTTTAACAAGTTCAAAGAAAAAAATTAATATAACCAGGATAAGAACGAACTCTCATGAGCTCCATAGTGAAACGGGTCATTGGACAGTTCCTAAAACACCGTGGGTGGAAAGGATTTGTCATCTTTTTTAGAATAAGAACATTGAAGATGAAAACCACTTTCTCTTAAAGTGCCTTGCGTACACCCACATTAGATCTCAGTTTCATAATCTTTGTTGCAATACCGACCTTCCTAGCCTTTTAACTTGTCAAAATTATAGTGAGCTCGGGACGCTCCTCACCAAGCTCTTTGAGCATAGGAATATAATTTTAAAGCAAACTAATTAATTTGTTTCTTTAGGTCTGATAGACCAAAGTTTGGTCTTAGTGGACGTTAATCACCATCATCATCAATATAATAGATATAAAATAATTTAATATTATAATCTTTAAAATTAAATAATTTTATTTTTTAATTTGTATTATTAATATTAATGTACTAAAATATAATTATATATTTAAGAGCTTTTCTTAGTTTTGAGATTTTAGAATCTCTATTAACAAGACTAACCACGGGAAGGTAAAAGCTTATATGACCTCAAAAACTATGTTTTGTTATTGTTACAACGAATGCTTTGCTGTTGTTGTTACAACAAAACAAATCTGTGTGCTTTATTGTTGTTACAACAAAGCGAGTTGTTTAATTATTGTATTTATAAGTTTACTTTATTATCGTTATTAAGTTACTTAATTTATTAAAAAATAAATAAAATAGATTATTTTTAATTGTGAATTATTTTTATGGTTATATTGTTTATTAAATAGATTTTATTGTAGTTATGATATTATTTAATTGATAAAAAAAAATTAAAATGGATTATACTGATTAATTTTTAATTTTAACGTTAAAAATAAAAAATAAATAAAATAAAACAACAATTTAAAAAAATTAAAACAATATAAAAATGAAAAAAAATAAAAATAAAAAATGTAAAATAATATAATGTATACATATCATTATATTACAAATAAATATACATACACATATAAGTTAGATATGTAATTTCATAAATCTATAAACATTCTTTCCAAAACTTAATAATTTTGTAATTAATATTAAAACCATTAATAAAAAACCCTGGTTTCATTATTAATTAATAAATTTTAATATTTATTTGATATAAATCTAATAAATTTATAATTAGAATAAATATATTTTAAATTTTATTATTTACTATTATAAATTTATTTTAAGCTATGAAGCAAAAAGACAAGAAAAATTAGCTCAATTTTTATTACTTAATTTAATTTTTAAAATTAAAATTAAAATTTGTATTATTAAATTATGTAAATTTTAAAATGAAAATTAAAATTTAATTTTGAATTCATTAATTTTGTTTTTTAAATTAAATCAATATTATCAGTTTAAATCAAAATTTATATTGTAAAAATGAAACTTTAAAAATTAAGTTCAATGGTTACAAATATAATAGATATGATAATGGTAATTTTTACTTTCTAATTGTAATATTTAAATATTATAATTTTTATAATACAATAATTTTATTTTTTAGTTTGTTTCATGATAATTATATTTTAATAATAATTATTAATATTGACGTATTAAAAATATAATTATAAATTTTATTTTATTTAAAGTATTAACATTTTAATATTTATTTCATACAAATTTAATAAATATTATAATTAGAGTAAATATACTTTGAATTTTTATTATTACCAATTTTATATTTATGAAATAAAAAGACTATTTAAATAGATTGACCTTAACCTTATATTTATGAAACAAAGATCATCTATAAAGTAAAATGTCAAAAACATTTGCTTAATTTTTATTAATTAATTTAAAATTAAAATTTGTATTAATACACTCTATAAATTTTAAAATTAAAATTTAATTTTTAAAATTAATTCAATATTAAAAATTTTAAAAATTAAATTAAATTAAAATAGAACTTTCAAATATAATAGATAATATATAAATTAATTTAATTTTTAAACTTATATTTACTTTAATTTTTAAATATTATATATTTAAATTAAAATAATTTTATTTTTAATCGGTTCTATGATAATTATATTTTAATAAATATTATTGTTAATAATGTATTGAAAATATAATTATAAATTTAAGAGTTTTTCTTAGTTTTGAGATTTTAGAATCTCTATTCACCAACTATCGGAAGATGAAAGATCATATGGCCTTAAAAAGTATGCTTTGTTGTTGTTACAACAAAGCGAATCTATGTGGTTTGTTTTTGTTGTTACAATAAAGCGGTTTGGTTTAATTTTTAAATTTTTTCTTACTTATTTAATAAGTTTACTTTATTATAGCTATTAAGTTACTTAATTTATTAAAAAATAAATAAAATAAATAATTTTTTCTTGTGAATTAATATTATGGTTATGTATTTATTAAGTCAACTTTATTATAGTTATGATATTATTTAATTGATAAAAAGTTAAATAAAATGAATTATATTGATTAATTTTAATTTTGACATTAAAAAAATGAAAAATGAAAAATGAAATAAAACAACAATTAAAAATAAAAAAGAATAAAGAAAACTATAAAATAATATAATGTACATATATTATTACATTACAAATAAATATACAGATATAAGTTATATAGGTAATTTCATACACAAACACAAACAAAAACACAAAGTTGCATATAAAAATCTACAAACACATAGATTTGCATACAAAAATCAAGTACAAAAATTTCAAACACAAGCATAGAGTTGCATACAAAAACACATCATTTCATCCAACAAACATAAAAATTATTTCATTTAACAAACAAGAGTTGCATAAAAAAGATTATTTTATTTAACAAACATAAAAATAATATTATCTAACAGACACACACAATTGCATAGAAAAACCATTATACCATCTAACAAACATAAAGTTGCATAAGAAAAAAATTATTTCATTTAGCAAACATTAAATCCATTCCATCTAACACACATACTTACATACAAAAAAACATTGTTTCATCTAACAGACATAAACATAGAGTTAGAAAATACATGTAAAAAGATGCCAAACACAAAGGCATATAACATATATTATTTCATCTAACAAACACATAGAGTTGCATACAAAAACACATTAAAATCCTTTCATCTACCAAACAAACATACACATCATTTCACCTTACAAACACATATAGTTGTATACAAAGAACATTAATTCAACTAACAAACATTAAAATCATCTCAATTACCAAACACATACATACAAAATACATGCAAAATGATCTCTAACATAACAACTAAAAAATGCGTTACAATTAGACAATTATAGATACATTAAAATATAAACAATAAGAAAGTAATAATATAACTACTATATAAATAGAGTTGAAAAAAATGGAATAAAAAACAAATTAAAAATAAAACAAATATAGAAATGATTATTTAATAATTTTATTTATTTCTGTGTTAAAAAAATATGAAATTAATTTTTGTATCATTAAATTAAAATTATGATATTGATTTGTGTATTAGTTAATTTAAAATTAAAATTAAAATCTATATTATTAAATTAATTTTTTAATTAATTTAGTTTTAAAATTAAATTAATATTTTAAATTTTAAAAATAAAATTAAATATTTCAAAATTTAAAAATAAACATTCCAAATTATAATAAATTAAAATTAAATTCAATGATTAGACATATAATATATTAATATAGTAGAGATGGAGTAATTTAATGTTTAAACTGATTTAATTGTAATTCTTAAATATTATAATTTTTAAAATAAAATAATTTTATTTATTTAATAGAGAAATGGTTATTTAATAATTTTATTTATGTTTTTTTTTTAATTATGAAATTAATTTGTGTGAAAACATTAAATAGAAAATGAAGTTTGTGTGTGTTAGAGAAATGATAAAATTAGTTTATGTAGAGACAACTAATACAAAATGAATGTGAAAAAAAACATACCACATACCACACTATAAGAGACTACTCTAAAGATGATGGGGCCCCCCACCATCTAGAGCATTTGGATGGGTTTAATCCCATCCCCCAAAAATATTTTTTTTTATTGAAAATAATGTTGTTTGCAAGTGTCTCACCTTACAAAACTCTTAAAAAAATTAAACTCTTTACAAAAGTCTAAAAAAATTAAACTATATAAGTCCATTATATATCACTTCAAAGTGATATAAATAACATTGAATCAATGTTCAAAGATGCTAATACCTGAAAATATAACAAACCAAATCAAATATTAGACACATCCTTATTTAAATATTATTTTAAATAAAAATATGAAAAAGATAAATAAAAACATAAAAAATATAAATAGTTACCTTTCTTTCTGTATTCATTAAGATTTCTGTATTTATTAAGATTTAAAAAAATGACACATCAATACAATCCATCCATGTAATCCTTGTGCTCAATTCAATCTATACCTTATCTCAAAATACTTGATATTTGAAAAACCAACATAACAAAATATATAAATATAAAAACATATAACGCAATGCAATGCATATATGTTTAAAACATTTATTAAAAGTTATGCATATAGATTTAACATATTTATCAAAAACATTTCAAACACATTTATCAAAAGCATTTCAAAACTATGTTTTAAAATATTAAAATATTAATAAGTAATAATAATAATAATAAATGAAAACATAGTTCCTTCTATCAGAAGGAAACAAAACCTAAGCTCTCCAGATAGATCGAAGCCACAGCCATCCAATCAATCTGTTCTTATTTGGATAAAAACCTACTATTGAATGAGGCATGTTGTCCAAAACCCTTTTTTCACCAAAAGGAACTTGTTTCTTACCAAAAAAAACATATACGAATTCATAAAATTCTTGAAGTTTGGAGGGAATGGAAAGACAAAGGAAGGACACTTGGCATGATACCATTAATATAAATAGGAAAACTGCAATAGAAAAAATAGAAGCTAATTTATGTGGGTAAATACTAAGCTCGCATATAAAGTAGGAAAACTCGCAGATGCAAGAACAAAAGCAATAGGAGTGAACTTGAAATGACTTATTTTAACAAAAGGAAATGCTAGAACAATAGCTACTGTTGCTGATGCTGGGTAAACTGACACCGAGTCAATAGCTGGGATCAATCGGCTCCGTTGTTTGCTTTGCTACCTGTACCTATACTGCGAAAATAGTAACTACTATTACTTCAATTATTGGTGGTTAAACAATTGCTCTCTTTGCTCCTACCTTTGTATCTACTTCCGTTTATGGCTTTTTTTTAGCTGAATCAACTCGGTTAGCCAGGTAAACAAAAACAGCAGGTGCTGCAACCTTTCTTTCTATTCGCTTTGATGCTGGGGCTACTTTGCTTTTGCTACCTTACACGTGCCCTGATGCTACCTTCTTTCTCCCTACTTTATTATTTTCTCATAGGACATATAAATAAAGGCTCTACGCCTAATAATATATATATATGAAAGCATGCTTGTCCATCAAGGTTGATGCTTAAAGCTGAAGTTAACGCCATTATACTAAAGTATATCTATTCCCGATTCGATGTTGTGGGCCCATCCTTTCTAGATTTACTAAGCAGGGCATCCCATCTTGAATTAGTCACCTTTCCTTTAGATACCGTCCATTCCATTAGAGATATGGGGAATTCTCATATATCACTATAGAAAGAGATCAAGAGCACGAGTCTTCGCCTCTACTCGGTACTGTTTTGTTCAAAGTGAATTGTTGTGATTGGCTATAGTTTAGGGGATAGAATATTGACATAAGTAAACCCGTATAAAGATGGAATATTTCCATCAGTAGTCTTAAAAAAAGCATCAACCTAAAAGCGGGGTTAATACTTGCAGGAACACGACTCCTTGGAACATATGAGAATTTTGTAACACAAACTTCTGGGAACACTCCCAATGTTGAAACACCAATGACTAGGAAAGTGCCCAATGAATATTGGCTATAGTTTAGGGTATAGAATATTGACATAAGTAAACCCGTATAAAGATGGAATATTTCCATCAGTAGTCTTAAAAAAGCATCAACCTAAAAGCGGGGTTAATACTTGCAGGAACACGACTCCTTGGAACATATGAGAATTTTGTAACACAAACTTCTGGGAACACTCCCAATGTTGAAACACCAATGACTAGGAAAGTGCCCAATGTAGAAACAGCACTTCTGGAAACAGGAAATGTTTGAACTATACTTATGGTAACACTAGTAAATGTTTGAACTATACTTATGGTAACACTAGGCTGCATGAGACCATTAATATAAATAGGAAAACTGCAATAGAAAAAATACCCATCTCCGCTGGTAGATTCACCATGCAGCCTAATCAAACTTACAACCAATCTTAAAAGAAGAGAAATTTTGTAACACACAGATAATGGGAAATGATGCAACCCAAGACACGATACATTAGTAGGAGAGCTACATGTCAAAGACCACCTACAGGCAGGCATTTTGGTTTTGGCAGAGGTGATATTATGCCTGCACAGAGAATTAAAAAAATGCTAGCAATAACAACAACCACAACCAACAAAAAACAAAATCGCCATAAACTCTTATAACAAAGACAGAACTACTTTGCATAAATGTTTGAAAACAAAACAGTCATAAAGCTGCATTTTTTGACCTATGATGTTCAGTTAACAAGTTGAAATCTTTACTGACTGTCACTTATATTGGATTTGGTTAAAATTGGTGTATTGGGCGCATTTATTACGGACATTAATGCAAACCTATTTAGATTTGGTTCCAAACGATGCATTGAGAGCATTGAATATGAATACTAATAATACCCGACCTTAAAAAGTTGTCTTACCTTCAGAGTGAAACACCGAAGATAAGATTTGTATTATGGGAATGTAGAACACCGCAGATGCGATTCTTTAGTATTCAAAATATGAGTTGAGATTT
>LPNX010327693.1:0-30798 GCA_001517045.1 Pseudotsuga menziesii | reverse complement strand
GAAGCTCACAACCCCCGGATGGAAGATGCCTACACTCAATGCCTTCATTGAGTCCCTAACTAATGAACATGACAAGCTTATCCAGATGGGGATCATCCGATATTCCTGTGATCAAGCCCTCCATGTCTCGGGGACCAAAGATGTGAAGGGTAAAGGAAAGCAGCAGAAAAATCAGAAAACTAAATTCGATGCTCCCAAGCCTAGAGTTGAAAATCAACAACATGATGAATCTTCTAGCTCAAGGAAGAACAAAGGAAAAGGGCACAATGGGAAAGAAAAAGTCAGGTGTTCTTACTGTGGGAAGGGTTTTCACCCTAAACATGCTTGCATGAAGAAAAATCTTGATGAAGCAACCTCTCTCCTTGAGAGGAATCACATCAATCTTCCAGAGAGCTTTCGGAGGAGAGACCACCAAGATCGGGAACCACAACATCAGAAAGGTCATGCCCTCTTGGAAAGCACGTCGAAGTCCAAAGCACTGCTGATTGACAGTGGAGCTTCGAATCACATGGTGGCTGAAAAAGACTCATTTTCATTCTTGGAGTCTGGAAAATCCATCCCCATCCACATGGGAGATGACTCCACCATCATTTCCGAAGGACAAGGTACTGTAGATCTAGAAAATTGTTTTTTTTCTAATGTTTTGTATATACCATCTCTAGCAGCAAATCTCCTCAGTTTCTATTAGATGACACATACAAGAATGCCTAAGAGATTCTCTTTCAGCCCAAATGATGTTGAGATAACAGAAATTGCATCCGAGAAACTCATTGCAAAAGGCCTTGCAAATCATCATGCAAAAGCCTATGAGTTAGACTCTCACTTTGTTGCGGATGCAAAGCCCAATGCTCTGCTAACTCATGGAAATGAGGTTAGTAGGCTGTGGCATGAGAGCTTTGGCCATCTTAATTTCAAATATTTGCATCAATTACAGAAAAAATCCATGGTTGAAGGCCTCCCGGTCATCAAGGCAACCACGGGAGTTTGCAAGGGCTGTGTGATTGTAAAACACCCTGAGCACAAGTTCGATTGGGGGAAGGCAAACCAAGCTACAAGCATATTGGGACTGATACATTCTGATATCAGCGGTCTAATTCCTGTCACATCCATGAATGGATCAAGGTACCTCCTTACTTTTATTGATGATTTTTCAAGGTATACATGGGTTTTCTTTCTCAAAAAGAAATTAGAAGTATGTGAAAATTTTTCTGAATTGAAGGCCTTGATCGAAAATGCCTCTGGGCTTAAGATCAAGATCTTGAGATCTGATAATGGAGGGGAGTATGTTAGTAATGAGATATTTTACATATGCTCCCAAAGTGGTATTCAGGTCCAACATTCAATTCCCTACACTCTCCAACAGAATGGAGTAGCGGAAAGGAAGAACCGGTCTCTCAAAGAGATGACCACCTGTATGTTGGAGTCAAAGAAGCTTGCTGCAAATTTGTGGGCTGAAGCTATGGATGCTACAACATATATTCAGAACAGGGTGCCACATTCATCAGTGAAAGGAAAGACTCCTTTTGAAGCATACTTTGGACACAAGCCAGATGTGTCGAACCTACAGGTGTTTGGGTCCACTGCATGGGCCCGGATTCCGCTTGATAAAAGAAGGGCTTTGCAACCGCAGAGCATAGAATGTTTGTTTATTGGGTATCCTGATGAATCTAAATGATTCAAACTGCTGGATATCAAGACCAAAAATATCATCATCGAGAGAAGTTTCAAGTTCGATGAGCCTCGTCAGGAGGTGGAACTAGTGAAGGAGAAAACTGCTAAATTTCCTTCCTATTCCACTGAATATTTGGAAGATGAAATTGGGGGTGATGACCCTAATTTGGATCCTCTGATTTATGATATCAGTGTGCAGAAATCATCAAATACTTAATCATCACCTAAAGTTCAAAATCATCTTCCTACATGGGCCCAACAGACACTCTCCTCCGCAGGAGACAACATTGGAAATCCGGATGATCCAAGGAGAACTCGGTCTGATTTCCAAAGAGCGGGTATTTCTCTCTCTTGTTCTGATAATTTGCTGTCCGAAGCTTGCTATTTGATGATTAGTTCAGATCCAAAATCCTACTACCATGCTCGGAATGATCCGAGATGGCAAGTTGCCATGGATGAAGAGATGAATTCTCTTCAGAAAAACACTACTTGGGAGCTAATTTCTCTTCCTCCGGGAAGGAAATTGGTTCAATGCAAGTGGGTGTTTCAGACAAAGTTTGCTGCTGATGGAAGCACCTGAAAATATAAGGCAAGGCTGGTAGCAAAAGGTTTCTCTCAGGTCCAAGGAGTGGACTACCATGAGACACCAGTTGCAAAAATGGACTCCATCCGCCTTGTTTTGGCTATTTCCACATCCAAGCACTGGGAGATGCATCACATGGGTGTTAATTCAGCATTTCTGCATGGAGATATTCATGAGGAGATATACATGAAGTAGCTTGAGTTCTACATCACTGATCCATCTTTGGTTTGCAAGCTAAAGAAGTCACTATACAGGTTAAAACAAGCCCCAAGAGAGTGGTATTCCAAGATGGATGCCTTCCTTCTCTCGCAAAACTTTTAGAGATGTAGATTAGATCCAAATGTGTATTTACAGCAGCATGATAGTAATCTAATTATAATTTTTTTATATGTTGATGACTTACTGATCACAGGTAGCACAATTGCATCCATTTCAGCCATCAAAACTGCTCTCCACAATGCCTTTGAAATGAGTGATTTGGGGCTTCTAAAACAATTTTTGGGGCTCTAAATCGAGCAAAATTCTGATGGGATTATGGTCACTCAGTCCAAATACATTTTAGACCTGTTAGTCAAGTTTAAAATGGATAAATGTAGGCCTGAACCATTCCCTTTCCTTTCAGGGATCATCCTTGAAGAAGGAAAACACACACCTCCCATGGACTGCACTATCTATCGACAGCTGATTGGTAGCTTGTTGTACTTGACACATTCTAGGCCTGATATTTGTTATGTCATGAATGCTGTATCAAGATACATGCAGCAGCCTCATGATTTTCATTGGAAGGAAGCCAAGAGGATCCTCCAGTACATTCAGGGAACCAGGACCTACGACATTCACTATGCTACAAACTCCAAGCTAGAGCTAGTTGGATACACAGATTCCGATTGGGCGGTTGATTCTATTGATCGGAAGTCAAATTATGGATATGTATTCATGTTTGGTGGTGGCCCTATTTGCTGGTCAAGAAAAAAGCAGGATGTCATAACACTATCTTCAGCAGAGGCCGAGTATCGAGGAGCGGTGAATGCTTGCATCTCCTTAGGTATTCGAATTCTTCATGGAGTTAAGCTATTGCTTGACATTGGTATTGTAACCATTTATTGTTTATTAAATATACAGAGAGGAACCCAATTCCGGTTCTGATTAACACCATTTCATGAGTATTTCTTGATAATTCTTTCATGAGATTGATTCTTAGTTCCTAGATCATGTGCAAGAATTAATACTAAGATTGGGGTTCATTCGTCGTTGAGGCTGGCACACAGGCTGGGAGTCACTTTTGATATAAATATGATGGGTGCACAGATTAGAGGGAATACCCATCATGTCTGTGTACTCCCAAGAAAATCCCCCCTTGTGTTCTTTTAAGAGACTGATCAGGCGCTTCTGTTCATCCAGGGAAAGGCTGGGATTAATATTCAGGTTTTGCCAGACTCTACTTCGATAGGAACACTTTTCACATTTTTCAATAATGGAACTATATGAGTGTCACTGGCTAATGCCTCTTCTGTGAGATTTTCTTGTTCCTCCTCACCTGGAGTAGTATTCAGGATTTGAGAAAAAAATTTATTGACAGAAGTGGGTTCACTGATGAAATTATTAATGGCGTCGTCTTTAGTTTCATCTTTAAAAGTCAAGGCCTTCCCTATTGTTAATAATGGATGAATGCCCTCTTCTTCCTTTGGCTCCATCCATAACAGAGTTTCATCTTCTAAGCTCGGTCAATCTGGAGGATAGCGAGTGAGGTTCTTTATCTACGTACCATCTAATATGGTCATAGACCCAGATCAATAGCTAATGCAAGCATCGACTGTAGCTAACCAGGGTCTTCCCAGGATCAATGGGTGTCCTCCTAGATGCGACTTGGGTTGTAAAACCAAGAAGTCAGGAGGGTACTCCCATGAATCAACTGAGATAACAAGATCATCCAAAATTCCTTCAGGTTTAATAGTGGATCTATCTTCCAGTTCTAAAATGGTGGGGGTTAGCCTGAGATTAGTGAGCCCAAGTTTTCTTACCGTTTCAACCGTCATAACATTAATTGCTATTCCTAATTCTACCAGTACATTGGGTATCTGTGTATGCCCAATCTGCACAGTGAAAGTGGGATTCCCGGGATCGTCATATTTGGCCAAGAGGGTTTTTCCCATTATCAATGCAGATAATTTCCCTATGACATGAACAGTGGGAGGATCCCTAGGTTTCCTTCCTAGTTTCTTTGTACACAGATCCCGAACAGTTCTAGCATAGATAGGTACATCTTGAAGGGCCTGAAGGAAGGGAATTTTGACATAAATATTTTTTAACTCTCCTAAGAGGTTAAACTAAGGTTGTCCCACTACCTTTGGTAGCATTAATATTTTGGGATATGGTGGTTCCCTAATCAGCTGGGTAGGCTGTGTGTTGATAGATGTGTCATTTTGTGTTTCAGCCGGCTTAATAGTAGGATGTTTAGTATCTTCAATAATGGGGGTCGCTGCCTTGGACAAATACTGTGGATTCGTCCCTTCTTCATGAACAAAGGATGGAACATCCTCAATGATCAAAGGCTCCACTACCTTTCCTGATTGTAAGCGGATATCATTACAGGGTACAGGGGTAAGGGAGTAAGTAGGCATGTTGATAGTCTCAAACTGATGGACTATTTTATTGTTTGGGTTAGGATTAGGTTGAGTAGGAAGCTCAGGTCGTATCGGCATATTGGGGACAACATTATTCTGGAGTTGCAGTTGTGAGTGCTGATAAGGCTGAGGATATTGAGGAGGGTATGTCTGTTGAGAAAACGGTTGATGTGGAAGTTGTTGAGAAGGCTGATTATGGGGAAACTAGTTCCCTAGATGGAAATTCCTCCATCTAGGAGACCAAGAGTTTGGTTGGTTCGGTGGCTGTGGTGGCTGAGCCTAGTGGTTCCAGCGGTTAAAATTTTTCATTGAAGGTTGAGAGGGGTACCATTGAGGATTAGAATAAGATGAAGGGAATTGTGTATTCATATGTTGTATATTATTCCAATTATTCATGTTATTCGAAAATGGAAACGAGTCTGGATTAATACTTTGATTTCGAGGCTACCAAAGCTTCTTTTGTGCAATAAAGTAGGTTGGTTCCACCTCTGAAGTTGATTCCTGTAGAACGGCCTTCACTTGAGGTAGTGACGGGAATTCTTTTATGTCATGGTTCAGCTCGAACATCTAACATACTTCTATCTTGTCGAGTGGGAACTCCTTCAGACATTGGTTCTTTCTACATCTAGGGCATAATACACCTGGTGTGAGATCCTCTACTGATTTTTTATGCTTTTCCCTCAGGACATCTATTTTCGAGGAGATGGAGCTCATCGTTTCTGTTTTGAAATTTTTGAGGAGATTTCCTATCTCTGCACGGGTGGCTCCTTCATTAGATAACTTCTGAGTTCTGTAGAAGACATCACGCTCTAATTTGTCCCATTTGTCCTGCCTGTTATTCCTAGAAGATCCCCTGGAGTACCTTTTGCACAGTTCCACAATTTTCTCGAAAGACTCCTTGGAGATATCCCCCTTTCCTAACAGGTTTAACATATCTAGGAAATCATCCCTAATCCAGTGAAGTAGGATTATTTTTAGGACATCTAACCCCATATTAGTCTGTCCAGCTCTCTGCACATTATATAAAATCCTCTCAATAAAATCTTCCAGACTGTCATCATCCTTCTGTACCATTTTAAATATTTCTTCTATCTTATCCTTGGTATTGCAATACTCCTGATATTTCTCTAGGAACACCTGTTTCATCCTGTCCTAATTAGTGACAGTTCCTCCTCCTAGCCTCATAAACCAATGTAATGCATTGTCCTTCAGAGTGGCAGGGAAGAGTTTCAGCTTATGGGCATTGGTGGTGTAGTCATTGTTGTGACATAGGATATCAAATTCGAAAAGAAATTCATCTGGATCCTCTGCCGCTTTTCCATAAAAGCAGGGCAACACCGATGGTGATATATTTTTCATGGGGGCTATCCCTTCTGGTTGTTGAATTGGGAACTGAAGTGTAGCCACCGTCCCTTTAGGTAGGGAATTACCTTCATGATGATGATTTTCTACCATTGCCTCTTCCTCTTCGGACTCGTGTCTATTACTCATATTTTCTTCTGTTTTATCCTCTTCATTCTTCCACTGATCGATGAGCTTCTGATGGAATTGTGTCCACTCCTCTTCAATCACAACCTTCCCGTTAATGTGATAGATCAGATCTCGATCAGTTGATCCTGCAGTACTAACTTTGTCCTCCTATATAGGGATATTCGATTGTGTTGCAACTCCTCATGTGTTCTCCACTGTAGAACCTAACACTGCCACTCCAGGGTTGGCAGGGATTTTTTGTTGGGTGTTTCCTGATAGCGAGGCCTGGTAGAAGAATTGGTTCTATCAACTAGGTCATCAATGAATGTTCTTCTCCCCAATTCTGGACCTTGCCCATGGCCTCGGACACCTACAACATTAGTGTTCTGTGGGGTTCTGGGATTTATAAGATGATCACGCTGTACCCTTCTTGTATTCATGCAACCCAAAACTTGCAAATGGAAAAAGAACTGAAGTAGACTGAATAGAGACAATACTGGATGCAACTACAATAGTGTATAATACTTATCCTCCCTGGAAACGGCGCCAAAATGTTGGGAAAGATATATGCAAGTTAATTAAAGCTAACATATAGAGTGTTCAATATTTATTGTCAACCCAGGGAAGTCTTTTATTTCAAGGATAATATGCACTATAAATGCTTTAAACATTGAGATGTTGTAAGTAAATAATCCTACTCTCTGCTCAGCTATGCTCATCCCAAAGATCCACTTAATCTAGTTTACTTTCTAAAGGATACAACTACAATTACTCTAGAATTGAACGATTCAAGAAATCACATCTAGATTACGCTTGTAGAAAATGAAATCTTGATTGCCAAACCATCTAATGACTCACCCAATTATCTTGATCAAACTGTTCTAGAAATCCAAAGGATATGAATTGAATTCAGCTATTCTATAAATTCAAAGTACAGGAATGAAGTTCTGCAACTGTAGAAGCAAAGGAATAAAATGCAAAGATGTACAGCACAACAATTAAAAGAACTAGGGATGAACAGAGCTGTCACAGCTATCACACAGTGGCATAAAAGACAGTTAACCTATACAGTCGACTGACACACCATACCACTGCAACTTTCCAAGAGATGCAATTAATAACACACTATAAATCAATAACTGTTGCAGCTTACTATGAGGAAAGGAAATTATCACAACATCACACGACAGAATAAATATAATTCCTAATTAACTCAGTAATCCTTGTGGGAAGGCGGGCCCAACCTTCAAACAAATATGTTGTAAGTAATGCATGTCAAAACACTAAGATCTGAATCAAACTCCTTGTATTAGAAATGGCATATGAATCACACAATCCCAATCATAGCTAATCCAATAGTTTGGTTAAAATTTCAACCCCTAGCTCATAATAACTCCCCATATTTATACAATTTCAATCATAACATCCTATCCCTATTATTGGGCAGCCATGAATATCTCTGATCTTTAGGCTGCCTTAATTACAATAACTGTTACAGTCATGGTAGGATGAGAGTAGAAGATATAGGGAAGCTATTATTTGACCCAGAAATAATGATTTTGATTAATTGAGAAGATATCCCACAGATCACAGCTACTTTTGAGTAGCATAACACTATTGCCTCCAAATCTGTCGCAATCTGTTGCATCTACCCTTATACAGCTCGCATGGAATAATACATTGGGACTGAATTCTTTGGGCAACGATGGGATGGATGGCGATCAACTTTAGCAATGAATGTCCATCCTTCGCTTGGCATATTTGGCCCGCTACACCTGCATTCTCTATATCTTGAAATACCTTTATAAACCATCATATGTTAGCATATTTTAATATGTAGAGCCTTGATTACCACAATTCTAAGCATTAATAAAATAATACAATGATTAACCATACCTTTGTGACTTGAGGGGCCAAGAGAGGGGAAAACGTTTGTTTAGCATACACAAGAGGGTAGGATGAGGAAAAAATAGGTGGATAAGGGTGGTAAAAAATGGCCATTTCTGGGCCCAACAACTTGATCATCAATTCCTTAACTTGGGATATTAAGTGGTAAATCCTCTGCTTCTAGTGCAGTACTGGAAGGAGCAATTTTGCTCAAAAAAATTGATCCAAGTATGGATCTATAGTAGGAGAAGTTCCTTTTCCTATCGAGGCTCTGATACCATATTAAATTGAGCACATAGATCTATGGATCAACACACAACTCACAAAATAGATCACACAATTTACTCGGTAATTGGAGAATGAAATAGTGCAAAAATGGCTTGTAACTGTGAATACTTTCATTAATCAAAATTAATTAGATAATAATTACAAATAAGTACAATGGCTAAATATCCAAATGCAATTAAAATCCCTATGAGGAAATTCGAATTGATTGGACTCTACTTGAATGAATGATTAACTAACCTTGTCTAAATCATTATTGGAGTTCATCGGAGTTCTAAATCACAACTCAAGTGTCTAGTTTAGTACTAACTAAGACTAACAAACGGAGGTAGGTGAGAAATGAGCCTCTCCTGCATGCAACCATGCAAACCTAGCGCTAACTAAATGTAGACGACTAGAACTGAATGTAACTAAGTCCTAATTGATCTTGACGAGTCACCAACTCAACTCAACTGACTTTGGTTGGTATCGACACTCCTAGTGGCTCCTAATTTGTAGGGATTGATCTAGGAGGCTCCTAAAATGATGCATGCAAGTGAAATCGGTGGTAGTAGGCCTCAATTAGTGTTCCCCACACTTTAGTAACTGGAACATGTTCCCCAACTAGGCCAAGTGGACCCAATGGTGCTAGTGACTAAAAATAGACTGGAAGGACTCTCGATTTAGACATGACTCCTGATTTAGACATATGACCAATTGGACATGGGAGGATTAATAATCCTAACAGGAATACTATCATATTATATATGTATTATAACATATATACTAGCATAACACTTTTGATCACACTATCCTTTATAATATTTCCAAACTCCCAAATACTTCCAAGAAATTTCAAATATTCCCAAATACTTCCAAACACCTCCAAATTTTACACTTACATCATTACATATGTTCACCTCTATACATATAGTATATTCACAATATTACATACATGTAATACTAATAACTATTATATAATAAAATACATATTATATTATATACAAACATACAAGCATTCATAAATATAATAATGCATCTATTCTTATATGTACTTTTAACAACTATACATATCACACATATCATATTATAAATATTTATATCGATGCCATATATATATATATATATATATATATATATATATTACACTACTATACTACCTACTTACACACATAAAACAAAATACATCAAATTAAGAGAATATGAGTCATTAAAGGCGAGTGGCTCATTCTCCTCCAAAAATAGATGAGGAATAACATATCCATAAGAAAAATAAATAAAATAAAAGAGAATATGAACCATTAGGGACAAGTGGCTCAATTTCTCCACTCAATAAATAAATTGGTAATATAGTTAGGATAATAATAATGTTATCACTAACCCAAAAATAAATAAATTAAATAATAGAATACAAAAATAGTCCATAGCTATGCTTACCTCCAAGTGGCAATTCCACCACTAACTAACTAGATAAGTGAGCATGGTAATGATTAATAAATAGTATAAAAACATACTACATGCATAAAATAAAATAAAAAATGAGAATGGAAAACACCATTTAGACAATTGTCCCATTCCTAAAATAGCCAAGGAGTTACTCATCCATGTAACCACCACCATCCAAGTGGCATAAATAAGACTATAAAAGAATACCATAAATAAGAATATAAAAGAATAACATATTATAGAAACATCACATATCCATTTGAATCCAATTCAGACATAAATCCCACCTCTAAATGTCATTTACTCTTAATCATGATTAACTAGTAATTAATGTTCTGATTACGATAGTAAGGACACTTAGCGCACAATTGATGGTACTTATTATAATTTCATTTATTTATCACTTAACCACTGTTTATCAAATCTAATGGATAATTAACACCTAATAACATGTAAATAAGTCTAGATTACCATTTTCAAATTAATTAAATATAGTAATTATGAAAATGATTCCACAAGAAGTAGTTAACTAGTTGTTCAATACTAACAACTAGTCTTACACAATTTCAAGAGGAAGCCATGCCAATGAACAAAAAAGTGAAGTTATATCCATTATACACATATTTAAGCATGCATATACATCAAAATAAAATACTTTTTTCATATCTGACCCGAGTAGATAAACGGAGAATATTTCAAGTTCAATCAGTACAACTAGTTATCAAACACTACCCGAAATTCATTCAAACCAATTGTACCAAGGTACGAGGATAAAAAAGGAGAATGTAAAAATATGGAAAATAATATTATACAACACAATTAAATTTCCAAGAACATAGAATATGGCTGTACAATCGTGTTTTACAAAAAATAGAGTTTCGAATCCAAAAACTAGTTACCAATTTCACCGCAATGTACCTAGTTTCCAATTTAACATTCCAAATAAAAAATAAAGAGAAATATATGAATATTGTATCTCATGAAAAAATTATTAGGGTCACTTATATTCATATGGATATATATTTCCACACATATACAGTCCATTAAACAACTCACAAAACTAGTTAATTCTACTGATCTGAATTGACTAGTAATTCTAGGAATCATTAGAATAATTAGATCCATAGCTCATAGAATCATTCAAATGCAAATAAAAGTATAAATGAATTTTTTTATCATTCATAATAGATTTATATCTCATTCAAACATTTTTTGAAACATTTCATACGCAAAGTCACAAATCTACTCAAAACAATTCCACTGAAGGAGCTAGAAATTGGAATTTGATCTAGAATTTCGGTAGACATTTACCCAACATTACAAGGAATATTTATCCTCAAATTCTCACAAAAGATTAAATATTATTTATTAGACATAAGTATAAAATGAACACTCAATCAGTTTTACAAAAAAATCATGTTCCAAGTTTCCAAACTATACCAATCAATCTGATCAAAGAACTAGTTTCTTAATAAAAGGTAGAAGCATCAAAGATAAGTGTCTTAAACTGTTCCGAGTTTATTTTACCATAAAAATACAAAGTATATAATGAAAATTGGCATAGATATCATTCTATATCATAGGTACCAAATAATTATTTTGTCAAGCAATTTTTGCACAAAATCCCAAAAACTAGTTTCCAATCCCTTCATAAAACATACTTACAAAAAAAATATTGAATTCTGTGAGAAATTTCTTCCAGAAATCACTCATACATTTCATCAAAAATTTCATCTGAATCCATAAATAAATCAGATGAGGTCCAATTAAATTAAATAAAGATGAGATAAATCAGTTATTGTATCAATGCAAAATTGGCATCATCTAGGCCACGTTCCACCCAGCATTTGGCACTGCTAAGCCAAATATCACTTTAATAGGCCACCCTCAAGGTGAGGCCATAGATCCACAACATATGTGCACTCAAGAATAGCTCAAGTATCAGTATGAGAATCCAAAAATCTTTTCCTCACCACATACATCCTCTTCCACCCCACTACCAGGTGTAATGGTAGTTCAGACCCCCTAGGCCATTTGGATATTTCCATTCACCATCAGGATTTTTGTGTAGGTATAGGACATAGAGAAGTAGTGGAAACATAGGAAATATACCGTATTTTTCTGGGCTTACCACAAACATTATACAAGATCATAGTGCTTCAAGCACAAAATTCATTCACATAGTAGAGCATTCATGGTTTCCCAAGTTCACAAGATTACCAAGCTCTCACCATCAAAGGTATGAACAACAATAATCAACAACCATCCAAATGAACAATGAAAAACAACAACCCCAAACCAAGGATATAAAACATGGATTTTTAGACCAAGGAAGGTAATTCTAACTCAATGGGGTCAAGTCAAACCAAGGTAATCCGACTTGAGTCAATCCAAGGGGTGAATTAAACCACAAGAGGTTAACTCTAATCCAACCCAAGCAATTTGAATTTTAAGGATAGTGACTCGAATCCACTCGACCCAACTCAAATTCATGGGTGGAAATATCATCCATGAATAGGAATAAAAATTAGTGAGGTGAAGTGTCACGCTAGCCAAGGCATATTCCCAAAATAGAAAAGGGGATGGTTACACAAGGATTTACACAAGGATTTACACAAGTAGTTACATAATTATTTACACAACGTTTGAGGTGTTGAGGCTAAAAATAAACAGTGAGAGAACACTTGTGAAAATGGGTGTTACAAAACCAAGAGTAATCTCCACAAAGGAGTTCCAAAATGACCAAAGGGGCTCAATTAACAAGTGGAACACACCCAAACACTAAGGAGTCCCACTAAATCATAAATTAGGCTCAATAATACCAACATATGCTAAAATAATAAAAATTTGGTTCCATTGTACAATGTTTGGGTGATGATGAACTAATAAATCCACCAAGTCATAAATGGACGAAGATAAACCAAAAAAGTCCTAAAGTTCTAGGAATCTCCCCATTCCCACTCACATTATGGGTCTAGGCCTCCCATACTCTTTTAGTGGTCCCTGGTGTGCCAAATGTTTTCAATAATTAATTATTTACAAAATAATAATAATGTCTCTAGGTCCTTAAAGACCCTTTTTCCGACACCCTATGCCACAATAATAATCAATTACAAATTATTTATGTTTCGGTCTTAACACATGGGGTATTACAGGTGACATTTAAATCATACTTCAGATCACTAGAACTTTTATTCGACTCAACATAAGCATAGGGGTTTGTCAATTTAGGATGAGACATAGTTGTTTGGGGTTCCAATGTTTTAAAAAACTAGCACAGGGAAGAGTTCATGCCTGTATTTTCTATATTACCTATTGGATTATTTGCTGCAGTAGGGGGTATTATACCATCAAAATTGGGTAATCTATCATTGGTGTAAGGGGTGTGTATGACACATTGAAGGTTCTACTTCAACCCTTGACATTTTGAACAACCACAAATTACTGGGGTGTCATAAAAGGAGTCTATTTCACGATGAATTACTGTCGATGAACCCATATTGCGACTTGAAGATGACATGCTACAATTTGCAGGGTAAATAGATACCCATTTTCATCTACGAACTTCTTGTGTTATCTTGCTCCCAATAAGATATTATGGTATTTTGGAACTAGTGGAATGTCTTGTGCATCCAAACTCACACCTGAATCAGGATCCTACAATAAAGAATAAATTGATATAATTTTATATTCACATTGATAAGTAACATAAATTCAAATAAATATTCAAAATATAAATGAAAACTAAACTCACTATGGATGGAAAGGGAGAACTCGTCAAACAGTGAACATAATGGAATGAGATGGAATATGAAGAATTGGCCATTTGATACTACAAATTTTTCTCCCTTCATCTAAGATTCAAACTATATTCCAATCTAACTTTCAATATAGTTTAGAAACCATTATGTTTGAAAAACGTGAGTTTAAGAAACATATATATACTATGAAATATTGTAATTGTTGTCGTTGAATAATAAAAGGAATATTGATATGAATATATAGTTTTAGGTGGAAACACAAAAACCCAAAATTATTTTTTTTGGCAATAAATCTATTTAAATATACACACACCGATTCACTTCAACTTACTAAACACACTGGTGCACAAAAACTATAAACACACTATGAAAATAATCTCCACAAAAAATCCCCTAGGAGAAAATATCCACTACATAGTGATATAATATATTTATACATGCATTATACATAGTTATTCCAACTTGTGCGTTCCAGAAAATACAAATGCACTAGTCTGTGTTACATATAGAGGCACACTGATAAGAGAGAATTTTAATGTCCACAAAATCTCCCACAGTAGAAAATATCTACTACACTTGGTATCAGATATTTATACATGGATTCTTACAGTTGTTTGCATTCTAGTGCATTTATTAAATAAACAACATCGGTGCGTGCAATAAGTATATGCACACCAACCTACATTTTTTTAAGATGCAGGATATCAGTGCGAATTATGTAGTGATGCACTAGTGCATCATAGACACTGGCGCACCAAAATTCCAAAAGTTGAAAAAAATGCACAAACTATTTTTTCCCTAAATTGGAAAATGGCAGCAATTTTAAGTTCGAAAAAGTAATTCAGAAGTGTGTTTAAAATAAAAAACCCTATACATTAATTAACTCTTTGTTGAAAATTTTAGGGGAGATATTTCAAATAAGGACTTATGTGGGAGGTCTTTGGAGCAATGGGTTATGGAAATTAAGCCCAGTCTTAGTACAATTGAAGTCACAAGAAATTGCTAGAAAACATGCAAAGATCCACTAAAAATTGGAGACTGAAATTGGTACATAAAACTAAATTTCATTTAGTAAGTGTATATAATCCAAGATTATAAAATAATAGGTTGTCCAAATATATATTTACATAACAGATTCAAATTCCTAAGGAGGAAAGTTGAATCCTTGCAATAGCAGGCTTACTAAAAGTAAAAAATTGACCTAGGTGCATAAAACACTTTCCAAATAAGTCCAGGAAAGTCACAAATTAGAATAATGATGTATGTCAGTTAAAAAGTGATGGAAATTCAAGATAATCATGCTTTCAAGAGTGGAAAATAAGGAGGATGAGTTGTGCAAAAACAAGGCAATTTCTATGCCACTAGTTTTCACCATTTTACCTTAAAGTTGTTGAAACACAGTCTAAGTATAAGGAAGGAACACACACTTAATAAACTGGGAAGTATGTATAGTTGGAATAATATTATCTAGAATCTATGAATGGCACTCTTGGATGCAGTTATGGAAATTTTTGACCAAGTGGTGCAAGTGGAGGCCAACTACCTAGTCTAGAACCTAGGAAATTAACCATAAAGATTAGTAAATGTATCCTAAGTATGAGAATGGTTTTTTTATTATTAGAAAACCCCCATTAATCCTGAAATATGTGAAATATCATAAATATAGCATATATAAATATATATAATATATATATATATGTCCTAGAAACAAGGCTTATTCACCCTTTACATACTGTTTGTCCATAAAAAACAAGGAAAGGGGTAAAACCATAAGGGGAAAATCCTCCCTCAAAACATGGAAATGAACAAAATTTTATGAATATTGTCTTCAATCAGTATTCACCATGTGATCATATATCCTAAGTAGTGATTTTATATTTCTGAAAGTGTTCTGAGATAATTCCTTCGTGAATATTTTTGGAACTTGCTCAAAGGATGGGTAATAGTGCAGAGCAAGGACCTCATCATTCACAAGTCCTGTGATGTAGTGAACATGGATGTCTATGTGTTTGGTTTGTTTCCTCTATACAGGGTCTTTTGAGATCAAATAAAACTTTTATTGTCACAAAATATGACTATGGAAGTGCCATACGCAATCCAAAACTCTCCAAGTATTCCTTGCAACCATACACATTGAGTAGTTGCATTTACAACTCCTCTGTATTCTTCCTCTGAAGAAGAAAGTGCAATGGAACTTTGATTTTTAATTGAATATATTATTGGTCCATATGCAAGCATAAACACATATCAAAAAATTGATTTTCTATCAGTGTTATCACCAACCCAATCACATTCAGTAAAGCCAACTGGCTGTAGGTCAGATTTTGCAACATAGTGAATCCCATGTGTCTTGGTTCCTTGCACAAAGTGAAAGATTATCTTTGCTTCCCTCTAATGAAAATAATGTGGTTGATACATATGTCTATATTCAACACTCACTACATAATAATATCAGGTCGAGTGTGATTCAAATAGAGAAGACAACCAAGTAGCTATTTGTACATAATATTGTTCACCAAAGGAGTTGATTTTGCTTCTTGAAGCTTAACTTCTGATAGGAAAGGAGTGTTGCTTGGATTGCAATATTTCATGTTGAACTTGTTTATTAGGTTTGAAGCATATTTGGACTGAGTGACTTTAATTCCAAAGGATTATTGAGAAATCTCAGTCCCCAAGAATTGACTCAATAGTCCCAAATCAGTCATGGAGAAGGCATGGTTCAAAGCATCCTTCATGGAGGCAATTTATTTCATGTAAATTCCTGTCATCAAAAGGTCTTCGACATACAAGAAAATATTAATGATTGAACTATGGATCAGCTTCAAATAGACATTTGTATCATACTTGCATCTACAACATTTATGTGATAGAAGAAATCCATCAATCTTGGCATGCCAAGCTATGGGAGCTTGTTTTAGCCCATATAGTGATTTCTTCAAACTACACACAAGAGATGGATTAGTAACGAAACATTTTGTTTTCTACATATATATCTCTTCTTTGATATCTCCAGGTAGGAAGGCACTCTTCACATGCATGTGATGTACCTCCCATTGCTTGGAAGCTGTAATGGCCAAAACTTGTCTTATAGAATCCATCTTTGCCACTGGCACAACGGTATCAATGTATTCAATGTCTTGGAATTGGGAGAAGACCTTGGCAATGAACATTTTTTATATTTCATAGGAAAGACAACAACAAGAAACTTTGTGTTGAATACCCATTCGTACTTCACTAGCTTTCTACCTCGTGGGAGATTAACTAGTTCCCATGTCTCATTCTTATGGAGTGAATCATATTCTTACTTCATGATTGTTTTCCATCTTGGATATTCTAAAGCTTATTCATATTTTTTTGGATCAGATTCAATCATCAATTAACACTTCTCAGAAAATAATGGATCTTTGACAGAAGTGGCACTTTTGAATTGAGGTCTAGTTCTTCTAGGATCACTAGGATGCCAGCTAGTTCCTTAACTACTTGAATAGTATTTTCTTCCCATTTTGGTATTGTAGAAGTGTCAAGATATGAAATTAAATATTTATTATCAAAAAACTTACTAGAGTCTTCACTCACAATCTGAGGTGGTACTAGTGAAGAGGAATCTCTGATTTCTGTTGTTGGCATAGGTTCTTCTTCGAACTGAACACTCCTTTCAATAAAGTATTTTTGAGTTATCATGTTGATCAACTTGTACCCTTTGGAATCTTTTGAATACCCAATAAATAGGCATTCTTGACTTTGGGGTTCCAAATCCTTTCTCTTTTCAGGTGGAATTCTAGCCCAAGCTTTAGAGCAAAAAATACCGAAGTGTGACACATTAGGCTTGTGTCCACTCCATGCTTTGAAAGGAGTGATTCCATACAAGTATTTGTGAGGCACCCTATTTTGGATATAGGTTGGAAAGTTGATAGTTTCATCCCAAAATTTTGGTGGCAAAGCTTTAGACTCCTTCATGCAAGTGACCATCTCTTTGGGAGATCTATTCTTCCTCTTAGAAACACCATTATGCTGAGGTGTGTAAGGAATATACTAATGCATCTGGATACCTGCATCTTCAAAAAATTGTATGAATTCATATTTTACATATTCACCACCATTATCAGATATGAGGACCTTGAGATTTATTCCAGACGGGTTCTCTACTAGGGATTTAAAACCCTTGTAGAGGTAAAAAACTTATGAATTGTGTTTGAGGAAGAAGACCCAACAATATATGGAAAATTCATCAATAAAGGTTAGGAAATATTTGGATTGAATCATTCACATATGAGGAAAAGGACCAACTATATCACCGTGAATAATCTCAAGAGGTGCAAAGGTTTTCTCATGACTAACTCTCTCATACTTGTGCTCTGGGTGTTTTCCTAGGATGCATCCTTGACAGACTCCTTTATAAAACTTGATTTTTTGGAACCCTATGACCATATCTTGTCACACAAATAAGAGAGGCACTTTTATTTTATATGGCCAAACCTTTCATGCCATATATTACTATCTTCATTATCATGAATGAGGAGAGCATATGGGTTTTAGAAGGGTATGAAATGTGAGAAATTGTACACTTTGGAGTTATAATTAACAAAACCTTTTTCTATGACTCTACCATTCGATATTTCAGTGATTTCAACATCATTAGAGTGAATACAAGATTCTTAGGACACCCAATGTGGGTCATCTGATAGATTGACAAGAATTTGGTAACAAGACCTGGAACATACAAAACATTATTGAAGGAACCATGGTCAGTATCTATTCTACCCTTCCCTTTACTTTCAGTTTCAGAATCATCTCCCAATACAATCTTAGGACCATTCGAATAATCAAGATTGGAGAAGACCTCCCTTGTCGAAACCATGTGTCTTAAATCTCAAGAATCAATGATAAAAGAAGAAGATTTTACAGTGCATGCAACTAGGGAATGAACTCTCTCCTTGTCTTTAAAATTTGATGCTCCCTCCTTCTTCGTTGTGCCTTCGGGAAGAGAGATGTTGTGCTTTTCAAGGAGTAGAGTCAACATGTCAATTTGTTTCTTCATGCAAGATCTCTTTGGATGGAAGCTCTTACTACAGTATGCACACTTGCTCATTTCACCTTTACGTTTCTTATTCTCGGAATTCTTCTTGGAGCTTGAAGACTCCTCATGAGACTTGGACTTGTCTTTCATTTGATCATGAGGATTCTTTGGATTAGACTTCTCCTTTCCTTTGGAACCCATCTTTGAATATCCAACAACCAAAGCTTGATCTTTGGAAGGTTTAATTGTAACGAATGAAAGGACGACCTGTTTTTTTTATTAGTAAATCAACGTTAATTTTAGATACTCTCAATCAAGTATTCATGGAATTTCTGTACACACCTCGACCACCTTCCAATTAAGAAAATTTTCTAATTATGTTCTAGTTAATTCCATATAATTTTATTTAGATTTAAAAGTGCATGACACTCCAAGTATATGTTAATATATATTTGTGTGTTTATGTGTTTATATATTTGTGTGTGTATGTGTTTGTAATTGCTTTACCAAGTCAATTCACATAAAATAAACAAATTAGGTTTAATATTTAAAACAATTCTAAGACTTAAAAAAAAGTCAAGCTATGTAAATTGATAGCTCGATCAATTTTTCAACTACTTTATAACGTTAATAAGAAACTATGTATTTCAATGATTTATAAAAAAATGTAAGGAAATGCTAGCGATTAATTGATGGAGTAATTACATTACACTCTAAGTAATGTATCACATAAAAGGTCATTATATAATATCCATACCTAACATAGCTTCATTCAAAAGCTTCGATTGTAAATTTCAAAGCCCAATTTAAAACCATTCAGTAATGATACAAAAATACAAAATGGATTAACTAACCTCAATCGGCCTCTTTATTAATATTTATTATTATATATATCTCCAATTATATATATGACCTCAGTGTTTATACCATTACCTCATGAATGGTGAATGCGTCATGAGTAATTGGAGGGGCAATAGGTATTAAACCCGGTTTGTAATAATTCTAACCTAAGACCTTTACATTGCTCCAGAGTATGCCCATACGCCCCCTTTTTTACTCAGGTAAATTTCAGTGGGGACTGGTCCGTAGACAAATCTCAGATTCAGCATATGGTTCATATTCCTGTAGTTGCAGGGAGACCATGGTTTAGGGATGGTTGTGCGATTTCATCCAAAGAGTTGTGTTGGACTCAATCCCAGATTATTATGTCCATTAAAATTAAAACAGAAATAAAGTAGAGCCGTGTTTTACCATATACATTAAAGTTAAAAATAGAATTAAAGCATAGTCGTGGTGGACCAATCCATGTTTAGGCGAAATTAAAAATTCAACTAATCAAGGCTAGTTATCACCCCAAGTATTTATGTTGAATCTTGCGGAGTGGTTCCAAATTTTTGTAAATCTTTATCATCTTAACTATTGTCTGTGGCAGACCGTTTTTAAAACAGTTTGGATGATAATTATATAACACTTTATGTCTACACAATTATATATAAAAAAAAGTATGGGTTACCATTGTAAACCATTCAGAAACCAGTTCATATTATAGCCATGTGACCAAATGAATTTATTTCAAGAATATTTTTTTTGATAGAGGAATCGGTAACTCGTCGCAATTGTCTGGGCTAGGCCTAGGATCAAATCCGCCGGCTGCCACTATAACCTCCGTGGTATAAACCGACAGCCCGCAAGCCAGGATATACCAGAAACTTGTGACTCAGCAAGGAACGAGACGTCCCGACTCCAATCCCGACAAGGGGCGGTAGCCTATCCAGAAGGCGCCTATCCTTTGAGCCTTATCACAGCGGGCCATGTCTCGGTGGGATTTGATCCCTGGTGGGCTGGGTGAAGAATTTATTTCAAGAATATTAATATACACCTTAAATTTAACCATAGACCTGACCTATAAAGTTAGCTGAAATTTTCAAAGTGTTGTTGAAACCAATTTTTTTGTTGTCAAACCATCGCTGAAAACTCGTGCCAGCTCACAAAAATATGCTAGTTCTATGAAACTTGTTCGTTGCTGAAATCTATGTTGTTAGCTTGAGACCGATTTCCAATCACAATGAACCCATCGGTTTCCTCCCTTTCATATGGGTACTCTCCTCCCTCGAGGACCAACGAGCTTGATAGGGATCACAATATGTGGGTAGCAACGAAAATACAATGCGAGGCTGCTGCTGGGAGGATCCCAACCTCGCTCACTTTGTATTGAACCACACTCTTTCACAGTGGCCTCTGAGTCACAAAATCGATTCGTGCTCAAACTATGGCAGCGTTGAAGAAGAAAAAAATCCATCTCTTCGTCGTTTTTTCTCCTTTTAGTAATCTCTGTGAGAATGGGAACATTGAAGATGAAAATCACTTGCTCTTAGAGTGTTGTGCGTACATCCACATTAGATCTCAGTTTCCTAATCTTGGTTGCAACACTGACCTTCCTAGCCTTTTAACTTGTCAAAATTATAGTAAGCTCGGGACGCTTCTCACCAAGCTCTTTGAGCATAGGAATACAATTTTAAAACAAACTAATTAACCGGTTTCAAACTAATTAACTAGTTTCTTTAGGTCCGATAGACCAAAGTTTGGTCTCACTGGATGTTAACCATCATCATCATCATCAACAATGCATCCATGCATCACTTTAATTAACTCATTTTTTACTTAATTATTTATTCGTTTATTTTATTTACTCACCTTTATTTTTGTTACCTGATGTTTTTTCATTTGGTTAGGTTTTTAAATAATTTATTTTTTCAATTTAGTCTTTAGCTTAATTTACTTATTTACTATTTTTATTTATTTATTTACCATTTATCTATCTATTTATTTGTTTATTTATTGATTTATCATTATTATTATTATTATTTATTTCATTTAACATATCATGATATACTTAGGTTCTTTATGATCAATTTTACTATTTCTCTTTGTTCAATTAGGTGTTGATTACTGTTGCATTCTCGTCGCGATCATAATTACCAAGGTGTTATGCTCCCATTATGCCCTTCCGATGATTCCCATAGGCGGGGAGTTGGTTATGACGACTGAGTTAGTGTTACTTCACTTCGCCTACCATGTGAAGAGCTAGGTGGTTTGAGGGGAATAAGTATGAATCCTTATTGCATGTCACGAGTATAATCTTTTCGAGTGACTCACTCGCGACCAACCCTGGCAACACATTATACAACCTGACGAGAACTCAAAATACTTCTCATTTTTTATAGGGTGCATTAAATGGCTATTTTTCACCCAAATAAAAAAATGGTGCTACAAATAGCACACTATTTTTTTGAGGAATAAAATTACAAAATTTTGGAAACCCACGGGCCATTTTTTTAAAACACATAAAAAACCAATATTTATTACAAATGTATAATATTTTTCATATATATATATATATATATATATATATATATATATCAAATTGATTTTTTTAAATAAACAAAATTTGTATAAAACTATTCAATTTTAAATTAAAAAAAAAAACTATTTAAAATATAAAAAAAACTATTAATTTAAAAAAAAACTGCTAATTTTTTTAAAAATTCAAAAACTATGAAAAAAACTAATAAAGAACTAAAAAAATATTAAAAAACTATTAAAAATTAAAAAAACTATTGAGAAAATAAAAAATATTAAAATAAAAAAAAACTATCAAAATACACTATAAAAAAAATAATAAAATAAAATAAAAAATTAACCTAACCTACCCCTAACTCTATCGAGGCCCCACCTCCCTCGCCTCTCCCACTGCCTCATTCACCCCTGCTTCCTCTCCCTCCCTATCCCTTCCCTCTCTGACCCCGCCCCCTCCCTATCCCTTCCCCCTCCCTTGGCCCCCTCCCTTGGCCCCTCGTGTGCCCTTGCTCCACTTTGTCGCCCCCTAGGTCGCCTTCCCTCCCTCGCAGTTGTGCTCATCAAGCAACCACTCGATTACTAGTATCGAGTTGATGCTCAATGGGAACAACCACAAGGGAGGGAGGACGACCTAGGGGGCGACAGAGTGGAGCGAGGGCACATGCGGGGGCAGGGGAGGGAGGGGCTGGGGAGTAGAGGGGGCAGAGAGAGGGGGAAGTGAGGGGTGTGGGGAGGGGAGGGGAGGAGGAGGGTGAGGGAGGGGGAAGGATGGGACGAGAAGGGGATGTGAGAGGAAGCGGGAATGGGCAAGGTGCCGAAAGAGTGGAGTGGAGACATTGTACGGTTAGGGTTAAGTCTATTTTTTATTTTATTTTTTAAATGTTTGTAATATGTTTTAATTTTTTTAATTTTTATAAAAAATTTTGATGTTTATAATAAAATTTTATTTTTTGATAAACTTTTTAATAAAAATTTAATATTTTTAATATAATTTAAAAAAAAAATTGAAACTAATGTTTAAATAGATATCTTTTTATAATTTTAATTGAAATATTTTTTTTAAGATATACTAAGATTTTTAATATATATATATATATATTGATCATCAATTAAAAAAATAATAATAATAATTAAAATTACAAATAGTTTAATTTTTTTAAATTATAGGTTACAAACATATAAAAAAAGTTATTTGAGTTATTTGCTTTTATAGTTTTTATTTTTATAAAAATATTTATAAGAAAACTTTATAGAAAATTTTTAGAAACGAGGAGAAGGGAAGTGATGGAAACAAATAGGGGAGTTCTTATTTTTCGAGGCCGTGATTTAAAAAATAATGTAATAAGTCCGTGCTTTCAAGCAAGTTATAATTTTATCATTTCAAAAAAAAAATGTGCTACTAGTAGCATTATATTTCTATTGAATTGTTAGTGGTACCAACAATGTGGCTTTTTAAGGCAATGGTTGCATTTTTAACCTTGAAATAGAAAAATATTCTACTCGTACCATCAGTTTTTTATTTCAAGGTTTATTGTTGTGTTTTTTACATAAAAGAAAATGGATTTTAGGGCTAGAGTTCTCGCTGTGAATATAGAGTTCTCATCAGGTTGTACAATGTGTTTCATGACACACGCATCTGATGAGCTATATTTTTTCTCACTCTATTCAAAGCTCATCATGCCACCCACTTTCTATACTTACACATATAATTTCTTAGCCCCGTCACTTGATGTGGTTGACTGGCAATCGTCTCCCATCACCTGCACATATAACAACCCATGCATCAAATCTCATAACTAAGACTTCCATCATAACATAGTTATCCATCGATCTCAATTGTCGAGGCTTCCCGATTTATTCAGAGTCCATGCATGCCAATGCATCAAACATATCGGAATTTAATAATATTATAAACTAGATTGATATCACCTTCCATAGTCGTTGACTCATCTATAGTATTTGCATACTGATTCATTCTTGTGTTTCATGTACCTGTCCTTCCTGTCACTCGCAACAGACCATTAGAGTACATGATACATAATAATTTCTTTATCAATCATTCAACATTATACAACTTTAAGTATTTGTTGATGAATTTACATGATTTTTCATTCGTTCACAATTTAAAATCATAATATAATTGCATTTATAATTAACCAAATGTCGACATAATTTTCATAATCATAATTTTCTCATCATATAATCCATATGATAGCTAATTTTATTTAGGTCATATATCATGAGTATTTAATTGTTTCACACATGTCTGGTTCATTCGAAATCGGATTTCCTCAATAATACGTCCCTACAAAGTTTTAGATATCAAAATAATAAATAGTTGTGTTATTCGTCATAGAATTCCCTCAAAGAATACTTTAATATTCTCAAAATGTCTAACAAGAAAAACATGGTGCTACATACACCCCCACTTCAGGAAAATTCGTCCCGAAGTTCATAATAAGTACATAAAAAGTTTATGCACCCTCCTAGGTTGTGGAGCTAGGACTATAACTATCCCACTGCACTTTGACCTAACTGACTAGTCGACGTCGAAACTGTCGAGTTCGTAGATACAAAATATAGACAGGTTTAGCCAAAAGTGCCCCCTCGTCCAAAATCTGTAAATTGCTTAAGTCCACAATGTGAGATGGGTTTGACATATAATGGCATAACATAGAAACATGAAAAACATCATGCATCCAACTCAAATATGATGGAAATACAAGGTGGTAAGAAACTGGTCCAACTATTCCAAAAATCTCAAACGCCCTGGCAAATCGTGGTGACAACTTGGTTCCCTTGCCAAATTTGATGGAGCTCTTTTGTAGCCTCACCCACAAGAAGAATCTATCCCCAACTTGATAGCTTCGACCTATTATATGTGCATGGGCATAAATTTTCTGTCGATCCTGGGCTTCTTGCAGTCCTAATCGGATGGATTGCATTTGTTCTTCAATTTCTTGGATCATCTCAGGACCTAGTAAAACTCTATCTTCCGGTCAATCCCAGCTGAATGGTGTCAGAGATAGTCAATCGTAGAGAAACTCAAATGGTGCCATCTGAATAGAGATATGGTAGCTATTATTGTAGGAAAACTCTAGGAATGGTAAGTACTCTTCCAACAAAGTTGTTTATTTAATGGAATACATACAGATCATGTCTTCTAGGAATTGGTTAACCCTCTCAGTCTGACCATCTGTTTCAGGATGGTATGCGGTGCTAAACTTCAATTGAGTACCTAAATCTCACTAGAAACCTGTCCAAAAGCTCCCAGTGAATACAGATCCCCTATCAGAGATGATTTTCAAATATATGTCGTGCAGTCACACTACCTCACTTATAAAAACCCATCCAATGTCTGATGCTTGATAAGTCACTTTTACTTGAATGAAATGTGTACTTTTAGTTATTGTATCAACTACCACAAATATGGAATCATTCCTCCTAGAGGTCATCGGCAACCCGACGATAAATTCCGTAGATTTTACCTCCTAGATAGATTCAAGGATGACATGAGGTTGTAATAGTCGTGTTGGGTGGTGATGTTCAACCATCACAAGCCGAAATTATAGGAATGTTTCTACGAAGTATACCACATCCTTCTTCATGCCATGCCAGAAAAATAATGGTTTTAGACTTGCATACATCTTCGTCACCCTTGAATGAGCCATATATGTCGCTCGATGGGATTTTGAGAGGATGAACTTTCGAACCTACCAGTTTGTTGGAATGTACAAATGTTGGTTGTATCTCATTAATATTTCATTATCTATAGTATATCCCACAAAATCAAGGGCTTCCCCCCTCCCCTCTCTAATTATTATCTTACTTCCATGTACCATCTATCAACCATATGTAACCTTAGGACCTTCTCCCATTAATCTATGGTAAGAAGTAATACTGAGAAGATACAACGTCGTCGACTCAATGCATCTACTATGTTATTCATCGTCGCCTTGATGTACGAGATGTCATAATTATATTTGATCAACATCTCTAATGATTTCCTTTTCTTGGAATTGAGGTTACTCTAAGTTAGAATATATTGTAGCCCATCATGATCTTTCTTCAACTCAATTTTTCTACCGACAAAATAGTGTCTCCAAAGTTTCAAATCATAGACTATTGGTACAAGTTCAAGTTAATGTGTCACATAGTTATCCTCACATGGTTTAAGTTTTATTGAAGTGTAAGAAATTATCCTACCTTCCTGCACCAATACTCCTCCAATCCCTTCCTTAGATGCATCATTACAGACCACAAATTCTTGCTCCATGTCTGGTACCTTCAAAATTAGGGTTGTGGTATGAAACTCCTTAAGTTTTTTGAACTCTTGATCATAGCACTCGAACCAAATAAAATTCCTATTCTTCTTTTGTAGTTCACTGATAGGTCCTGAAACCTTCAAAAATCATTTCAAAAATATCTGGTAATACCCTGCTAGTTCCATGAAGCTTCTCACTTCGTGAACATTTGTCGGTGATGACCATTCGAAGATCACCTCAATCTTGGATGGATCGACTGCTATGCCATTTCATGAGATGACATGCCCTAGATAATGAATCTTTGTTTAGAATAATGAACACTTAGAAAAAATCGCATACAATTTATGCTCCCGTAAACATATCAAGACCATCTTCAAATGGTCCTCGTGTTCCATGAAATTCTTTGAGTAAATCAAAATGTCATCCAAGAACACTTACACGAATTTGTCCAAATACTTTTGAAATACACAATTCATCAAGTTCGTAAAGACACGAGGTACATTCGGCAGTCCAAATGGTATGATGATAAACTCTAAGTGGTCATACCTCGTTTTAAATGTTGTTTTAGGAATGTATTCTTCTCTTATCCTCAACTGGTGGTATCCATATCTCAAATCTATTTTATAAAATATTGTCACCCCTTTAATTTGATCGAATAGATCATCTATCCCTAGGAAAAAGGTATTAATTCCTGAGCGTATCCTTGTTCAAATGTCGATAGTCAATATAGAGTCTTCATGACCCATCCTTCTTTTTAACAAATATCACTAGTGCTCCCCATGGCGATATACTAGGCCTGTTGAATCCGAGATCCAAAATCTCTTGATGTTGTATTTGCAACTCATGCAACTCAAGAACAATCATGTGGTAAGGATTTCTAGCTATTGGTTCAATTCCCCTCTTGAGATCAATGGTGAACTCTACATCCCACCTTGGTGGTAGTCCAGGAGGTTCCTTTGGGAACACATTGGCGAACTGCGATAAAATTGGTCACCGACTAACATCTATCGTATCTAACTTCTCATTTCTAGTTGTTACTGCATATAACTGACATCCCTTCCACATGATTTTATTAATTTGTAATGCATAGATGAATATTAGAGATATTCCTGTCCTCGTACCTTCCAGTACTTGATTTTTCTCGAATTCATCTTTAAACATCATTTTTTTCTCCTTGCAGTGTAAAACTTCTAAATGGGGATCCAACCAATCCATTCCTACGATGATGTTGTAGGATCCTAATGAAGTGGTATACAAAGAAATATTGGTGACACATACCCCTAGGTATAAATCACAGCTTGGGACTAACAACCCAACCCCTTGGGTTATTCCGGATGCTAATTCAACCCAACCCCATTGCTCGATTTCCATCAATTTACTTCTAGTCAGTTCTCTAGGTGAAATAAAACTCTAAGTAGCTCCAGAATCAATTAAATATATAGACACTCATACCATATATCATACCCGTGGTTTCTAGCACTGTGGCCCGATGTTCTTCTTATCGATTGTTCACTACTGCATGAATCTGATGAGCCTGACCCATGTCGCCTACTGTAGCCAAGTGTTTCCCATGAATTACCCCCATCTATCTTTGTGGGAAATTCCTCTATCAATGGTGTCCTTAGCATGTCCAACATGCTCCTCCTAGTGGGGGTCCCTATTGATATTATTGAGAAGGACCACCATTGTGTTGTTGTCGTTGTGCAACTCTCATGTTTCCTTGAGGTTTCTTCTTTGGAGCTCGTGCTCGAAATGGAGCCCTTATCCCTCCATTTCCTTGTCTCTGATTTCCCATCCCAGGGTTAGGGTACCGGTATCTACTCCCTCCTCCTATCCTCGGAGTATTCATTTGTTGTGCTCTAGGCCTTCTGTCATTCTTTGCCAAAGGTTGAGGTTGTCGCTAATGACTTCCTCTAGAAAATTCCTCCACTGTCATTATTGCTTGTTGTATGGTTTCATGTAGTGTGCGGGGCATCAATATGCACACTTTAGTACGAATGTTGTAGTTAAGACCATATATAATTTTTTTCACCCTTAATTTCTTAGTATTCAAGTGCGGCGCATACCTTAAAAGTTCCATGCATGTGGCCTCATATTTCAGTAATGACCAGAGTCCCTGTTTCAATGCATTGAACTTTTTTAGTTGTCTTGCAAAAATTCTTCTAACATATACCATTTGCAGAAATGTTCCTCAAACAAATCGCACAAGAACTCAACAAGATATAAACCCAATTGCGGCATAATAGTATTCCACCATAACATGGCATTTCTCGTCAGTTGAAGAATTGACATACGCACTTTCATGTTTGAGGAGTAGGTGCACAATGCAAAGAACATGGTGATGTTTTCCAACCATGCCTATGAAGCTGTTTCGTCCAAGGCACCATGAAATTCTAGGAATTGAAAATTTTCCAATTCCCTCTGTGCCGACTCCAATGGAGGTACTGAGGCTGCGACGATCGGATCCAAATTTCCTTAGCTAACTTGTTCAAGCCTCGAAACTAGTGCATAGGTCATTCGTTGGAATGAGTGCATCATATCCATAGATACACTTGCAGGTATGTTGGCTTCCTCATTTTCTTGAGGCTACACTAGAGGTGATGAAGGGGTGTGCGTAGTGCATGTCCTCTCTCTACGATTCCTACCTCCCCTTCCTCTTCTTCCTCCTTGGCCTCCTAAATCCTTCCTATATAATTTTCACAGTAATCCATGCATTAGTAATCAAATTAATATAAATGCTGCGCACATCACTAAATCTTAACTATTATGGTATATAGAAGCATGTCAAGCAAAGGCCCAAGTGTGGAACTACGCTCTGATACCATATGTAACGAACGAAAAGATGAGCCATTTTTTTTAGTAGATCGATGTTAATTTTGGGTACTCTCAATCAAGTATTCATGGACATTTGTGTGTGCATCTCAACTAACTTCCAATTAAAAAAAAATTCTAAATATATTCTACTTAATTCAATATAATTTTATTTGGATTCCTAAATTGCATGACCCCAATTATATGCTATAATATATATATATAACCAAGTTGATTCACATAAAATAAACAAATTATTTTTAATATTTAAAATTATTCTAAGACTTAAAAAATGTTAGGCTATATAAATTGATAGCTGGATAAATACTTCAACTAATGCATAACGTTAATAAGAAACTATGTATTTCAATGATTTATAAAAAATGTAACGAACACCTAGCGATTAATTGATGGACTAATTACATTATACTCTAAGTAATCAATCAATCACATAAAAGGTCATTATATAATATCATATACCTAACTGAAATTCATTTAAAAGCTTAATTGTAAATTTCAAAGCACAATTTAAAACTATTCACAACTATACAAAAATACAAAATGGATTAACTAACCTCACTCAACCTCTTTATTAATATTTATTATTATATATATCTCCCGATAATACCAAACATTTAAAAAAAAATTATAATTACAATTCGATCACCCATTATTATCTATTCAATGATATAACCGAATATAAATATAAATCATAATTTTTGACAATTCTTCAAAAATCTAAAGTAATTACTATGATTATAATTACTTTAGCTTACACATAGATCCAATATTCGACTCGAAATTTCACTACAGAATTATGCTACTATAATTATAATAACCCTTACTTAAAACACTGCCCTATTCCAAATTAAATTATAAAATCACATAATCCTAGAATTTAAATTGGTATTTGAAACTCCCAACGATCATTTGATCTAATCGCTTAGTAATAAGTTAGGTAATATTGGCGGCTGCTTGTTCAACTGAAAGTCTGGTTGTGTGCAATAGTTACGTTATCTACAGGTCGTCCATTTCTGACTATCAGCGTTTAACAATCTTGATGGTTGGTATTCCCGATGTAAGGAGAACTTCGTTTCTTTTATAGGTAGTAAAACAGACACAATACCTAGGGGTGTAAGCTGTCTACCTGATTGCACAGGAGCCCACCCCAAGTTTTTGAGTGATAGTTTACTTGGTTACCCTTCCTTAAGACCAAGAGCAAGATTTATTGGCTTTTGCTTCTTGCACTTGATAAGTAAAGACTTATAGCTTCTTGAAAACTTAGAAGTCTGAGGATCTTTACCCACTCTATTTCATCCAAATATTGAATAAATTAATCTAAAATTTAGTTATCTCTTATCAAAGGCTATTTACATGAATCCAAAAGCCCACCGGACCCGGTTGAGTGACTGATAGCTTACTCCTTACCCTTCAGTGAAACCGAGAGACCCAGACGTACTGGATTTTGCTACTTGCACCTAATAAGTAAAGACTTATAGCTGCTTGAAAACTCAGATTTTTACCACTCTATTTCATCTAGATATTGAAAAAACTAAACTAAAATTTACTTATCTCTTATCAAAGGCTATTTACATCAATCCAAAACAACAATTTAAACTTTTCAAATTTGGATTTTACCAAA
>LPNX010327674.1:15735-38605 GCA_001517045.1 Pseudotsuga menziesii | reverse complement strand
TCTCCAGAGAAAAGGATTGCAAGTTCTTGGAAGGATTCGAGAGCCAACAACTCAAGTCAAGACCAGGAGCGTATCAACCCAGAGCCTTGGAAGCTGTCTGGGACCTTTGAAGATGGAAAGTAAGTTCCGCTGTGCATTAAGCTTGATTTCTAAGTTCCGCTGTGCATTAAGTTTAATTTCTTGCATAGGAGTAGATCTTGGTTATACCCACAAGTAAAGCCAACATAAAATTCAATGGCCAATATGTTTGAGTTGCAAGTTTTTTCTTTCCACCCATCTTTCACGGTTTTCTTCAACATAGAGAATTACATAGTCTTTGTTTTTTTTGTTTTTAATTCATTGAGTAAATGTGTGAAATGTTTTCAAACACTACTATTGAAACAATTTGCCAAGCAGTCTGAGAATCGGCTCCGTGTCTTTTGTCAAGAATTTGCGTTTTTAGGAGGATTTTTACAACTTGATTCATAACAAAGTGTGATACAAAGATTAGAGTTTCCATTATACAAATTTGCTCCTGAAAATTATGTTTTACAAAGGGTGATAAAGAGATTTTTATTTCGTCCCATCCTTTGACAATCATAAATGAATATTTGTGGCATGTTTGCGTTCGCAGGATATTGTAGATGTGTAGAAGAACTGTGAGAATGTCACGCCAGGATGTGAGGGACGCAGCAAGAGTGTACATTGGATTAAGGGATTTACACGACAAAGGTACCAAACTTCTGAACAGAAATAAAGGTACCTGAACATTTAACTGCCAAAATATCAATTAATATTTTGACCCTCACGTTATGTGGTGGTTAAAGGAGCCTTCCAAGATCTGGTGCATCAGTTTCTCTTCACACGATCTGGTGTCAATTGACTAGCATCTGCGTATAAGCCTCCATACAGTAAAAAGAGCAGAAAATATTTCTTGTTTTGATGTTTAGTCTTAATCTGGGATATGCTTCATCTGTTGACAGCGATCTCCATTCTTTGTATATCTAAACCTATATATGTAAATAGCAGATTCTAGGTTATTATCATTAAATACATTGAGAAGTTAGGCATTAGAGTCAGATTGAGAGACCACACTCATGGGAAACAACACTGGAAGTAAAGGAATAGGCTCAGTATGGCAATCGCTGGTTCCATATTTGCTTGGTGGCGTTCTTTTGATCCTACGCTTGCTGGCGGTTGCTCTGATCATTCTAGCTTTTCATATAATTCACGGCTGCTCCTTGCTGATATATAAAGGATATAACCCTTTAATCATAAGATCAATAGATATATAACTACTGAAATCAAGTAGTCTCTCGACCAAGGGGAGAGTAAATTCGTTCTTTGGGCAGGCAGCATTGAGGTCCCAAAAATCCACACAAACTTTGATCAGTTCTACCTTTTTTGTGTATCGCCAAGCAAACGCTGCTTTCGGAATGAATGAACACTGAACTTTTATTACGTGGGTGGCTTATTATCATTTGGCTAGCTGCTACTCATTATGGATGTTCAATACTAGCTCATTATCGGGGTTAAATATCCTCTGGTTGCTTGTAAATCTTGTCGCTAGTTCAGTTAGGTGAAGTTTTATGATGTGCCTCACTTGCATCCACGTCAACTTTCCTACCTCAGTGTTCAGTTGCATTGGGTAGTTGAGTATGATGCTGTGATGCCTCTACTTCCGAGAATATTTGAACGCACCTGATTCAAGTTGATGATCATCATAATATCATAAATATTTTATCTCTATGTTGTTGAAAGATCCGATTTAAACTGATTGTATACTATTATTGGAATAGTTTTAGTTGAAAATGTTGGTGTAGGATGTGTCCATAATATTCTCCATTATGGAAACTCAATCATCATGAAAATATCATATAACAGTTCTTTGTTCTTTGAGTAAAAATAGCTAACAACCAGACACCATATCAAATCACTAGAATTTCTAAGCGTATGGTTATTGTATAATAGATCAAGTCTGGTCTCTTAAATTGATCGTGGGAATCTCAAGGGCAGATACTAGAAGATATCATTTATCTCCTATATTACAAGCAAGATAATCGTTCAATGCCAATTCTGTTTTGAAGATCATCCCAACAACATCGCAGGTTGATTTGCACGAGCTGTGATCGCTGCAAAGGGCACGTCATCATAAGTAACTGCCTCCATTTCTCATGGACTATCCGTTAAATCATATGTGCCTGCAATGGTCGATGATCAATTGTGATATGAAGACGGTGAGTTTTTGTTTTACTTTTTCTTAGCGTGGGCCAAATGATGAACCTCAAGATCAGATCTAAATATTTTTGCACGGATCAGTGGAAATATATTTTTTAAGTTTTATTTTATTTTATTTTTATTCTATTAGTTTTTATTTAAAAATTCATTTTTTGGCAGGTTTCAACCTGTAGAGATCAAAAGATAGACTAAAAGAATTAGCGAAAGATAGGATGAAAGAATAAGCTCAAGGATGGATCGTTTCATCATATGTTTTGTTTTATATTTATTATTATATTTGTTATTTTAAAAATTTGGAGGTTTTGTTGAAAATTTTATCTAGATATTTTAATGTTAAATTTTTTAATTTTAATGTTTAAAATTAAAATATGTTTTTTTTTTAACAAAAACTAAGAAAGAGATTTTATAAACAGGCTGTGCATAGCCATTCATTACATCAAAGGCAGGATAAAGTATTTCTGTTGGTCAAAAACGCTGCTTAGCAGGCTGATTCTGAGAGTCTTCCACAAAACAGTGCACATGGTTTCTTCAAAATTGCAAGGAACACGGGTAGTATATACCCTAACAAACTACTTACATAACAAAAGGAAAAGAAACATTAACCATAGAAAATAAAAAGGTCCTCCTGAATTCTGTCCACCTTGCCCATCATCTCACGCAGGCTGCTCTCGTTATCATCTATTCGAGCATCATGGTTGCTTATTTGTAACGAAGTGTAGCTTACGGTTTCCCCCATACTTTTGATTTCTCACGCCATTTCTCTATTATCCATGACTCCAATTGTTGTCATCTCATACAAACGATGCAGGTTCTTCCTGATATCCATTAAGCCTGCGTTTTCCCCATCTTGAGCCATTCTGCCTGATTCAAGAGCAATTGTGATGCAAGCAAACTGACTATGCAAAGGACGAACAATACTTTCCTGACTCGCACCCAAGATAGCACTGAGAATGCACCTGAGAAATACAAGCTCTTGATGTAGCGCAGAGCCCCCAGACTTTTCTCAATGAGTCAATGTTCCAACGGCTCCTTCTTGCCAACCTGTGCACAAGCAACCCAAGACCTGATTTAAACTGCCTTTATGAATGAGATTTTCACCAGAAGTGCAGGCGAAGGTTCAAGACACAGATGGATAGCTGCATTTGTAAATGGAGAAAGCAGCTAGCGCAAGACGCTCCTTCACAAAAGCTTGGATTAGAGGGAGAGTCTACCACGGTATGCCCTGCAGCCTCCCTCCTTCGACGCCTGCAACAACATTCAAAAGAAAATGCACAGTTTCTGGAGAGCCAGAGCCAAGTTCCGGAGCAAAACAGATGAACATGCCTCTTCGGGGGAACATCATGGAGATAAGGTCAAGGAGACGAAAATCGTGTGAATGAGGAGGGCAATAACTCACAGGCCGGCTGAAGTTTAAGGCTGCTGTGACCATGAAGGGGAGGGAAATCCACGTGGCTATGGAAAGAATGCAGACGGGACAGGTTAATAATGCTTAGGCCGTTGAAAAGAAGAAGGGAATGGGGGCCAGCTAGGAGGGGGCGAGGGGGGATGACGGGAGAAGGAAAAGGAGGAGGAAGGAATAAGGAGGGGAGGGAAGGGGGATAAAAACGAAGAGGGGAGGGAGGGAGGAAAATAGAAAAGGGGGGGGGGGGCTAAAAGACTTCCAAGTAAATGAAGAAAAGATAGGGGCTGGAAATTGAAGCTTCGCGAGAGGAGAGCTCGAGAAGAAGACTTAGGCCAACAATTCATTGTATGAATTTGAGTAAGGGATGGTTTCCATTTTGGCTGTAGTGGCCTTGAGGAAGTCTGGCACCTACATTAGCCATACTGTCCATAGCACTATTATTATGCCGGAGGATATGAAAAGCCTCAAAGGATTGGGACATGAGGGACTTAGCTTTTTCATATAGGCAGCGGCATTTTATTGCTCTAGTAGGATACCCGTTGATCAACTTGTAGATGACATGCCTAGAATCTCCGAATATCAACACCTTTCGAAGCTGCTTAGATCGAAGAATGCGAAGGCCCTGAAGAAGTGCCATCCATTCAGCTTCATTATTAGTTCTGTTTCCTATACCCCAAGCGAAGGTTTGTTCAACATCTCCTTCGGGATCCACCAGGATCCCCCCCGCACCTACCGACCCTTTAAAATTAAAATATGTTAATGTGTACAAGTATAGTTATTTTTTTATAACTTACTTAATTTTTTTTTTAACTAAAACTAATATTTAAAAAAACTGAAACTAATATTTAAAATAAATATACATATTTTTTTTTATATACTATTCTTATTAAAAGATTAATAGGAATAGATTAAAAAGTGTTTTTAGATAAAACCTAAAACTAGTATATGTATTTATTTATTTGTTTTTATTTGTTTATTTGTTTATTAATCTCTTTATTTTATTTTTAATTTTTAAAAACACTAATTCTTAATGCATTTTTTTAAGATTACTTAAAAAATATGACTTAAAAATTATTTAAATAATAAAAAACTAATTCATAAGAAATTTAGATTAAAGAAATCAAAATTAATTTTTTAATTTCTAACAAAATTAAAAATAAATAGTAATTTAAAGCTATTTAGAAATAAAATTATAACAAATAAAAACATTAAAGTAAATTAGAACAAATCTAATTTTTAAACTCAAAAATAAAAAGTAAAACCTATCTACTCTAATTGAAAATTAAAAATTATTTACATAAAATAAAATTTCCAATGTAATCATCTATCTAACATAACTAAACAGAAATTCAGATCTAATTTTACAAAATAAAATCTAAGATCTATAAAAACATGTGAAACTAAATGCTGAAGATGTAAGTTAAAAAAGCAAAAACAAAACTAATTTAAGCTAGTACTTACCTGGATCCACCATTCGATGCAGCTTATGTTTGTAGGATATTCTTCAGGATGTTGATCACCTCAGATTCCTTCTTCCTCCCTTTAAATCTCTAGTTCGAACAGGTTCTCCTCCTCTGATATGCATGATTCTTCAAATGTCGATTCCTCATTTTCTTTAGGAGGATTAGTAAATCTTTTAGCTGCTATCAAGACCTCTTTTTCTTAGGGAGAGGAGATCTCTGCTTCTCCTAGGAGTTGAGAGAGTTGATCTAGACATATGTTCAAAATCATTTGACTGAAATCAAATCAAGTACTAGAAAAAACAAGTACATAACAAGCACAAAAATAGTAGCACAAAACAAGTACAAAAACATAAATAAAAAGGTGCACAAAAAAACTGTACAAAACAAGGAAAATGAAGAGATACAAAGTTAGAAACAAGTTAGTTTAAAATAAAGGCGTCCAAAAAAATGAAAGCAATCAAAAATTTACACTACAAACTGTAGAAGAAAACTTGCATAAAAACAAATTCACATTCGCAGAAAAAAAATACTTTGTAGAAAAATGAACACACTTGCGAAAACAAAAGAACAACAAGGCTTTGGGGCACCCCACTGTAGTCAATGCGTCTCGCTATTACACCATGGAAATCCCAAAAATTACGTAGTGAATTCATCCTCACATATTACCGTTTTCCCCTCCCCCTTGTTGTGTAATGTAAAAGAAGTCTATCTATCTATCTAAACTCTGATCTCTTTTAGCACCTCCCCCACAACGACACCAAAATGTTGGGTAAAAACATTAAACAAATTATAATAGAATTCCAACGATTTAATTGTCAACCTGGAGAGAGTGTAAACTTGTGAGGCACAGACAAAATATATGCAGCGACAAACTGTCGCTGAGTTTAATCTATACTGAAATTAAAAATACATGATTGAAATTGAATCTAAGTTATGAAAACAGAAAATCATATTGAAATAACTCTACTTGCATAAAAACATGAAATTACATAAATTAACTTGATAAAGAAAGGTTGACATTGCATGAAATAAACAAGTATAAAGAAATTGACATTAACTGGTGAGGTCACATAAAATCAATACCAAAAATGCATAAAAAGAAATAACTGGAATTCTACATTAACAGCTCATGAGAAAGAAATTATGAAAATCTATATTAACATAAAAGAGTAAGGGATGTGCATTAAGCATCATCTCCATTACATAACACTCAAAATATATTATATGAATAACTATCAACTATTCTCTACTTCCAAACCACTAGAGAGGCCTCTAATGAAAATGAGGAGAGAGCCCTCCTATTTATACATAAATCCAAGATAATTGATCATAATTACAGATCCACTATTCTCTCAACCTATCCCTTTAAATTCTCAACAATTAGACAACTCATCCCTCTAAATTCTCAACAAATAAACAACTCATCCCTCTAAATTCTCAACAAATATTGGATGAGATATTCTCTCCACATTCCCATGATCTTCTCCTTAAAATTAGGCCACATCTTGATGAAATTCGAATATGAAGCTAGGTGGTCACTTTTGAGCTTGTTAAAGTCTTCAAATACACCTGTAAATATCACCAAACTCACCCAACTTTAAAGTATAATGAAAATATGTTATTTTTCTCAATAATTAACCATAAATTCACTCAAAATACTCAGAAATAAATGACTTGGAAAAAGGTAATATAAACCCATATTTAATATGAAAGTGGTGAATTTTAATGGTTTTATGGAAGGATATAATGGAATAACATGATAAATAATATGTAAAAGGTGAATAAAATGTGGTATTTTTCTGGCTCAACAGAAATCATGCCATACTTGGGGGTGGCAGTGCTGTTGAGAGATTCATGAGCACACTGGCCTATGGTTGGGTGGAATGTTGCAGTGACGTAGCTAGTTGTGGAACAAACTTATTTCAAGATAATTATTTCTTGTGTGTAATCCCTGCAATTATATTTTGTTTAATGAATTGTGATGAACATGTTGAACGCTTTAATGAATGTATTTGCTTCCGCTATATATTGCATGTTTTACACATCTATGTATGTTTTTAAGATCGATGCATTCTATATTACATTATGGGGCTTAGATTGTCAAATTGTTGAGGGCATGAATGATCAAATATGTCCAAGACTTCAGTTAAAAATTTTAATTTTCCTTCCACAACTCTCATTTATGCACCTTGCGGGATACGGGATGCGGGATGAGGAATGCGGTTTGGTAGATCTCTGATTTCCTCAATTTTCCTTCAGTGACTCTCCTTTCTGCAACTTGTGGGATGCGGGATGTGGAATGTGGATTTTTGGATCTATATCTCCACAACTTTCCTTTCCACAATGGTATATTCTACATGCGGGATGCGGGATTGCAATTTCCATATTTACTGATTTCGCAAACTCAGGATTTCTACACTGTTTATTCTTGTGGGTTGATTCCGAGTCATTGACATGCTTCCATATGCATAATATATTGTGACCATCGATTTTCGTCGCAAAATTTTTCCTCCGTTTGACCTCCTTTGAGATATTTCTTCTCTGCTATTGGGAAGTTGGATAATTTATACACAGACTTGAATAGGGTGATCGCAAGATGAATTGGTGCCTCTACAAATCCCTGCAGATAAATCAGGAATCCATCAAAGTCCATACAGAATTTAATGATAGTGGAGCTAAATGCTCCTACATCAATCAAAGTGAGCAGTTATGGTCACATTCTCTCTCTAGCGGATGGGAGGGGACATGACAGTGGGGTATCAGAGCTACAAGTTGTAGCATTGGGACTTCGTGGGAAAAGTTGAATAGTTAACAGAGTTGTTGGTAAATGGTTTCAACATATCGTTAGCTGCATAACAAAGAAAAATTACATGGGAAGTGAGTAAGTGTTTTGATTACGAAATTAGCTAATTTTTTTGTTTATTAACACATTTTGCAGAATTATAGTCACCTTCAAAGGGAAGACTTTTAGATAGCGCAGTTCGGTGAAATTGATTTGGCTGATGCATTAGAGCCGACATGTGTGATGATTCCCAGAACCCCCAATGAATGCAAGAAAGATTCTATGGGGGAATATGTATGAATTGGAAATGTTGAGACAGAGTCTAATGGGAGGAGGTTTCAAGATACTCCCCTATATTTGGTAGCCACCATGAGAAGCCTAGGGGTGGGGATGCAAATTCACACGGAAGATAATGAAATATTGGTCAAGGATCTGGAGGAGTAGAATCAGTTGAATGCAACCATGCTGCAAATTTTGGCAGACATTCAGATGTAGATGAACTCTGCGGACTAGACAATAAGACCAAAAGGAAGTAAAAGAACTGCTAGAGGAGGAAATAGATCTCCTAGTGGTTCATATAACTCTAACGGATCCACTGGTGATTCAAGTTATTCTTCTCATGAGAATAAGAGAAATAGGTGCTACCAAAACCGTTCGCGTGATGAATTTAAGAAGGAAAGGCTTCCTACCTTCAATAGTGAGATAAAGAATGGTTAAGAAGCTGAAGCTTGGCTTATTTGGATGAGTAAATATTTTTAAGTCCAAGACTACTATGGAAATATGAAGGCTAGAGTAGCCATCTTCAATTTTACTGGGACAGAATCCATATCATGGGAGCACTTCAGGAAAGTTAAAAATATTAATGAAAGGAATATTGTGTGGAAACAGTTCCAGAAGCATTTCAAGTAGAAGTGCCTCTTTGACAGACACTATGATGATCAGATCAAAGAATTCCATCAGCTAATATCGGGACAACAAACCATGGAAGAGTATGCAAACAGGTTCTTTGAGCAGTTGAGGTATGTTAGGTACATCAAAGATGAAAAAGTAAAAATCCGTCATTTCCTGAGTGGATTTCATTAGTCTTACAAAGACATAGTTGAGTTTTATGAACCTAGAACTCTGGAAGAAGCGATAAGAAAAGCTAAGTATTACTATGAGCAAACCATAGGTAAACCTGATTATCATAAGACATGGAAGAACAAGAAGAATGCGAAGTATGACCAAAGGAAGAAAGGTTGCAAACCTTCTAACACTATAACAAAACCCTATGATTAACATTTCTTTTAGCTTACTTTTTAGTGCGCACTATCACTTTTAGTGTATTTTTCATCATTTTTTGGACAAAATGGACTCTTTTCCACGGGATGGCGCTTTTAATGGCATTTTTTGCATCCCTTTTTAAAAGTTGGCGCTATTTTGGACACTAATTATCTTCTTAATTAGCATCCCAATTAGCATCCCTTTTTAAAATTTGGTGTTATGTTGGACGCTAATTAGCATCTCAATTAACATCCCAATTAGCGTCTCAATTAACATCCCAATTAGAATCCCAATTAGAGTCCCAATTAGCATCCCAATTAGTGTCCCATTTTAAAATTTGGTGCTATTTTGGATGCTAATTAGCATCCCAATTAATGTCCCAATTGGCATCCCAATTAGAATCTCAATTAGCGTCTCAATTAGCATCCCAATTAGCATCCCAATTATCGTCCCTTTTTAAAAGTTGGTGCTATTTTGGACACTAATTAGCATCCCAATTTACATCCAATTTACATCACAATTAGCATCCCAATTAGAATCCCAAATAGTGTCCCAAATAGTGTCCACAAAATCATCCCATATAAAGCCAATAATAGCCTCAAAAAAATGTCCTAAATAACATAGCACCATATATTAATCCAAGGTTAGCGATAGGAATTGCGCCATGAATTTAGGTAGGAAAAACATCCAATATAGCACCAAGTATAGATCTAGGAATTTATCCTAGAAAACATCCAACATAGCCCCAGGTATAGATCTAGGTATAACACCTGGAATAATGCCAGCAATTTCAAAAGGAACTGCGCTAGGAATTGCACTAGGTTTATAGCTAGGAATTGTGTTTGGGAAATGTTTGACATAACGTAAGATATATCAATGTCAATGTCAATGTTCATAATTCATGTGATAGTACTCTTAGATATTTATTTATCACAATGGAACCTAAATTATCATAATCATGGAACTTTTGGATCATGATTAATCCTAACGAGGGCTAAATTACCTTAATATCACCCAAATTGCTCTTATGGCATTTTAGTGTCCCCAAAAAACGTTGGTAGACCCTAATGGCATATGATTGTCCATACCAACATGACGATGATGCATTACAATAAATATGATGGAGTGAATGGATATGATTTGATAAGTATAAGAGTATATCATCCATTCTTGTGAGGAAGTATGGCTCCTTGGTAATTATTATCACAATTATATTGATGATGGCTAAGACGATGACAATGATGTTTATTTATTATATGCTAATGATGAATATGTGGATGTCAATGATGATTATGCATGTGGTATCGCTTTTGGATCCTAATTTATTATAATGGCACCTAAATGTCTGTAACGACATCTAAACAACCCTATTATCATCGAAATGACTGTAAGGACATATAAATGACCTTAACAATTACATGACACGAATCCTAATGTCGATGACTGATTAAGAACACTAATGGCATATGCATGACCATAATGACAATGATGACGATGATTTTGTTGATGATGTACTTGATGCTAACAATGATGATGATAATGACGATGACAATCAAGATGATGTTGATGTACCATATGGAATTGATGATGATAATGATGATGATGATGACAACGTCAATGTCCACGATGATGATGCATGTCATAATACTTATGTATACTACAGGAATTGAGATATTGGATTTAATAACAAGTAATAGAGGTTGTGAGGTGTTGACCATAAAAATATCATTAGCCATTGGGTTTTACATTGACTGATATTCCCATTGGATTTAGTAGTTTCCCCCCCACCCCCCTACACCCCCCTTGCATAAAGGTAGTACAATACCACCTATCATGGCGCTACAAAAATTTCACCCTACAACGTTTTTTTGCACCCCCCCCATCCAAACCCTCAATTTTACCAAGAACATCTAAGGCACAAGAAGTGGATATCAATCTTAACACATAAGCTAACTTTATTTGTACTCTTAAGGACATTTTGGTCTTGGTTTAAAATGGAATGAAGCAACAAGAATTTCAATAATTCTCATAGTGTTACTTTGAAAAGGTGGACCAATTTTGTTTACATCTTTATCCTTATAAGTGGACATCTCTCAAGGATAAAAGTAGTTAGTTGCTCAATTTTTATGGAATTGGTGGATTTTTCGTTAAATATTCAAAGTAATTGGTTCAATTTCCTGCGATTCTTTTGAGGTTTGTCAAATTTCTATTAAATTTTAAATCAATTTCATTTATTATGTGAAACGCCCTTGAAATGACATATTTGAGTATTATTTTGCATTATACCTTCTGTGAAACTAGGCGACAGACTTTGATAAACTTTATCAAATATCTTTGTTGTGCTCTATGGGAAAGCTCAGGTCGTGGGATGTAGGAGTGTCCTATGGCTAAAGTATTCCTTTGAAATAAAACATGTCACAATTTCAATTACACCATTTATGCAACATGTTAACCTTGCCAAATTTGGTACGTTGCATTACATGTGGCCCGATATTAATGTCTGAGAATGGAACATAGGATAAGAAGAAAATCATGGATGGGTCACATGGATTTTTTACACATTTTCTTTATCTTATGAGATATCGATACCCCAAAGAAAATTCATATAATTTATTTTCATTTGATGTAATTTAGATAACTTTTAGATCCTAGAAAAAGTGCATATGTCTATTGTTAAATTTATGTTGCCGTGTACATTTATCTTAGGTAATCTAGCTCATTGATGAACTAAGATACAAAAACATTATTTTGAAATATCTACTTCTCATACTAGTAAAGGGAATTATTTGTCTCTTTGATATAATATTGGGTAGCATTTGTCTTAGTTTGTTTGTTGGGAATTTAGACTGGACCACAAGTCCTTGAGGAAGCCAAAGGATCACTCGAAGTTACCTACTTTATGTTTAGTTAAAGTGAGCCAAAGTTATGATAAATTTTATATAAGTGGGATATAATATGTTTAAATAACTAATTAGTTATATCGATATTCCCACTACTTAATTTAGGTACCAAATCCTTCCTAGACATGATATTTGAGATTGCTTGTTCATTGCCAAACTCAACTTAACTTATACCTATGAAAGCCAAGCCCCTCAATCCCTTCAAACTCAAACATGTCCCAATATTTAGTACCAATGATAATGAATATTGATGACTTCAAGTGGTTTGAAGGGAGTTTTATTCTATGAAGGTTGCACATACCAAAAATCTTAAGCCATAACAACTTCAATCCCTTTTTGTGCTATAAATGAGGATGTCATTACTGTAAACAATGTTCAAGGAACATTTGCAACCCCCATAAAAATTAATCCCTTAAGGTGATAGAAATATTATTCATATTATACCTTCCCACCACAACTCTCATGGGTTCTCTAACCTCAAGTAAGCTCAAAAGAAATGAAAAATGCACACCATACACAATTATTTTCTTATGGTTTTCAATGACCCGTTTTCCTTGAAATCTTTTAACAATATACACATGCTAGGTAATAATGTTTAAGTCATACCTTACCAACTTCCTTGTTCAACCTTATAATCCATAATCCATAAATATACCTTATAGCGACACTAGATAAACTTAAAACACAAATTTAACAATACATCTTCTTATATATTTTCAGTGGAACAATTTTTGGGCTTGTTTCAGGCCTAGTAGTAAACTAGTAGTTCTTCTTTATTTTTACAACCGTAGTTTCTGACACATCATCACACCTTAGATTGTATCCCCAAGTGACTTTAGATTTAGAATCATATTGCGATGGCTAGTGCCTCGTAGTGGTCATTCATCACTCGTCATCTTACATAAATAGGACATAGTGCATGACATGAGTGAGTGACTTATTATAATTTATGATATTTCCAATATTTTGAATTACAAGTCAAACTTTATGGCTTAGGAATTTCAACACATTGAGAAATTTACAGGGATGGGTAATTTCCAATGTTTCTCTTCTTTTGAAATGTTGATATAAATCGTGTCCTTCTTAATTGGAAGGGTAAATTCATATTTTAATTTTTTTTGAAGGACAGTTTTAACTTTACACCTATAGGAAGGACTAAAACCCTTTGGAAGGTTTAAAATTTAAACGCTGAAGGGAACCATAGGTAAATTGACCCTAAGTCATGTGAAATTCTCCAATTCTTAACTAAATGGAAAACAAATAGATAGGTTATCTTTTTATAAATATCAAAATTGATCTGATTATTTACATTAATGAATATCAATCTAATTAAAATTGGCCCTAAGGTGGAGTTAGCTCCAATGGTTGACTATTGTGTAGTAAGGAAGAGATTACTCAAATCTCTAAGCCGAGACCACAATATCAACTATTTAAGTTGATTATTTTTGCGAATATTGTGAATATCACTCGATACACAAGCACTTGGTTAAGTTGCCAAAACAACAACTACACCATTTCTGCAAATTACCATTTTCAAAATGAGAAATGATACCAAAAAAATATCACTATAAAGAAAAAAATATACAATAGAATTAGCATGAATTCCAAATTTCCTTCATAACTTACTCTTATTTGATATGAATTTTATCAAAAAATAACATAAATTTTCTTTATTTGATATAGATTTTTTTGAAAAATAACATATTTTTTTTTTAATAGTTTGAACTTTGGTTGATTATGTCACGTAGTCAAGTTGTTAACCCGATGTTGAATTTCTCTAAGAGATTACTATTGAGTGATACAAAGGATGAGATATATTTTACTCATTTCCATTTCAAATATTCCAAAACGATGGAAAATACCGCCAAAGATAGCACCGTCTTCACATTTGTTGAGACTGAGGGAAAGGGCACAACAACACATTCTATAAACTGGGTTCCATTTCAAATATTCCAAAACAAGGGAAAATACTGCCAAATCTAGCACCGTCTTCACATTTGTTGAGACTAGGGGAAAGGGCGCAATGACTCATTCTCCAAACTGGGGAAAAAGTCTGAAGTGTGTCGAAACCAAGGAATACAACCTACTAGATATGCAACCTACATAAGTAAATGAAAGGCTGAGATTTCTTCTCAAATATGTTGCGGTGTGAGATAAGAATGAAAGGTGCATCCACTATAAAAATGGCCTCCATATCTACTCAATCACAAGAAATGGGGCTATTTCTAGGCATTTTGAGGCGAACAAAATTTTAGGAGATTATTAGTTTGTCTGAACATTTTAGTTCAAGCATCATTACGTACTTCTGGGCATTTGTTTGACCTCGAAACAATAGCGTCAAGTAGTGAGAGGTTTCACTTTTAAAATCTGGGCAGAGTTTTAGCGCCACCGAGTGAGCCTCGATATTGCTAAACAGAGTACCCCCATCGAATAACTTACATTACTAGGGTTTACTACCAGTCTGTTTCAGAAGAAAATAAGTTGTGTAATCTATAGTCAAATAAGTATTTCAGTTTACCCGTTCAAGAAGTTGTGGAAACGAATAAGCCATGTCTCGCTCCTAAGTTTTGTTATCCATTTATCGGTTACATTACCCATAATTTTTTTCTTGATGACAATTTTTCCAAGAATGGGTATAATATCATATGAGCAAGTGATTACCAGGATATGCATGTGTAGCATTTTGTCAATATATGTAAAAGGCAGTGTTGTATTAGCACGATCATTCATATTTTTAATTCAAGGTAGAAATAAACAAAGAAGACCCGAGTAAATTTCATTAGCTCTTAAATTAAATGAGTTCCAACTGTGGTACTTTTGAAACCTTAGCTCTCCTCTTTTGTACTAGCTCTCTCTCATTTTTCGTAGGCCATAGCTTCATTAAGGTGTTAACTGATGCAGCTACTAAAAATAAAGTCATCCAGGAATGGGCCAACATCCTTATTTGTTAAAATCATTTGTAGAGGTTCATGGTTCTTAGGCTTGAATAGGTTGAACCTAAACCACTGATTTCTCAACTTTGATCCATAATATAAGGTTCCAATAAAAGGTTTGGGTTTTCCTGCATTTTTTTCCTTGGATTATGTGAGACGATATAATTGTTAACATTAGCTAATACTAAAACATGCTGTGAAGGTATATAGAAACCACAAGCTACGAAATGGTATACACAAGTGAAAGAATTTGTATCAAGTTTAAACCAGAAAATGACGTTTAAATGTAACTAGATATAGAACTAAAAGATCAAATTATGTCCAAAAAATAGACTATGAACAAATACTATTCAAATTCAACTTCTACTATGACTATGGTCATTTTGTGAAGGATTTCCCCAAAAATATTGTCCATTAAGAGGATGGATTCAAGAAGGTTTCAAACCAGAAAAGAGTAAAAATAATCAACGATGGACTCAACAAAAAAAACAATAGCCCCCTGAAGATGGGGAAATCCCTCCTCTAGAAACTCCTAAAATTGCAGGAACAAATCATATAGCCTCATATTCATGTCTTCAATCCCCAATAAATATCGTCAAACAAGGATTCAAAATATAGGACTTCCCAACCACCAATCCCACTTCCCTATTCACCACACTAAGATGAGGATTGGCATCCTCTTTCCCCTAAGGACAGACAACAAATGAATAGAAGGCTGGAAATATCACAAGGATTCTATAGAAGAGGAAGCAACCAACAATAAGTTGTTGGAAGTGCAATCTACCATAATCCAGGCCGTTGCTTCAGAGGAAAAACCCAAACCAAATAAAGTATGAAGTTATTATCTTGGAACTATATGGGGGTTGTATCCCTAATAAAACAAATTCTCTAAACTCATTGTGTGAAAATATTTCATTGTTCTGCTGCAAGAAACAAATATTAACGCTAATTGTTTTGCATCACTAAATATAGGGATTTGGAAAAGGATTGAATGGTTTGTGAAAGAGGACAGAGATTTCACTAGAGGACTAGAAATCCTGTGTGACTGAACCATTCTCCACACAAAAAATTATTTTAAATTGGATCACTGGATATAACTAACTTGTAAAATAATCCAAACCAACCAATCATTTCAATTGTTTTGTGTGTAAGCTGCACATAGTGCCATGGAAAAAGAAAAAACAAATGATGGATCTCCCTTTCTGATTCTCTGACTTCATTACCTTCTAAGAATGGAATCTTAGAAGGATATTTTAACCTCATCCTAAATAGTAAAGAGAAAAAAGGTTGTTCTCTTAATCTTGGTCCATGCAAAAAACAGGTAGAAGACATTATAATAAATTTTGTTTCTTTGACATCAAATCAAGAAGGGGTAAGTAGTAGTACACCTTGATGAACTGTAGAATTGGAAAGGCTTCATAACAAATAGATCAGATCATTTCCTTGTTCAAAGAGTCCTTTCTCATTGATGGTTTGACCCTCTCTTCTTCAATTATTCCTTTAACTCTTTTGGATCATATAATCATCTCCTTGGATATAACAAACCCAATGAATATGATCCCATCCCTGTCAGATTTAACTCGGTCTAGCCTGAATATGAAGGGTTTGAAGACTTGAATGCATCTTCTTGAATGATTCAAAGAGTAGGTCAATTACAATGCTCCAAATACTAAGGCTTGCAAGGAAGGTGTGAGAAGAAAAAATAGCTCTTACTGAAGCCCAGATTGATGAAACAGGTTAAACAAACCACCTCACAAAAGAGAAAAGAGAAGCAATCTAACACATTGTAAAACTCAATTGCAGGAGAAACATTGGAGATTGAACTTCAAGTTTTTATAGTTTAAAATTCAAATCTGGAGACACAAATATAATTTTCTTTCAGACCATAAATAAAAGGAGAATTATAAATTCATCTACTTAAAAACATCCTTCAGAATGGAGATAAAGATAATATAAGATAAATTTATTAATTTCCAAGGAATGAACACAAAAGTAGGTCAATGGAAATATTTGGTATTAATATGTTAATACAAAGTGGGAGCACATAGGCAGATCCTATGAAAATGAAAAGCAGAAAGAAAGTATGACTAAAACCTAGATATTCAACTCTGAAGAGGGAGAACCAATCTTGGAGAAATATGTACAGATATAGTAGATATAGGGTCTTTCAAACAAATGGTGTATGTTTGTCATATTACATTGGGACCATCTCTCCTAAAATCCGAGACCTAGTGGAGAGAAAACCACTCACTTCTGTCAAATATTCAATCAGGTTTTAGAATATTTCATGGGTCTTATGACTGAACTTATTTCCAGCAGGCATGAGGAACAATTCCGTACCTTATATTCTTAATATTATTACAAAAAGGGAAAATGGGGAGATTTTCAACCCAATTAAAGAGGAGGAAGTGAATAAAATCATCTTCTCGGTCCAAAGGTTTTAGCACATATTTATAAGGGACCTTGTCAAAATTGTTGAGGAAGCTAGATCCACTAGGAAGGTTAGTGATAGAATTAAGTTATTAACTACACCTTCCTAACTTTAATCCTAGAAATGATCCAAATGATTTTTTCATATTCTAACCCATTTCTTTTGTAAAGTATCCTTTAAGGTTTTCTACAATATAATAACAAGGGGGATTAGTGCATTACTACCCAATCTTATCTCTGTTGAACAAGGAAGATTTGTCCCTAATCAACTTAGGAAGATCTCCACTCTTCTAGGAAACCCCATTGGAAAAAAATTATAATTAAGCTAGATATGTCAAATGCCTTTGATGGGGTCAATCACCTAATTCATTATGAAAGCTATAATCTCTAAAATAATTATTGGTTGGCTCAAATATTCCACATATTCTCTTTGTATTACCCCCCTTGTAAATGACAAGAATTATGGGTTCTCTAGTGCATCCAAGGGTATAAAACAAGGATGCCGCTTCTCCCCCTTGTTATACATCATTATGGAAGAGGCTTTGGGTAGATATCTAAACAATAGAAGAATACAAGACACCCTCCCAATTATTAAAATGGTCACTGGGTCTATTACACCCATTTTCACATAGGTGTCACTAACAAGTAGTTGGCCACCTTTCCCCTTGTGACAGAAATTCCAGGTGTTCTAGGCATTTTGGAGTAGTTCCAGGAAATACAACAATCCCTTGCAACAACATGAAAGTGACTTGTAGCATACCCATCAGTAGGCAGAAGTCATTTTATGAAGATAGAAATAAAAAGAAGTAATGCTAAGCAGTTTTCAATCAGTCTAGGCAGTCTTACCCCTATGATCAAACTTCTCAAATCAACAAACTCAATACTCTCAGAAACTATCATCAGGTGGTGTTTCTAGGTATTCTTAGGAAGCCATAATTCCAAAAGATGATTTGTTGGTCTGACAACTTCATGTCCAAGCATCATTACAGAATTTGGGCACCTTTGATCTTCAAACAACAGGCTTGTTGAAATATTAATTATAGGCAACCTTGAAGACTCCTAACTAATCCTACAGGCCAGTCAATTTTTTTTGGCATCATTTTTGTTATTTTCTTCAATTTTATTTATCCTTCATTTATGTTAGGTTATTAGTCCCTCCCAGCACACTTTTCACCTGTTCAAAATGTGCATTGACTTTTAATTAGTTTCTTTGTTCTTTTAAAAGGTTTTCTTTAGTTTGAAAAATCAAAATATTAAATAAAATATTTGTAAAGTTAAAAATAGTTTTTTGAATATTTGAAATTTGTTAATTCTATTTTTTCATTGGTTGAAAAGAATAATGATGGGACATAATTCCCTCCCTTCTAGACTTAATTTTCATATTAAAGTAATTTTAAAATAAAATAAAGATATAAATTAACACCCTTACACGTGTTGTTACTTTTCATTGTGTGTACTCTTTGATGCACCGATAGAGGTATGGGTAGTAGGCCACGATACCTGGACTAAAAATGAAATCGAGGGAAATTGTTCTGTATATGCAATGAGAGCAGTAGACAAGATAAATAGTATTCTGTATATGCAGCGAAAGCAGTAAACTGGATGAGGAGTTCCATAACCATGACTATTGGAGTTGGATTTGGAATTGGGTGTAAAGGTTTTTCATGGTGTTAGCTGCATTATTTTTTGAGCATAACTAGTCTGCAATTTTTAGTCTATCAGCATTTTGAAGTGTTTCGATTGTTCAGTTCGACACTTAATTGCACCGAATTTGGATTTCTCTCTTTTTAGGAACGACACAAAATCTAGGGCTCTTTATCGAACATATTGTGAATGCCAATGGGACATTCTTGAGCTGTGGGAAGGGATCAATTCATGTTTTGAATGTATCCAAATGATCTATTCTTGCAGAAATCCACATCTACCCTTACTATATTCATTGAATGTTAGAGTTGTCCTGGCAATGCGACACAAAGGAGCGAGCTATTAGGAAACCATGACACCGTGCAAGAGGAGAATGTGGAGGAGGAGATAACGGGTTAGTGCATGGATAGATAAACTTGGGCATAAGAAGGAAGACATGCCAGAAACTAAGTTCGTAGAAAACATTGATCGTCGAAGAGAAATATTTATGGTTTTCTGCTTCGACCTATCAAGTTTGTTTCTTATACTCTAGTTTACTGTGACTATGGGTTTTAAACATGGGGTATGCTTCTATATTAAAGTTCTTTATGGAATTTGTTTGCAAATTTATTGGTTCTACAATGTTGTTTTACCCCTATGGGTTGGACCACTTCCACTTGTACTTCCTCCAAACTTTGAGTTTAGATATACAACTTACATGTCATCGTTTGCATATGCTTGATCATTGATTTAGCTAGCTTGTGCCAATCTGTGGCTTCTCGAATAATTGGTGGAGTCTAAAATGTTTGACCATGCTTGAAGGTTCTTAGGGTATTCACAAGAATAAATATTTTTTGTCATTTGGCATTTCTTAGCATCAATTCGATTTGGAGGTTAGGAGAAAATAAGGAAACTCCACTTTATTAAGCTCCTGATGATAACTAGTTGGATTCCTTTCTATGCTTCTATTGACGGAGTGAAGGGAACTTTGTAGGATTTTCCTATGGCCAATCACTTAACATGTGCTTTAGGTGTTCCACCTCCCAAGACTAAACTTCATGATCCTTGAATTGTACTCTTGTCAGGATTGGATTTTGATTGTCAAATTGCACATAAATATTTCTGGCAACCATTCCAAGAGCCCTTTACTCTGAAGTTTGCAGCTTAAAAAATTGTTTAAAATCCTGGTGTGTAATAGGGGAATTTAGTATTATTTTTTTCATAGAAATGAAGATTGCAGTCACCTTTTGTATTCCATCCATATGTCAAGTTATGGTTCCTAAAAACACTATATCTTTAACTAACTTACTTCATGTGTTTTTTTTAGATGGAATTCCCATAAAAATCTCAGCATAGATGGTCTTTAATAACTATACAAAAATGCATACATTCTAGTCAATTTTGCTTGACTTATCCTAAGACCATCACATCATAGAATACATTGTAGAACATAGAGTAAACCAAATAAAACCTGTAATTTAAGTAACAACGGTAGAGTGGCCTTTAGAAACACTTTTCTTGATGAAAGTCAGAAAAAGAATTGGGATGTAGTAATTTGATTCAACACAATGTTACCAAATATGGTTCTGTAAATTAACTCCTAGACATTTATACAAAAGTGAGAAAACATACATATTCATGAGATCATGACCGGAGAGAATATTATCTACTTTTGATTTTGGAATAATTTCAGTGTGATCACCATGTCATCAAAACATGAATAAACTAGAAACCAAAATCCAAACACTTTTTCCCATAAAACATTATTGGTTTGGTCCTGACTGAAAGGTTACTTTACTGGGTTGATCGAGGCCTTACTAAGCAAGACCTTACTACCTGAAAGGACCCTACATAGTACATAGATTTTGTGTAAATACTTGAAGATATAGTGTCAATTCATGTCGGGTTATGGAGAGTTTGATAAGAAATAGCACTAACTCTCATTTTTTCACCATCCATCATGAAAAAGTCGATTGACTTGTTGATCAACTGTTTATTTTCATAATCCAGTCCCCTCGGATAGCTCAAAGTTTCTAAGAAATTGTTAATTACCACCTAATGACCCCTCCAATAATGAAGGGTTGATCCTTTGTTGGTTCCTGATGGTTTCAAGTTACGTGTAGGATAAAGGATAACTTAAACACCCCACTTTTATAGTCATTTCTTCATTGAAACCGATCAAAATTTGACTTAGAAATTATAGTTTTTGCAATTTTGTGATTTGAACAATCAACCATTTTCATTCTAAACTAAATGACAAATTTTGAAACCACCCAAATGACTGAAATTATGATTTCAACAACAAAAATAACAGTTTCAACCATTACTGATATGCCAGATTATGACGACTACGAGGCATTTTGGTCGTTCCATATACTACTCCTTTAGAGTAAACACTGAATATCGAAGTTAATGTTAGATCAATACAAAAGATATTGTTAATGTTACATCAATACAATCGCAGGTTACTATAGGTTATACATAGAATGGTTCATGATTAGCTGCCATATTTGTGTTGAGTCAGTGACACACATTTAAAAGTGGAAAACCATTGTGAGAATCATTTGATGCTCATTTATTGTGATTTTTTTCTTTAATTCAAGGAAAATTGTATTTTAATTTCATATGTTTGGTGATTTAGGTAAGTGATGGTGAAGCACAACAATGTTGTGCCCAATGGGCATTTCAAGAAGCACTGGAAAAAATATGTAAAAACATGGTTCAATCAACATGTCCAAAATATGAGGAGATGCATTAATAAGGCCATAAAACACGTCTTTTAAAAAAAAATCTTGTTGAAAATGATACCTTGTCCAACATGTTCATTATCTCTTCAATACTGTATTCTTACCTAAGTGTTTGACCATGTCTATGTAGCTTGTCAAAAAAAGGCTGTTCAGATCTTTCCCCGCCCCACATCTCGCCCTCTTCGACCAATTGTACACGGACAAACAAAAAAATACAACATGAAAATTCTTGCAGGGAGGGCATTTTCACTTGAAGAGTTGAAGATAAGATTATAGTTTCCATATTCAATTGTAGTGTAAAGAGTAAAGAAATTTTTGTTTTGTTTTTACATAAAATTTGTTAACCTTTGTAGACAGAACTTATACTCATTATGTTTGCCCATACACTATTATATATTCTATTAATTAACATCATTTATTTTATGGCTTTGTCTTTTGTGGCCATTTGGTCTCTTCTTCATCACTTTGAGTGTTTTAAATCGTATATTCTCATGATCTTCAACATTTGGAGTGGGATGAGTTAGATAAATATTTCTCTTGTATTAGATTGTTCTTTGTGAGTGAGAACTTTGCTGGAATAAACCTTGGGTATCATAGAATGTATTTTATAAATGGTAGAAATGCATGCATCCAACACCTAGATTTAGGGAGTCTTTGTTCCAACCTTCTTCTATGTTACTGCTTCTGAAGTTATCTTTGCAGAGGTGTGTGCTCCCAGAACAATTCTTGTGTTCCTGAAATGATTATGTGTGCTCCTAAAATGATTCCTTGTGCTCCTAGAATCAGACCACTAGAGAAGAAATTAGAAATTGCTTGTGGTAAGAGGCAGCTTAGTAGATAGTATATTTATTTGTGTTTTTAGTTTAGAATATAAATTTGAGAACTTAAAATTATTTTTTATGATGTCCTATTATATGACAATTGAATTTTGAACTGATGATTGCATATTACAACTATTTGTTCATGATTCCCTATTTCATTTCATGGTTGATGTTATCTCTTACATTTTGTTGATAGCCAATGTTATCTATTGAATCTTGAAAGCTGAAGGTTGATGTTATGGTTGGTTGTTTGATGACAATGCGGTGAGTTTTAATTTGTATATGTTTT
>LPNX010327674.1:4259-15594 GCA_001517045.1 Pseudotsuga menziesii | reverse complement strand
ATATGTACCAGATAAAAAATATCTTGGAACAATTTACTCTTGGATTTTTTTGGAAATTGGTGTTTTGCATTCCTACTTCTTGCTTTGTAACCCTTCTTTACTCTCGCTCCCAACAGGTGTGAGCCATCATTGCACCATGCATGTTTCAGTTTCATTATTCTTTTAGAATGGTTTTTTTTGTGCATGGGCATTTATCATATTTGTTATCAAAGAAGCATTTTTGAAGTTCAGACAACCTGTTGTTCTTTTCACTTAGCCCCCTTCATTTTTGATATCTAACTACGGTTGTTTGAAGCTTTACATAGAACGTGAGCTTACTTGCTTAGTTAATATATTAAACTGTATGGCTCAGAATTGGTTCAATCCTATTAGGAGGGACATGTAAGGTTAAAATTTTGTTGTTTTCTCACAATTTCTTTACAATGCACTAGCAATGATCTTTTATTTTGTCCCTTTTCAAAGGAACTTTCATGTTAGTTTAAACCTAGTATAATTGTATAATGCTAGGCTAATAAGAACTTATATATGATAGTGGTGGAGTATATCTAATTGTTAAAACATGCTGTAATCTAAAGTGCAAATTTGCTAGTAAGAGCTTAATTCAACTCAAATTTGGTAGAATTTTGAACGGTTTGAATTGATGTGGGTTGTATTTTAGTTAATTGGATATAGAGAGATTCCACAGTTCTATAGTGGCTAAAGAGGTATATACATAGGTAATGTTTTTCATTTTTATTCTTAGGATTGGTTACTATAACTTGTTCTACAGGCAGCAAGATTTCGTAAGAAATATGCACCGACAATAGGTATTGCAGTTGATCATTGCTAGAGAAATCGCTCCTTGGAGTGTCCTCAAACCAATGTTCAGTGGCTGAAAACATACAAAGCGAAGTTGGTTGTTTTCTCTAGTGCTCGCAAGCCTAAGGTAGGATTTTTCTTGGATTTGATTTCATAATTTTACTTTTAAAAAACTTTTATTATGGTTGTTGTTTTGATATTTAGGTTGGGAATAATAATTATCACATATCTATGTGAAAGAGGGTGATTATAATCTATAGGAGTTGGCTACAGCTACACAGGTTCAAGGAACATATATGCCAACTAGTCAAGAAAAACGATCATTCGAAATTATTAAGGTTACATGTGAAATGAAAAACTTCAAAGCATATGGAAAATTGTGTGTGGAAAGAATGAATGATCATTTGGTTGGAGTTCAGATGAAGAAGGACACAAAGGCAGAAAAACATAAGAAAAAGTAGATGTATGTTGTTGAAACTGATTTTTTATGAAGTGGTTCTTTTGAACCTCTTGTTTTTGTTTTTTATTTAATTTTCAAATGAGAAATGCAGTTTGTGTCGCATAGAAAAATACATGACAAGAACCATAGGGATTTTAAAAGGTACAAAGATGCATTGCATTAAAATGAATGTTTTATGGTATTGGTAAATTTATACTTTAGCCCTTGTTAACTTTTCCCAGCGTTACAAAATAATTTTCTTATTGTCTTCAGCTTGCACAACTAAATTAAATGAAGATAAAAGTGGCCTATTCTATTTGTTCTTTCCTTGTTTTTATGGGTTGTCCATATCTATTCGTCTTTTATTTATATAAAAATCTAAGGCTATCTTCCCTACCTATCTTTCTCTCTGAAAGGTATTTTTCCAAAATGTATATGTTGCACAAATATGCAGTCCTTGCAGAATCAATTATTCAGGTAAACAAATAAAAATGGACTGAAATCAGGCATTGTCAACAATTCAAAAACTACATGTATTAGAGATCTTCAAAATTTATGTTTTTGTGCGAGTGAAAAACGTTAAAATTTAAATAAATGGTTGTAGATATAACCCACAGGGATATGCTCTAGTTTCTAGAACACACAGTATCCTAAGATGACTTATGATTAGAAAAGACAGCCTACTATGGAACCTATCTGCCTAATATATGATCCCTCTTAAATTGATTATTCAAGTTAGGATGCCAAGTTGGATTGACTTGAATTTTTTCATACCATTGATGTTTACATGTATGCATATGTCACTATTCAGTTATACTTTCCTCTCAGGTTATCGGATTATCATAAGGTGGTGCAATGTAATTTATTTCTCATGTGAAGTTAAGATTGAGGGACGACCTATCATTGGAGTTTTTCCTCGTTGCATACTCTTTCCCATTTGAGTGCTGAGTTCCTCGATTTTTTTTTGTCCTTAGAAATCACTCTTACTAGTTTTTGTGAAAACTAGGCTCTATCTATACAAGGGAATTAGACTTCCAAATTTGCTTGTGGGAGCTTTCCCTTAACACTGTGGTTGAGTTGCTTGCCTCTAAGGACTCTCAAGCGCCTTTCTATTTGAATGCAAGGTTTGCAAGTAGATTATTATATCTATCACATTGTAGCCCATGTCAATATATCTAATTAATTGTGTAGGAATAAGTGTCATTCCTGCTGTGTTTTTCCTTTGTATTTTGATGATGACTTCCACCTTTGCAGGTTCAATATGATGATGGGCTCTTCCTATTCCTATTTTTTTATAAAAAACCCTAATACCATTACTAATTAGATTATGGTCCTTTACTTTTTCTGGAAAACAGTCTTTGGCATACCTCCAACAAGCCCAATCTGCTATAATAATATTCTTAGCAAAATTATGAATTCATATTTTTTACAGCCCCTCACACCTTGAGCTAGGTGTCATCCCCTATATGTCCATATTTTATATTCATTAATTGCACTCTCATTTCTTGGTATCCTTTGCAATAATTGTCTCCTTTATACATTGTAGTGTAGTGCTCAGCATTACTTAATAGTAAACTCTTGATTTTTCAATATCTTTAGAGACATTGTGCATGTTTCGAAACCCTCGATTATTCACTTGTATTTATTCACTTCTATGAGTTTCCATTCTTATCCTTCTTTTGCATTCGTCATCTATGTTACCTCATTTGTTGGTATCCTTCTACAATTGTTATTGGTTGGATGCATTGGAGTGCAACATTTGCATTACTTCAAAAGTAAACCCTTGTTTCTGCATGTTTTCAAGAATCGCTGTGAAAATTCTTTAGTCATCGAATCCTGTATTTGTTTCCAGTCAGAGGCAAGATCAAGATGAAGAGGGAAGCAACATCAAGATGAAGCAGTGTGCAACATTTTTTCATTCCATTTCCACACATGCGTTATTACCTCTTGCATTTGTCTTCTTATATTTTCTAAATATTCATGAACATGTCTATTTGTGCACAAGTTAAGAGGAAAGATGTAATGATTAATAAAGTCCATTTTGTTCCTTGTTTGGAGAAAAATATTATTTTGAAGCATAGCCATGAATTTTAGCAATGTAGGTGTTTTTATTGTTGATAGAAACAAAAAGATGGCTATTATGGGTGTCAAATGATAGGGTTTATTTTGGCTGTTAGAAGTTGGGAATGCAGTGTTAATTCAATAGAAAAATTGATTGCACTGAGAGAAACGAGGTGCTCTCAATTTTTCACTGAATGCATCAACCAAGGAACATCACATTTCATAAGTGTTGTTTGTTGGAAGAGTGAGAGCGCTACAATGCTAGCTGCTAATAGCCAAGGAACAATTAAAGTTTTGGTACTTGCACCATGAACATCAATTTTCTCACTTAATTCTTGAAGGTTCTTCCTAGATAACAGATTTGGAGAGAATTTTAAGAATTTTTTAAAATAATATGCTTTATGGAAACTAGTTCCTCTGAATTTTTTGCTGCCCAAGAATATCAAGAAATGAGGTTGATGTGTGGATTATATGCAACAATTTTCAATTTGCCAATATTTCTAGAGTCCCATGTGCTTCTATGAATTTTTTGGTTTTCATTCACCTCTAATAGAATAGCCAAAGTAGCTTCCAGTAATGCAGTGCATTATTGCGTGTTCTATATGCCCATTCTAACACTAAAGTCTAAAATTAAGGAATACCGACCTTTATTCTGGAAAATTCTTTGGCCTAGATCGAGCCCAGAGTGAGCCCACGGATGGAACTTCAGACTATGTAAGCATCTCTTTTTTAGAAAACATTCAATGTTCATCATCATTATGGCCTTTCCGTATCAATAATTAAATTGCTTGTGGACAGCAGGAAGGAAATTTTTTTACAAGTGTCAACAAATCCGCATGCAAGGATTCTAATGTGGGGTCTCACTCCTTTGTTTCATACAACCATTTGGAAATCCAATTTCTAATGTTTACTTCTGCGTTGATACCGTGATGTAATCTTTGATAATTATTTTTTTGTAAACGCTGGAATCAATTGAGGAATATGCTACAAAAGTACTAGTGTTAAATTCCTTGAAGGATGGAATGAGGGGTTCTCTGCATGGAAGGATTCTAATATGGGGTCTCACTCCTTTGTTTCATGGATTGAAGATGATGGCAAGGTTAAATTTTTAATTATCCATTTTCACCTAATGATAATATTAAGTTTTGTTCTTTTGGATATAATCAGTTTTGAGCAATATTTAGTTGGCCCATTAAATTCAAATTGGTGTTGATATGCAAATCGAGTAGCCATCATAAACATTTCAATATTTATCTATTTTGTACACAATTTTTTAGTTTATATATGGGGATTTTGGATGTTGGACTGTTTATCTTTTGACTGTTATTTATGTAGAGGCATCTACTAGAACTAAATCTATTGGAGTTCTTCACAAAAGACATATACTTCATGTAGGTGATTAATTTAAAATTATTCTTGGATTGGAATTTTTTTTGAATTTGTTACTCCTGGACTGAAACTGTTAGTGCGGGTGTTGTTATGATAACAATATCATGGATTAGTAGGTATAGTTGTTGGAAAATGGCTTGGGCGCATCACGTTGGGATCCAATATGGTCACTTTTGCTTGTGTGTTGCAATCCATAGCGTGTTCCAGGTAATTATACATAAAATTGTAGGGATTTGTGCATATTTACAGGTCAGGGGTCATCTTTCCATGCTCCCTATTAAGCCAAGTTTTTTTTTTGGAGGGACGACCTTACCAGGAATTCTTAGTTACTAGATGCAAGTTTTAGAAGTGATAGTGGTTGAAAAGAACGATTGATTCCTTCCTTGTAGGTTGAATGTTGCATTGGGTAACTACAGAGTAAAATATACATGTCAATCTTTAGATGAACAAACATTGGAAGAGCTTGAGAGTGATCTGAGAGATAACAGATATTATCTCAATATAAGTTGTGAGAGATTCAAATGGATTTCCTGTAGATTCAACTTGACATAAAATCAAGAAGTATTGAGGGAAGCATCTACTCTAGAAAATAAAAAAGAATATGTTTGCATTGAAAAGGACAAGCAAGAAGATGAGTATATTAATCAAGTTATTGTTGTAGTCACACAAATGTGTGATTTCCTATTAGAAGTCAAACAATCCGAAATTGGAGGAGCACCAATTCTTGCAAAGTTTCAGTGCCCTCTTTCGCTAGAGCTTATGTCAGACCCAGTTATTGTTGCTTCTAGGAAAACATATGAGAGAACTTATATTTAGCAATGGCTTGACCAAGGTATGACAACATGTCCTAAAACCAATTATACCCTTAGTAATACTAACCTGAGGTATGGAAACATGTCCTAAAACCCGTCAGACCCTTATTCATACTAACCTGATTCCTAAATATATTGTAAGAGCATTGATTGCAAAGTGGTGTGAGTCAAATAGTATTCCATTACCTGAACTAGCAAAGCTTACAACATGCACTGCATATGAAATAAAAACCTTCCAAATAGGTCCAAGAAAAACTCAGTCAAATAATGATATGCACTCTTGTTTATCTAAACAAGTCAATGTAGATGACACCTTGGGAAATATTCTAGCTTCACAGTATATATCAAGCCACTTCTCAATTCCTAGAGAATACCATGTGTCTATGAAGAGACATGTGGAGTTTTCTTCTGAAGTTAGTGAAGAACAAGGAAACTCAAGAACAAGAAGTGGATCTTTGATTGAAATTAGACATGAATTATAGTCAATAAAATAAATTCTCAATAGAAACCATGGTCATGAACAACTTAAAGGCACAACCAAAATTCATCGCTTTCTAGTGTAATATCAAGCCTAGAAGATGGGAAGGTGCCAACCACTAGAGGTTCTAATGCTCTTGAGGGACAAATAGTATCGAGTGTTTTCTTTCATTATAGTAGTGATGTTTCTGAAGAGTTAATGCCAAAATCATCAGCTATTGGACCTTAACATATAGGAAATGAATATCTAACTAGATTACATGAAAGACCAAGGTTGACTGGTTTTACTTTATGGAGGCACCAACCGGAGGACTGAAATTCTCTTCTTAGGATTACTAATGCCTCTCAAATATTTGTTTTTGGAATAAAGTACCAAGAGAGAATTAAAAATGTCTTGAAAATAACTCTGCAACCATTTACAGCTCTATACAAGTCCTATTTTTGCTTCAAAATAAAGGTATTTCTGAACTGAGGTTTCTTACAATCATTTTTTCCAACTTTTAGCATCATTCTATATTGTGTTCATGACTTAAAATTACAACAGTACCCTCTTATTGCAATATGGTGTAAACAACGGTTATTTTTATTTAATATCATTGTATTCTCATTTAAGGATGTGTGTTCATGTCCTCTTAACATGGGGTTTCTTAATGGAGTATGATTAAAAATCAAACATTAAACAAACATAATGGTTGCTAGGGAATAGTGATATTTGCAATCCCATTAAACCAATTTCTTGAGTTTTGTTCAAAATTCCTAGAAAAGGTTTATGGATTTCATAACCTGCTTGATCATATATTGTGAACTTATACAATCTATCATCTTTTGCTGGCCATTATACACTCAAATTTCTGTATTGATCCATTTTACCATTATAGAGGACTTTGTAAGTTAGGTTCCCAAATTCTTAAAAGGTCATAGCTCAATGGAAGAGCGCCTGCCTTACAAGTAGTAGGTTGGTTGTTCGATACCTATATGCCCTAATGATATTATAATATCAGTTAAAAACAACTAAACTAGTATCCAAAAAATAAGAGATAAATGACCAAACAATGAGAGATACGTGACCAAACAAAATGACAAAAATTTGTATATAAATTTACTAAAAACAACTAAGTTAATGACCAAAAAATTAGAGATGTGAAACTGGGTATTAAAAAGGATGCAACACATGGCTCTAATGATGAAGCCAAACATTGCTTTGATATGGAAGCAAAATACGACGTGGAACTAGGCATTAAAAAGGATGCAACACGTGGCGCTAATGATGAAGCCAAATCTGGCATTGATATGGTAGAAAAATAAGACATTAGTTTGGATGCAAAACATGGCACTACATAAGAAGAAAAATATGGTGCAACAATAGGAGAAATGTTTGACATCATTTTTGTATAAAAGCATGATGCAAAAAAGGAAGCAAAAATTAGTGCAAATTTGGAAGCGAAAATTGACACATATTTGTAATAAAACATGGTGTAAAATGGGATGCTAAAGTGGTAGCAAAAATGGATGTAATATTCGATGCTAATTTGGATGCTAACATGGTGCTATTAAGGATGAAAATATGGCGCTAACGAATATTCCATTTAAGAAGCAAAAGAAGACACTCACTAGGAAGCAATATAGGATGTTATTTAGGAAGAAAACCTCAGCGTTGTTTAGGAAGCAAAATTGGGTGCTATTCTAGAAGAAAAAAAATAGATGCCATTTCGGATGTCATAAAGGACGCTATCTAGGAAGAATTTTTTTTTTTGAGAGGATTTAAGTTTTGTCAATGATGTGTCCCATTTAGCATCTAGTTTGACCACTTAATGTAAAAAAAAAATTACACTAAAAAGGGATGCTAATTCCAGGATTTGTTGTAGTGTAACTTCAGGAATCAATAGAAGCAACCAGTACAAGCTGAGATGCGAAGGACCCCATCTGCACAGGTTTTTTCCACTTGAGAATGAGAATGGAAGGCCATATTACAACATTCAAGAAGAAGAAATAGTTGGTCAACTGGAAAGAGACATCCCTAGGATTTATCCAACACTAGAGGACTGTCAAGAAGATCACCAATCATTTGTGGTTGAAGTTGCAAGTAAGATTGTTGAGCAATTTGTTTCTATTTTGATTGACCCTGGTTCTACTCACAGTTACATTACTCCTATAATAGTAGATATTTGTGCTTTTAAGAAAGTAAAGCATACAAATCGTGGTTATTTTAGCTAGCCACTGGAACTAAGAGAAAGGTTAGTGAAGTGGTAAAGAAATGCCCATTGGTGATGAATGGATTGGTCACTTGTGTAGATCTGAATGTTCTACCACTTGGTTCCTATGATGTTCTCATTGGAATGGATTGGTTAGAAGCTCATAGTGTAAATCTCGACTGCTATAAAATGAATTTTGAATGCATGGAAGAAGAAGGGAACCCAATAGTTGTAAGATGCATTCCAAAGGTGATTTTTGTGAGACAGATTTGAGAAATGTAGTTGAAGAAGTTTTGTAGGAAAGTTTCGTAGTTGTATTCAGCTCATATTGTGGAGGAAACAGAGAATGAAACTCCTAGGATGGAGGAATTTCATGTGTTGCAGGAATTCAAGGATGTTTTTCTTGATGAGATTCCAGGGCTTCCTCCAAATAAAGAGATTGATTTCACAATTGAGCTTGTGCTAGGAGTAGCACCAGTGTCCAAGAAACCCTTCAGGATGAGTACACTAAAAATGCTAGATCTAAAGATGTAGTTGCAAGAGTTATTGGAGAAGAATTATATCAGCTCAAGTGTGTTTCCTTGGGGAGCACCGGCTCTCTTTGTGAAGAAGAAAGATGGTACACTCAGATTATGTATTGATTACAGACAGCTGAACAAAGTCACTGTGAAGAACAAATATCATTTTCCTAGGATTAATGACCTCTTTGATCAAATGAGAGGAGCGAAGGTATTTTCCAAGATTGACTTGAGGTCTGGTTACCATCAGGTGAGAATCAAGGATGGAGATATTCATAAGATATCCTTCAGAACAAGGTATGGACATTATGAGTTTGTAGTGGTACCATTTGGTCTCACAAATGCACCAGCTACATTTATGTACCTTATGAATAGTTTGTTCAGCAGGTATTTGGATAAGTTTGTTCTTATTTTCCTTGATGAAATTCTTATTTATTCTGATGAGGAATACCATGAGGAGCATCTGAGATTGGCATTAGAATTGCTCAAGGAGAATAAGCTATAGCAAGTGTGACTTCTATAAATATAGAATTCAGTATTTGGGTCACATTATCTTAGAAAACGGTATACCTATGGACCCTAACAAGATTGAAGCCATTATGATTTGGGCTACTCCAAGAAATGTGACAAATGTAAGATATTTTATGGGACATGCAGGATACTACAAGAGATTCATTGAAGGATTCTCCAAGCTTACACATGCCATCACTTCTTTGCAAAGGAAGGGGATAAAGTTTGAATGGACATCGAGGTGTGAAGAAATCTTCCAACAGTTGAAGAATCTTCTCATAAGTACACCATTCTTGAAAGTTGCAGACCTGGAGAAATATTTTGTGGTGTGTACTGATGTAGGAGGTCAAGGACTTGGAGGAGTTCTTATGCAAGAAAACCACGTAATATGTTATGAGTCAAGAAAGTTGAAGGAGCATGAGAAGAACTATGCCACTCATGATATGGAACTTGCAGCCAGAGTACATGATCTCAAGATGTGGAGGCATTACTTGATGGGAAGAATATTTGAGGTAAGGACGCAGCATTGTGGTATGAAGTATTTGTTTGATCAGCCTACTCTAAATGCTAGGAAATCTATGATGGCTGGATTTTTTATGTGAGTTTTATTTTGAAATCAAGCACATAAAGAGAAAAGAGAATAAGGTATCTGATGCACTCAGGAGAAAGGTGCAAGAAATGCATGAGGAATCCATTATATTTTCTAATCATATTTGAGATAGCAAATTGTCAATCATATTGTTGAAGATGAAATGTATGTGCAGGTTAAGGACAAGTTGCAATAGCGAAGCCTTGAGAATAAGTATGAGGGATATAAATTATAAGAAGATGGACTCCTTACTTATAAGAACAAAATTTATATTCCAAATGTAGCATATTTGAGGAGGTTCATTATGGATTAGATCCATCAAGCTCCATGTTCTCGTCACCCAAGATATCAGAAGACAATTCCTACTAGGAAGCAGTACTTTTGGCCAGGAATGAAAAAGGACATGGCTGAATATATATCAAGGTGCATGAAATGTCAGTAGGTGAAGGTTGAGAACCAACACCCAGTAGGTTTATTGCATCCCTTTCTAGTTCTAGAATGGAAATACGAAGTTATTTCCATGGATTTTATTACAGGATTTCCAATGAATTGGAGACAACATGATTCCATCATGGTTGTGGTGGACACATTGAAAAAGGAAACACATTTTATACCGGTTAAGTCTATGCATAAGAATGATGACATTAATAAGATCTTCATGAAGGATATGTTCAAATTGCATGGATTTCGTAAAGAATTAGTCTCTGACATAGGTGTTGAGTTCAATTCCAATTTTTGGAAGGGATTGTTTGCAGATTTGGGTACAAAGTTGAATTTCAGCACTGCCTATCATCCTTAGACTGATGGGAAGATAGAGAGAGTTAACTAGGTGCTTTAATACATGATTCACACGTATGTGATGGACAAACCAATGAAGTGGGAAGATTATTTACACTTGGTAGAGTTTTCTTATAACAATGGATAGCAAGCATCCTTTGGGATGAGTCGATATGAATCTTTGTATGTCAGGAGGTGCAGGAGACAAGTGACTAGGGATAATCTAGTGAACATGGTTGTGCTTGGTCCGGAATTACTCAAGGAGATGGAGCAGGAGGTTGTAAAGACCAGGAAGAATTTGAAAGCAACCCAAGATAGATAGAAAATCTATATATTCAAAATTGCTTTCTGTGTATCAAATGACACATACTGTGTAGAGCCCCTACTGGGTCTCCTTTAGGATTCATTTACAATCAAGAATTTAACTATATATATATACATATACAGTTTGATAATCAAAATGCTGTTTGATCTATTCTAACAGTTTACTATTTGAATTATGCAAGTAGCAAGGAATGATCACAACATAAAAACCTTTAATATTTAAATAAACAGAATTGCCATATAAACTGCGGAAAAATACCTGTAGATAGCTAGTAGATCCACCATTGTTGATGTCTTTGCTTGCCGTTTCTCCTTGCCTTATCCCTGCAGCCAAAGTCTTNATTGCCATATAAACTGCGGAAAAATACCTGTAGATAGCTAGTAGATCCACCGTTGTTGATGTCCTTGCTTGCCGTTTCTCCTTGCCTTATCCCTGCAGCCAAAGCCTT
>LPNX010327670.1:96524-120968 GCA_001517045.1 Pseudotsuga menziesii | reverse complement strand
TCTATCCACTTGTCATCTCCCTTTAGGGAATTCAAGTTGGATATGAAAAGCAGGAGAAGTGAGGGCTTAGGTAATTAAAGAAACATTTTATTTTTCCTGTTACAATCTTCGACACACATTACTTTCAGTCCAAGATCGAATACCAGCACCTCCCTTAAGGGACATCGCTTGGTGATCTTGTTGATATCTTTAAAATTTACATTTGCATCTTAATCACCCAGGATTTAAAATCAACCCATAAAATTAACCAACCAAGCTTCTTTATTTCCTGCTCCTCTACTTGGTTATCACCCTCCGGGGTACTCCGAGATACGACTAGGGAAGAGGAAGTCCTAGTTTAATAGGCATCCATCTAGAGATTTTTAAGCTGATTAAAAACGGTGACTCGGAAGCTGCAAGGGGTAGCAGGCTGGGGACAGTCTCTAGGCGCTTTGACGTCCTCCTTGTGAGCACCGAGCCATTGGGGTTTGACCTGTGAGCTAGGGGTGGGCTTGCTCCCACCTGTTGAGCGCAACAGCATTCCATCTTCGGTTTGAGAAGAACTAGATCGGGGTAGTCACACCACCGGATCTAAAACTAACTTCAAGAAGAACAACTCTAATAAAATTTATTAAAATTTACCAAGAGACACTGCAAAACGTCCTACAAACATTGGTCACTACTGTTTCGCCTTGCTGTTCAAGGTTTTACTACAAGCACTTTTATTTTATTTTTACTGCAAGCACTCCAACACATTTACTTTCAGCTCTATATTTGTTCATGCAGTGAATGTTCAATATTTGTTTAAAGTGCTTCAAGTAAATCAAACTTAAAGTCTTTCTTTCCTTTATTCACTATTGGTCAATAATTTCCATTTAAAGTTTTCTTCTGCTTTCTTTAGTTCATAATTGGTAAATCTTGTTCATTGGTGAATATTGATAAATTTAGATCAACTGTATATTGCTTAATATCTTGATTCATTATTTATTTGCTCATTTATTTTGTTGTACAACACCTAAGCTGTAGTTTAATTTTAACTTGAATCTCAAATTCATTTTTTAAGTTTATAAAGCTGTAATCCACCTTTAGACTCCATTTGTAATAGGCACTGGTCTTTATTTGTCTCAAGGTCTGCTTGTCATTAAAGGAATTTTGTGCACTTGCATGCTGCTTATCATTCCTTAGATATTCTAAAGTCTTAGCCTTAATTCTTAATAAAAAGATCCCTTTAATTAATCTTCAATTAATTAATAAATCTGGAACTTAGTTTTCCAATAGGGACTACCCCCCTTGGCTCTGTTGGGATCTTGCCTAAACGGAGGAGCTGTAGACTGTGGTGACAGTGGTCCCCAGCTCTCGCTTGCCCCCAAGGACACACATAGCAGGTTGTGACTTTCCTGCGTCTTAAAGTGTGAATTAGGCGGCAACACCTCCAAAGCTAGAGTAAATGTCTTGGTCAAAAAGCCTTAGGAGGTTATTAAAGCCTAGGTGTCAATGTATATTACCATGCTAATCATTGTTTTTGAGTCATATGAACATGTACTAAGTCTCCCATAGTTTTTTTTTAATTTCCGTAAAATACAATTTTTTTTTTCCCGTTTTTCTAGGCTTATTTTTATTAAGTTAATTAAAAATATTTAAAATGGCATAAAAGTGTGGCCTAGGGGCAGAATTTGCCATGGGGGTGCTCATTTTCTAACTTAGAGCACCCACTTAAACCCTAAACCCACTTTCCTAAGTTTTCGAGTAATTATTTATCTCTAAAATTAATTATTACTAAAAAATGGTAAAAAAATGACCAAAAAATAGATAAATTGAAAAATTCGGCAACTCATAAAATAAAAGAAACATGCCGAAAGTGAATTTTATGAGTTGGCAAAGTAAAGTGGAAACATTCCTAAGGTTTCTAAAACACTTTGGAGTGTTTTTCTCGGCAAATATAGGCAAGTCGTTTTTGCTAAATCAAGTGGAGCACATTTCTCAAGAAAAAGATGGAAATTTGTGAGGATAATAGCAAGTGTTGAGTTATGAATTAGAAGTAGGCATATTTTTTGCCTTTTCCTTCCCATGCCAACTCAAGTAAAGTGCTCTCTCTTGGGCAAGTGCATCACCCTCTCTTGGTCATATTTTCTATATCAGCAAGGCATTGCTCCATTATTTGAACATGGAGGATTGAACCTATGCTCTTGTAATACTTAGTTGCTTCTATATTTTGTTGAATAAAGTGAAGACTTTGGAGGTCCATATGGTGCAAATTTTCATGGTTGTGAATGCTTGAGCTTCATGGAGGTGATATTTAGCTAATTGTACTTCTCTTTATTTCAAGCTTGTAGATATTTATCTAGCTTAGAAGGCTATTATTAGCCCATAGAGTAAACATTTGTAGTTTCAATTTATGTTTTGCTATTAGAGATCTAAGAGTAGCCAACTGTAGTCGGTTATACTGAGGCTCTCCCAAATTTCTTTTATCAAAATATACTAGATTTAATCTTGTTTGTTTAAAGATTGTGTAGCTTTGTAGATCATCGAAGGTGAAGGAAGATTTTGAGCTCGGTTGCATCTTCTTCCTCTTCACCACTATTCTTTGGATCTAATGTTTTTTGTCCTACAGGCGCTTTCTCTTCTTCACAACGTTCAAGTTTGAGCTTGAGGGTTTTCTCTCCCATCTCATAAAAAATTCAACTTTTCTCTTTGGTTACTTTTCTTACAAGCTTAAATTTCTTTAAAAGATTATTATATTAAGTTTAGGCTTGTTTACATGTTAGATCTAAAGTGCTTTAATAGATATCTTAAGCTTAGGTCTAACATTTCCTTTCTAGTACTCAAAGCAATAAAGTTTTCCCATTTTTACTAGATAGTGTATTTTATGTACATGCTTGTACTAATCTACTAATTTGTACATTGTTAGCTTGCTGGTTTTTAGCAGGTTGAAATAAAAAAAAGGGAGAAATTATGGCCAAATTTTGACAAATCTAGCTATCCAAAGGCTCTAAAGTGCCCATTATTTTTCCCTTTCTTCCGACAATTTATTGTAAGCCTTTTGGCTAAAGTATAAGGTAAAAAAGGCAGCCCTTTATTTAATTATCAGCAGTGTAACAATTTAATAAAAGAGCAAGTGGGATTACGGTTCCCACACCTCTCTTCCCCTATTTGGGGGAAGACTGTATCTGTCCTTGAAGTGGGTTGGATTTTCTTATTCGTTTAGATTAGATTTGATTACAACTTTTAAATCAGTCAAGTTTATTTCAAGATTTACAAATTTTATTCAAAGTAATCAAATACTAACCCGACATTTATTTGCCGTAGTAATTAGTCTCACAATTTTTTGTTCACACGAGCACACAATCCGTCCTGAAGGGCTGTATCACAACTTTACTTTGCTTTCATAAATTGGAACAAACATTTGCCTCTTCGGTGTATGCTCTACCCCTCGCAGCTTTGTCTGACTCTTGGGGATATCAAAAGCGGAATTGTAAACTTATTAATTTTCTCACATCTAATTAAATAACTCATTTTAATAAAAGTAACTACCCAAAACATTACGAAAATCCGGCGTAAACGATTTTGGAGAAGTAGTGGGCAAATTCTTCAGGGAAAGCGGGAACAAATAGAAAGTGACCGTGGGGTTCCGTTAGGCTGCACCCTTGTGGTGTAGTGTTGAACACCTCCCCACGACTCCATCTAGCCCACTCTTCCCAAATTCCGGACATATTCCCAGTACCACTCGGTATATTGGGAATCCCCTTCCTTTAATCACTGATCATTCTAATAATTAAAATTGACCAAGTACATGAGCAAAATATTTTCCTTGTTTTCAACAACAATCATTGTGTTGTGACTCCATATTGGCACTAGTTCAATTCTTGTTCTCTCTATTTGCTTATAGTCATATTGTGATTATTGATATATCTTGCAATGTTGTTGAATTTAATTATATAATTTTGCATAGTGTCGTGCCAACAATTTATTCATTTCTAACTCCTTAAACAACCCAATCAATTGAAACAATTAAAACACTTAAGAGCCTTAGAAACTCTTTTGGTAGGGACTACCCCCCTTGGCTTCGTTAGGAGTTAAGCCTAAACGGAGGAGTCAGGATCAGGTGACAGTACCTGACTCAAGACTTGCCCCCAAGGACGCCCCAAGCAACTTGAAGATTTCTGCTGCGTTAACCTAGGTGCATAAGAGGCGACAACATTTTGGCGCCGTTGACGGGGATAAATCTTTTTAATCCCGGAGTACGACTTTTGTTTTTTACCTGTTTTGTTTTTGCTTTGTTTGATGTGATTAGAGTATATCTTTAATTTTCATCTGGCGACTCCACTAACCTTTTTCCTTTTTTATTTTTACAAAGAAAAGCAAAAAAATTGATTTTTGTGAGAAAGTATTTAATGCATATTTTTCTTTTCACATGGCGACTCCACTAAAGGGATAAAAAACCTTGTATCTCATAAAGTTGTTGAGCTTGATTATGTGTAGATAAGTCCACACAGCAGTAAAAATTCAAAAGATCATTTTTCAACAGCTCCACTCTTTTAGTACCAGATGTTCCCCATGATTTTTGATTCTTGATATGGATGTTAAAAGTATAGAAAATGCTGCTCGGATCTCTCGTGCATATCCTCCCATTGATTTCTTCAAGATCCTTGGATTTCCTAATCATTTGGATGGGGAAAATACATCTTATCACCTTCCTCTCTTTCAGGGGCAAGATAATGACCACTCAGCCAGATTCCACGTTGTGATGTTCCTACTAACAATAGATACCTTTTTGGGTTGACTTTTCTTCTTTTATAGCTTTTAGGGTTTGCATGCCTTAACTTTTGCATGCATGCAATCTAATTGCCCAGTGTCGCATGCAAGGTGAAATAAGGCCCACATGCTTTGCATGCTTTTTGATATTTGCTCCGATGGACTTCTTTAATATATTGATGACCTAATAATACTAATGAAATGTTCTTTTCTTCCTTCGATATTAATAGTCCTCAGTCAATTCCCTTTTTCATTGATACCTGCTCGAACCTATGGGAATTAAATAGGTTAACGGGTGTCTCAGATGCTTAGTTAGAAGAGGACATTAGAGTCCTCCCCACTTGAAATTGCTTGTCCTTGAGCAATTGTAAACCAGGATCTTGTAATACTTGTTCTCTTTCCCATATGGCGTCTTCAATAGGTGACTCTTTCCATTGTACGGAGTATCCACTAATTACCCTGTTTCTGAGTTTCCTTTCTCGAACATGTAGAATCTTTTTCGGAATCAACACTAGGAGTCCTTCATCATCTAACAGAGGTAACTGAGTGGATGGAGTTATGTGTTTCCCCACTGTTTTCTTGAGATTTGATACATGAAATACATTATGGATTTTACTTTCCTCAAGAAGCTCGAGTTCATAAGCCACCTCCCCAACCTTTCTAACTACTTTGTAAGGACCATAGAAGCGAGGCTTCAGTTTATCCACAACTTTCTTTTTAAGTGAAGATTGTCTTTAAGGTTGTAGCCACAAGTATACCAAGTCTCCTACCTCAAAATTGCACTCGACCCTGTGTCTGTCTGCGTACAATTTTTGGTGATTCTGTGTTGTCTGTAAATTCTCTTTTAGTACCTTGAGAATATTCTGATTGTCCTGTATCCAATCTTTTTCCTTAGGTGCTCTGTTATCTCCGAAGACTATATATGCCAAGTTTAGCGCCTCATAGCCATATAGAGCCTTGGAGGGAGTCATCCCAATAGACATATGGTGTGTGGTATTAAAACAATGCTCCCCCAGATGTAGCCATTTAATTCATGTCCTCTGTTGCCTCACTACATAATTTCTTAAATACCCGTCAATCCATTTGTTGACTATTTCTTTTTTCCCATCACTCCGAGGATGATAACTTGTGCTAGTAGCTAATTTTGTCCCTACTAATATGAAATGTTCTTGCCAGAAGACACTAATGAATTTACTGTCTCGGTCACTAACAATAGTCTTAGGTACTCTGTGTAGTTTGATAACCTCTTGGAAAAACAACTCTGCTACCTGTGATGCAGAATAATTAGAAGGAATGGGAAAGAAATCAACAAATTTTGTCAGCATGTCTACTCACGTATAAGAAATCTCGTCTGTGTACCTTGGGGAAACCTGTAATGAAATCCATTGAGATGCTTTCCCATTTCTGCTCGGTTATGGGTAATGACTAAAGTAACCTTGTCGGATGAGTGCGTTCAACTTTATTCTGCTGGCAAGTACTGCACTCCTGAACATGTTGCATTACATCCTCCTTGAGACCTTTCCATGAGCCTTTAGAGAGTTAGTCCACTGCTTAGATGGATGAACGAGATGCTCATACTAGTACTAGCTAGAGACTTATTAACTCAGGAGCGAGCTGAATCATCTCAAGGCGTGGAGATAAGGTACCAGGCAATTGATTCGCTTGATGGCAGTCTTAGAGGTTGGTTGTGTTACTGACTATGTTGCATCTAGTTGGAATTTCAGTGAGCCGCCAAAGATGAACAAGTAATTGTTCAAATTCAAGAGTTCAGAAGTCCATTCAGGCCTTCCAAGGCCCCTTTTTTTTTACCACATGTTCATACCCTGTGGGGAAGTTGTAAAAGAGGTGTTAGCATGGGTTATTTGTAAAGAACTTGGCTTCCTAGGACTTGAACATCAGTCCAAGTATTCCAATGTGTTTTTTCCTTGTTAATTTTATGTTGTTGAATAAACGACTTATAATTTTCAAGTTTTTCACCGCTCATCCAAAGCTGGAATGGTTGTCTTGATGGCTAGGCCTTAGGGGGTTATTAAAGTTCATGTGTCAATGTATATGAACATGCTAGGCATCATTATTGAGTCATATGGACATGTGCTAGGTCCCCCTAGGTTTTATTTCATGTTTTGAGAAAATTAAATTTTCCAGTAAACTTAGGCTATTTTTTAATAGTTTAATTGGGAAAATTATTGATGTAATAAAAATGTGGTTAGAAGTTGGATTTTGCCATGGGGGTGCTCTTTTTCTAACTCAGAGCACCCGTTGTACCCTTAAACCCACTTTTCCTAAGTTTTAAGTGATTAATTGATCCCTTAAGTAAAAAATCTCCCAAAAATAAAAAAAAAACTCAATTAAAAAATTAAAAATTAATTAAATTGGAAAGAATATCCAAAATCTTAAATCAATGGATTCTTGTCCAATTTGATTGAAATTAGTTTCTATTTGCTTCTTTGAGTGAGGGCGAGTCGTCTCCTTGATCAAAGCATGAGTTTCAGTCATGATTAAGGTAGTTGCAAGTTCATCAAGGCTTGAGGATTGCGCCTCTCTTGGTGGTTGACACCTTGGATGAGGTGTAGTTCAGTGTATGGGTTGGTGTGAAGTAGGTTGGAGAGGTGGCACACTTCTTGGGAGGTGGCGCCTACCTCTCTAGTCTCACTCAGTGTAACTCAAAGACAAACTCCTCTCCTTCTCCTGTTAACTCCCTCTCTTCTCCAATGTTAGCTTGCACCCCCTTGGGCATCTCTGGCTATAAATGAAGCATGCTTCTCTCTTATTGAAACTAGTTGGAATGTATTGGGAAGAGCTTGCCTATTGTAACCTTTGTTTATTTGAGATAAAAAAATAGACTTTGGAGGTCTATTTGTGTGGTGCTTTGGTAAGTGGATGAAATCTCATTGTGCTTTGTGGAGATAGTCTTTGTTGCTGGATTTGATCTTGTGGAGATAGTCTTTGTTGCTGGATTTGATCTTGGATGTTGAGTTGTGTGAAGTGCAGGTCATCTTAGTTGGAGATAGAGAAGATCTTGTTTGATCTATGTTATTTCTAACATTCTTATTTATAAATAAAGTCCCTTGGTGCCCCACAATCAAAACCTCAAGGATCATCTTGTTCTCCAAGCTTCCCTTCTCTCCTTCTCAATATTGTTTATAATTATCTTGTTCTTTTGTTGAAAAGCAGTTACAGATCTAAAGTTAAAAGTTTATTTTGCACACATAGATCGTAATTACTTTTCATTTCTAGATCTAGCTAAGGTTGAAAAGATAATCATTTTCTAATATAGATCTACACAACCAAGTTTTTCTTGCTTCATGTTATTTATATTATAAAATTATAAGTCTTGATTAGTAAGATTAACTTCCGAGTTTAAGTTTCAAATCTAGCATCTAAGGGCTCTAATTTGTTTGTTTTCCTTACGGAACAAACAAAGACCCTGAAAAAATAGCTTTCTAGCTCAATTTTTCAGTTTCTTTTACTAAGTTCGTTTTAGCTTTTTACTTAGAAACTTTTCGACAAATTTTGGTGGTTTTTCCAAAACACTCTTAAAGTGTTTTTTGGACATATTCTATTAATATTTGTTGGCTGTTTTTTGTAGGTTTACAATAAAAGAAGAGGAAACTCTGGCGAAATTTCGCGAAATCGAGAAAAAAGAAGACAAACGAAGCTTCCCCTCGCATACAAATTAAAATTTTCATAAGTTGTAAATATTTGGATCCAATGTATAAGGACCAAAGTGCATTTTTCTTTCATGTTGTAAGATTGTAATAAAGGCTTTAGTAGGCTCATCAAAGCCCAATCCTCATCCTCCCTTGGGGGATCCCCGTTGATGCATCATTTTTGTGATTTGTGATTTTTAGCTAGTTTATTTCGTTTTTCTGTTTATGCTTTATTTTTGTTATTAAAGTAAAAGAAATACTTACCCCACGTTCTCTCGAGTATCTTTAAAAGGGGAAAGAGATTCTTGGTAGAATTTAATTAGAAAGTCTTTCCTTCTGTTTTTGCATTATTTAAATTAAACCCCCTTGCTTTCCCAAGTATGGTTCATGGATAAGGGTTTGTGCAAGTACTGAACCTGGAAAGAGATTCTTGGGATTTGCATTTTTCTAATTAGACAACTTTTGTTCAAAAAATCTTTAAAATCAACAAGGCCCTCATCTTCGTATTCTCTACTTCCACTGCAGTTTTGTCTGATCAGTTGGTTGTATCAAAAAAGGATTTGGGCAACTAGTAATTAGTTTTACCTTTTAAATCAATCTCCATAACAATGAAAATTCAGCGTTGCGTTTTGCTTCGTGTGGGAAAATTGTATAGAGGAAGCGAAACAACTAAAAAGCGATTGCGGGGCCCTTGTTAGGCTACATCCTTGTTGTTGTAGTGTTGAACATCCCCCCATGACTCTGTTATTTAATTAAACATTCACAACAATGAGAATTCTTGCACCATCAGTCTGACCTCCAAAGTCTCAACTTTATTCATAAAAATATAAGCAATTACAAGTTACATGAGTAGAGGTTCCTTCCATCCGTCCAGAATGAGGAGGAAGGCCGCTTATTTATACAAAAACCAAGCCCCAGGGGGGAATTAATGAACTAAAGATCAAGCTTAGTGTGACTTAGTTGAAGAGGAGTCGAACTTAGCTAAAAGAGAGTTGAAGTGAAGAGGAACTGGCCTTCTTCACCCAACAAGTGCCAACACATCACCAAACTCCCACCAACCGAGCGAGTCATCCAACCTCCTTACCAAACACCCACATGTGCTACTTTTTCCCACGTGAATCGTACAACAATCCATGGAGTGAAAGAATAAATAAGTGAAAGGTTCGTAACATTATTATGCCACACTCCAAATAAAATATCAAGGTGTGGGGAGGGGTCCACCCTCACCCACTCTAGCGAGACCACTTCCATGCTAGTGTGAGCTCCACTAGTGTGACGTCAGTCCTCAATACATTAATTCGCATGCATGGAATTATACCATGGTTTAATCCTTTAGTTTAACCTTTATCCTTGACATGGAGAGGGGTCCACTTCATAACAATTCGTAACCCACCACCGGCGTGAGTCTATAAGCTCACGTCAACTACCATCACCATGCGATTGGAAACACGTGAATTTAAATGAGGATCTCGAGTTCCAAACCATATTATAAATAAAACCAAAGCTTGAGTTTCATGTGCACACAAGGGGGCCCACTCCATGCTAGCGCAACCATGACTTTGGATAAGCGTGAGTCCCGTGTGGGTGATGTCACCTCATTTCAAAACAATTTGTAAGCACCCTTTTTTACCCAAAGTTCATTCGTCCTCATGTGGACGAAGAGTCGCACTTCAATATGGCCCACATGCCATGTCACCTTTTCACCATGTTTTAATTAAATTTGACTTTTTAATTATTTGTCTTTTGGTGCATTTTGTCCAAATTTAGCATTTAAATGCTATTCTGATGCTTTGTTAGCCAAATGATGCCTTTCGGGATGCTTTAGCTAGCCAAAACATAGTGAAAGTGGCCCTTGGGGTAAAGATGCTTCTCCGGGCTTGAAAATGAGCCCAACCACGTCAAAAACGGACTCCGAATCACACTTTTTTTACATTTTGAATTTTTCCATTTAAACCATTAAAAAATGGCTTAAAAAATGGAAAAATTATCTTTTCTCGGAATCAAACGAAACTCCAGGGGGACCTAGTACATGTTCATACGACTCAATTTGAATGCCTAGCATGTTGAAAAACACTGACACGAAGGCTCTAATAACCTCCTAAGGCCGAAACACCAAGATGACCANTATTAGTCGTTTGTTCAACAACCAATAATAACCAAGGGAAAAAACACTCTGGGCTAGTCGGCTTGATGCTTAAGTCCGGGAAGTCGAGCCTTTTATAAAAATTTAAATGCTAGGACATTTTTTACAATTTCCCCAAGGGGGTACGAACATGTGTTACAAAATTTTTCGAACAGACTCCCAGAAAAAGGCTGGCAGATTTCTGAACTCTGATCATGAACAAGTGTACTTGTTCAATACTCTGGAGGCTCACCGAAAATCCACTAAGTGCAAAATTAGTGGATAACAGGTTACAGAACTGATAGAATTACATGAAGTCAGAAGAAGTGCTGTTAATCAAAATATAGAAAATTAGGATAAGGTCAAAAGGAATTTTGACAAGTCATCTAAACCAAGGGTTTTTCAGAAAGGAGATGCAATGTTACTTTGGGACAAATAGAGAGAAAAGCTGGGAAAGCACAGAAAATTTGACAGTTTATTGATGGGCCCTTACATCATTCATGATGTGGCTGGTGACAACTCTTTTAATCTCAGTGACATGGATGGAGAAAAGTAGACTCTGCCGGTCAACGGATAGATTCTGAAACTCTTTTTCAATGAAAATATTTGATCCCCATGGGGGCATCTTTGTATCATGACTCTCTAAACCTCTCTTCACATTTTATTTCTTAGCTTAGTTTCTTTTGCTATATATTGATTTGTACATTAAGTTGTGTATTAGTTATATAAATATCTCATTTTTGTATCATATATTGCAGCTCATTTGTTTCATTTGGTTATTTATTTACATGTGACTAATTCATCCTAGTTTTTGTGCAGGAACCAGAGATTCTAGGTTTCTTGTATGGCTGATTTCCACGAGGTTTAAATCAATCACTCGTCCCACAGTTGGAGCATGATGTTATCGACTAGGTTGCATCTAGTTGGACTTTCAGTGAGCCGCCAAAGATGAACAAGTAATTGTTCAAATTCAGGAGTTCAGAAGTCCAATCAGGCCTTCCAAGGCCCCCTTTTTTTTACCACGTGTTCATACCATGCGGGGAAGTTGTAAAAGAGGTGCTAGCATGTGTTTTTTGTAGAGAACGTGGCTTCCTAGGACTTAAACATCAGTCTGGGTATTCCAAGGTGTTTTTTTCCTTGTTAATTATATGTTGTTGAATAAGCGACTTATAATTTTCAAGTTTTTCACTGCTTTTCCAAAGCTGGAATGGTCGTCTTGATGGTTAGTCCTTAGGGGGTTATTAAAGTTCACGTGTCAATGTATATGAACATGCTAGGCATCATTATTGAGTCATATGGAGATGTGCTAGGTCCCCCTAGGTTTTATTTCATGTTTTGAGAAAAATAAATTTTCCTGTAAACTTAGGCTATTTTTTAATAGTTTAATTGGGAAAATTATTGATGTAATAAAAGTGTGGTTAGAAGTCGAATTTTCCATGGGGGTGCTCGTTTTCTAACTCAGAGCAGCCGTTGTACCCTTAAACCCACTTTTCCTAAGTTTTAAGTGATTAATTTATCATTTAAGTAAAAAATCTCCAAAAAATAAAAAAAAATGTAATTAAAAAATTAAAAATTAATTAAATTGGAGATAATATCCAAAATCCAAAATCAGTGGATTCTTGTCGGATTTGATTGAAATCAGTTTCTATTGGCTTCTTTGAGTGAGTGCGAGTCATCTCCTTGATCGAAGCATGAGTTTTAGTCATGATTGAGGTAGCTGCGAGTTCATCAAGGCTTGAGGATTGTGCCTCTCTTGGTGGTTGACGCCTTGGATGAGGTGTAGCTCAGTGTATGGGTTGGTGTGAAGTAGGTTGCAGAGGTGGCACACCTCTTTGGAGGTGTCGCTTACCTCTCTAGTCTCACTTAGTGTAACTCAAAGACAAACTCCTCTCCTTCTCCTGTTGACACCCTCTCTTCTCAAGTGGTAGCTTGCTCCCCCTTGGGCATCTTTGGCTATAAATGAAGCATGCTTCTCTCCCATTGAAACTAGTTGGAGTGTACTGGGAAGGGCTTTCCTATTGTAACCTTTGTTTATCGGAGAAATAAAAGAGACTTTGGAGGTCTATTTGTGTGGTGCTTTGGTGAGTGGATGAAATATCATTGTGCTTTGTGGAGATAGTCTTTGCTAAATCCATGTTGTTTCTAAGTACCAAATCTAGCTTGCTTGAAAGACTGGTATCAATTTTGCAAGGTGAATTAAATTGTTTGTTTACTGCTTTAATTTATTTAGTATGGATGCCTAGAGATTCAATCGAATGTTTTCATTTGTTTATGAACATCTTCATATTGATTTCTAAGTGTATATGCAGCTGGATTTGATCTTGGATGTTGAGTTGTGTGAAGTGCAGGTCATCTTAGTTGGAGATAGAGAAGATCTTGTTTGATCTATCTTATTTTGAACATTCTTGTTTATAGATAATATCCCTCAGTGCCCCACAATCAAAGCCTCAAGGATCATCTTGTTCTCCAAGCTTCCCTTCTCTCCTTCTCAATATTGTTTACAATTATCTTGTCCTTTTGTTGAAAAACAATTACAATCTAAAAGTAAAAGTTCATTTTCCATACATAGATCGTAATTATTTTTGATTTCTAGATCTAGCTAAGGTTGTAAAGAATAATCATTTTCTTGTATAGATCTACACAACCAAGTTTTTCTTGCTTCAAGTTATTTGCATTATAAAATTAAAAGTCTTGATTAGTGAGATTAACTTCTGAGTGTAAGTTTCAGACCTAGCATCTAAGTGCTCTAATTTGTTTGTTTTCCTTATGGAAGAAACAAATACCATGAAAAAATAGATTTTTAGCTCATTTTTTCAGTTTCTTTTACTTAGTTCGCTTTAGTTTTTTATTTATAAATTTTTCGACAAATTTTGGTAGTTTTTCCAAAACACTCAAAGTGTTTTTGAGCATATTCTATTAATATTTGTTGGCTGTTTTTTGCAGGTTTACGATAAAAGAGGAGGAAGCTTTGGCGAAATTTCACAAAATTGAGAAAATAGAAGACAAACAAAGCTTCCCCTCGCATAAAAATTAAATTTTTCATAAGTTGTAAGCCTTTGGATCCAAAGTATAAGGACCAAAGTGCATTTTTCTTTCATGTTGTAAGATTGTAAAATCGGCTTGAGTAGGCTCATCAGAGCCCACTCCTCATCCTCCCTTGGGGGATTTGCTTCGGTGCATCATTTTTGTTATTTGTGTTTTTTAGCTAGTTTATTTCGTTTTTTTGTTTATGCTTTATTTTGGTTATTAAAGTAAAAGAAATACTTACCCCACACTCTCACGAGTATCCTGAAAAGGGGAAAGAGATTCGTGGTAGAATTTAATGAGAAAATCTTTCCTTCTGTTTTTGCATTATTTAAAATAAACCCCCTTTCTCTCTCGAGTATGGTTCATGGATAAGGGCTTGCTTAAGTACTGAACTTGGAAAGAGATTCTTGGGATTTACATTTTTTTAATTAGACAACTTTTGTTCAAAAAATATTTAAAATCAACAAGGCCCTCATCCTCGTATGCTCTACTTCCATTGCATTTTCGTCTGATCAGTTGGTTGTATAAGAAAATGATTTGGGCGACTAGTAATTAGTTTTACCTTTTAAATCAATCTCCATAACAATAAAAACCCAGCGTTGCGTTTTGCTTCGTGTGGGGAAATTGTATAGAGGAAGCAGGAACAATTGAAAATCGACTGCGGGGCCTTGTTAGGCTACATCCTTGTTGGTATAGTGTCGAACATCCCCCTGTGACTCCATTCAACCGACATTTCCTTGTGTGCTACCACACTTGGTGAGTCTGGACATATTCCTTATAGCTTCATGGTATATCGGGAACCCCCCTCCTTGCTAATAATGCAGATAATTACCACATAAATAAAACCAACCAAGAATTTACCCACTCTCTTAATTATTCATCTAATAATCTAAAATTTACCAACCGAGACACTGCAATACTTTCATCGAGACTACACTATCAACCCACATTTGCAAAGCACTTTTTTCATTTTGGCATTGGTCTATTCATTAATCTCGCAACGTGTCTCAAACGATATGTGTTTATTTCATTAGAAGTTGCTAAGTGTAAATCTACTTGCAGTAGTTGGTGGTTAATCTTTAACTTCATTCCATTTTAAAACTCCTAGAATATCTGTGTTTCCTACTTTCATAGTTAGAAACAAACCTTAGATTTATTTTTCATAGGGTCCATTGCTAGGAGTTGGCCTAGACGGAGGAGCCGAGTATTAGGTGACAACACTTGGCTCGAGCTTGCCCCCAAGGTCGAACCCAGTGGCTTGAAGATTTCTGCCATGTTACCGAGGTGCGAATTAGGCGGCAACAGGATGTAGCAGAGATTCAGAGGGAGTTTGGGTCCTAGGTCAGTGACTTGGTCAAAGAGAAAGCGAGAGGCTCCTTCCGTGACCAAAGTGATGGAGGAGGATCAATGTGCTTCAGGTTAGAGGGCATCAAAGGTAGCCAGGACATATATGACAATTGCTGTAGCAGAGGACTTGTTGGATCCAGACATCCCTTGTTAAGAGGGAGTGTTGAGTTTTGGGTTAACTTAGGATGCCCTCCATGTGATCTGCCTTGCATGGGGACATTTCTATCAGTATAGGTAGGAGGGTAGAGTGTGAGATGCACTCTGCCAAGTGTCATGGATCCAACAGCGAAGGCATGCAGTGAGTTGAGTCACTTTTGCCAGTTACATGCAAAAGTGCATGCATGCAAGCATTTTTTATGTAGCAGTATGATTTTAGCACAAAATGTGAATTTAGGGTTTTGGAACCCTAATTAGGGTTTGGTGACCTAATTTCTCAGTGACTTATAAAAGGACATTCAGTGTGCAAAAGTCATCCATCTTTTGTGAGCATCGGGAGGTCAGAGCAGCTGAGAGCATCAATTGACCAAGGAGGGCAAACCATTTGAGACAACTGGGGGCGCATTCCTGAGGGCAGTGAGAGGACAATTTTTCAGAGATTGAGGAGTTCTTTAATTGACATAGTGAGAGAGAAGTTTCACCGAGTCTCTTCTAAGACTGAAGAGCAGCAACAGTGTGAGCAATTGTTGACGAGGACGTGAGCAACAACACCAATACGTCACATGTGTGGGATGTGAGAGTACTGTTGCACATGTGTGGGACGTGAGAGTAGTGCTGCACATGTGTGGGAGGCTGTGAGGGCCCAAAGAGATGAGGGTCCTTCATCATTGATTGAGGAGAGGCCATTAGGGTTCAGTTAGAGTCAGAGTGAGGGCATATTAGCTAGGATATGTCTTTGAGGAGGATGGATGGAACTATACTGCTAAGGGACGTTTTCAGTGATTGAGGACACAATTGATTTTCCAGAGAAGAGTAGAGGATCTGCGAGAGTATTCTTCTGAGATTAGACCGAAAGTATAGTATCCAGTGATTGGTAGTGGTTGGGTTGAGAGTTCCAGTTGAGGGTGTACTGTTGGGGGTGCACTTTCCAAGAGAAGCAACCGCAACTATTGCAGATCTAGGGTTTTGACCCTTCAGGTTCACCAATGTTTCTCTAACTCATATTGTACTTCTTCTTTTATATTATATTTTCCCATTTGGGTTTCCAGGATATATTTTGAGTCATATGTGTGATTGTTGTTGTTTATGAGTTGTATGGATGCTCATGTGCTGCTTATTCTAATTTTGATAGAAGTGTAGTTCAATTGGGATTAGTGAATATTGTGGTTGTGTTGAATATCAGAAGTTCCCAGAGCGAGTGGAGATCTTTGTGAAAATTTACAGCACAAATACCGAGGTATCACACAAATTGACCACAGGAACAAAACGCCTTCAAAGATCCACCATTAATTCAACTTGGACGCATTTTTCTATCTAAACAAAATTTCCAAATTGCAAATATTTTTCAAGATATAAGTTTATCTAATTTTTAGTAGTATTATTATATTTGGATTGTTTGTAATAAATGCACAAGATAATTTTGATAAAAGACTGAATAGAAGGGGATATGACCCTAGTCTTTTCAGCCCAAGGGAAATTAGAGATCGAGGTCAACTTCCCTACTCAATTTGGCTATTCAAGATTTACCGACTAGGGCAAAGACTAGTAATTCGATACTAGGTCAATGTAGCCACAAATCCTAATTAGGGAAAAAGATGAACTCCAAGGCCCACAATGAAGAGCTCCTTCAAGAGGAAGGTCCGCTCAAACAAAGTTGACAAGCTGCCAATAAAACCCTAATTTACCTTGCTTAAGGTGCAAAAACAGGGCCAAACAAGAAAATGGAGAGATTTTACCAACATCAACCCAAAAAGAGAGCAAGAAATACTTCTTAGGCCCTTAGCCACAAGTTATTACAACTATTCTTTGGATCAACCTTGCAAGATAACAATTCTTAGAAATGTCTTCATCCAACCTTCATCACCTTTCCTTCATGCCAAAGAGAGAGGCACACATCACTCAATTGCTCCTATAAACCAAGAGAAAAAGAAATAAGTGCATAATTAGAACCCTTGTCTTGTTTACAAATGATGCCAGGAGCCTTTATTTATAGGAGGCTCCCTAGACTTATCTAACTTTAGAGCCTACCTTACTAAAAATTAAAATAACTAAAAGTTAGGGTTTGTCACCCACAAGTCGTGGGATAAACCACAAGACTAAAAATAATGATAAAATGATGCAATTGGCTTCATCCAAATGAAGTGTTGAGCCGACGGAGAACGTCATGCCCTAACTAACCCCAACATTGTAGAAGATCCCTCAATGCCCTCCCTTTTGGCATGGCAAAGCTCTCTAGAAGAAGATGGCATCATGATGATGTGAGCACATATGTACCAAGAGGAGGGGTCATACAATGGAGAAGAAGGTCCATGTAGGCATAAAGGAGGTGTTCTAAATCGGGTATGACAACCCTTACATGTGAAGTCACCTCATACATAGCAAAACATAAGTGTGTTTAGGAGCCCCTAGGGCATGTGTCCTAATGGGCCCATCCCAAGAAGCATTTAGCACCAACCCAGGGCACAAAACGTCCCAACAAGATGGGGGATTTCCGCCCATCAAGGGGCATTTTGCGATGCCACTAAGTCAATACTCCTTAGAATGAAAACCAAGAGGACCTGCCATGACTACACCATGGGTCTTGAGCCCTGCTAGATCACTGCTTTTACATAAACAAGCCCAAACTTGGCCTTATACAATGAAAAAGGGCCCCCTCACTTTGTTATATCCTAGTAAGCATGCTGTAGACGATTTGGGTTGTAACAACTAAATCCAATTGCAGGACATGCGCTTCTTCGCTTCTCCTAAGAGTGCGTGAAAGCCTTTAGGCCTTGAATCATCTAGGACCCGTAGACCTACACACATATCTAACAACAAGTATGTTAGATGCATCAGAGGCAAACACTTCCGTCCTACTTTGTTCAAATCAAAATGAAATGCAATAAACAAGTGCAATGCATGGGTAAAAGTAAATACTGAAATTAAAAGAAACTAATGCTAGAAATTATGCAACCTACCTACCTACTCTAAGCATGATGAGAGAGATAAGTCAAGTGAAATCACACCACCAGTGAAACCACCTTAGGATTACATTCATGCTACGGCTTATTCCTTTGTCTTTGGAATAGTCAAAGACAAAATCACATCAATGACGAAGTGAGTAGATGTCATTACCTTTATCAGAATTCGGTTGAAACAATGGTAAAGATCATGAACTTGGATGCTCTTAAAATTCTTGCCAAGAAGTATGAAATCGAGAAATCTACTGCTGCATGTTGCCTTGTTGTACAACTTTCCATACGACTCTATGGACTGTACCGATCTGTTCGACTGTTGGATCAATTTCTGCCTGCTCTTTGAACTTTGCTTGGTTGCTAAACCAATTTCCTCTCCGACTCTCCAACTTTTGCTTTTGGATGAGTTTCTTCACCTTCCGACCAAATGTGTCTTTACCCTTTACCTTGACTTGCCTTTATACTTGAGTTGAAGACCTAGTCTACCAAAACCCTACTCTCACAACGAGATCATTAGTCTAAATCACTAGTGTATAGAAATACACTTTATTAGACTCAACAACCAAATACAATACTTTTAGCTTATAAATAAAGTGAATTACAAAGTAGATTTGACTCGATCGATTTTCCTAATGTTTGACACTAAACCTATGCGGAAGCTCTTGTCTAAGCTACAAAAATCAACACAAACATCAATACTAGGCCATCCAAATCTCCATCAACATGTAACCCCTTGTTGACTCGCGAAATCGAATGGGATAAGGCTACAAGAGATGACATTTATGCAATTGAAAGGAACCAAACATGGGATTTGGTAGAGCTATCAAAGGGAAAGAGAGCAATTAGATTCAACATAGACCCATGGCTTGTTGAGTATGTTGAGTATGTTGAGGTGCAAAAGGCGTCTTTATTTGAATCTGCAATTACATGTCCTTGATACTCAGCAAAAAGTGGGCAAGTATTAATTATCCTGTCCAGTTCTTGGCAAGCCCAAGTGAATTTTTTTTGGGTGCTGATATAGTATGAATTAAAAACGCCCATTTCACTTTTTATTTTGCAGCCATTTTTAAACAGAAAGTGAATGTTTCCAACAAGGGTTTATAGCAGTTAAAACAGCCAATATCGGACCCAAAAAGTTTCTTTGTTGATCCCTTTTATTTCCAATAGCAACAATCAGGGTCACCTAGTCTCGAGGGGCTTTTTTTTGCTGTTTTTGCTCAGCTTCTGATTCCACCCAGTTGCTACAAGAGGGTCTGTAGAGTTTTTACTCATTCTCCATCGCCTTGTCGAGACATGTGAGGCTGTTTGACTAGTCAACTTGGATTTGGAGTGAAATTTAGGAGGGAAATGAAGTGATTGAGGGATTAGAAGCCTTTAAGGAGGCATTTCTTTTCTCATTCTCTCATTCTCTCATTTTATTTCACTGCTCTCTCATTCCATTTCACTACTATGTAGTTCTGAATGTGAGAAGGTGAGCTCATCATTAGATACGAGGGAAATTGAAGGAGGCTTCAGCATCAAGATTCAACAGGGATCACTGGAAGAAGATCAATCTAGTCTCTGATTGAGTCTTGGAGGATAAATCTCCTAGTGTTGATTTGAGTTGGCTTGATGAGGAGATGATACCTCTACTGAATTCATTTTCTGAAATGGAAACACCCAATACACCTGCTTCACAGTTGTTGCTTCAGTCTAGCGATGTTGGCACTAGCTCCTCTAGGCTCTATTCTAGGTGTTCTACTTTTAGTAGTCATGCATGAGACTTGAGATTGGACTTGTAGACATTGTCTATTTTGATTTTCTACTTATGTTTTGAGTTATGTAGTTGAACTTGGTACTATTTGTGAATTTGTATCATCTTTCAGTTCACTATTTTGCATAAAAATATGGAGTGTCAAATGTTGTATTATCATTTTTTATGAGATGATCCAATGAAGTTTTGCATAGAATGTGGTTTTATAACTTATATGGATTAGAAATGTCATTAGTATATTTTTTGTGCACAAAATTTACTGTACTTTGAATTTTTTTCTATTTGCTGAGTGTTTCCCAAGCCTTATCCGAGTCGCCAAGTCCCAAGCCAGCCAAGTCCTTGTTGAGTCCGAGTCTGACAACATTGATGTATTCATACATGGTAACTATGTATACAAGTGCCGTTTTTAACTGCTTAGTAGTTATTTGTGAAGCAAAGGTGAGTCTTATGTTTTATGGTTAGCCATTGGTAACTGCAAAGTGAGAACTCTAATTTTAAAAGTTATTACAGGTTGTTGATTAGATTTTACTTGCATTGGTTGACCACTTTCTTGTATTTATTGCGCTCTGTAGGTGCTTTGCCATTTTGTTCCTGCTTTGATTAAGCTGCGGAAAGAGGGGCTGGATGGGAGTGAAAAAATTAAGAGATATATGTAAATCCAATTTGTTTTTGGAATTTTTATAAACAAGTATATATGCATTCAAATTAATCAGTGTAAAACTTGCTTGCATAAATGCTCCTTACCATTTTGGGGTTTCTTCTTTAGGTGATTTCAAATCTTACAATTGTGTTGTTTGTGATTGAAGATGGTGGATTTCATTGGGAGTTGCAATCCTGGAATCTTTAATGATTGCAATCCACTCTCTACCATATTCAGTATATGCTGCTAGTCATAGGTATGTTGCACTCTATTACTTTTTGTGTCAAAATCGTTTTATCTTTCCTATTCTTTTCTTTTGGTGTCAATAAGATGAACAAAATCAAGAAGGAGAAAACCCTGTATTTTGGATAGTGCATATCGCATCTGCAATCCAGATATGTCTGAGTATGTCAAAGAGAAACTACAAGAAATTAAAGTAAGAAACATATGAAGGTGTTGAAATAAATAAATACGTTACATTGATATGGCATCTAAAACAATAGCTACATGAGGTGTATTGCAATTCCTTTTTCACCATAGCAAAAAATAGAGACAACATAGGTGTTAAAGTTCGACATCCAACCCCCAATTACAGCAACACAAGAGAACACCTATTATAACATAGTGCAGCACTAGGGGTATGTGGCTATTTATTTATGCATTGGGATCCAACTTACGTGAGAAGGGAAGGAATTACAACCATAGGAAGCATTCTTTAAGAAACTCTGCTGTACTATGGTTAGTTCCACTTATGGTCATCATAGCAAGTAGGGGCTTGAGAGTGACTTCAAAACTTGTCACAAGTTCATTAGAGGAATATTGTGCTAGAAGAAAGCTAACCAAATTCAGCAAACTATGGGAAGAATGTGTACGAGAAGAAGGAAGGATAATCAACAGAGAAGAGAAGCTAAATGACAATGAAGATCAGGCTCTAGCTACACACCCCAAGAATGGAAGATTCAAAAGGAAGAGTCAAGGTTCATCTCCCAGAAGATCACCTAACTCCAAGAAGAAATCTAGAAGGGATTACACATCTTTTGAATGTTTCTCATGTCATAAGATGGGACACATTGCTAGATACTGTCCTCTTAACAAAGATCAGTTTAAGAAGAACTGGAAGTACCATGCCCATGCAATTGAAGAAAATGAATCAGACAAGGAAAGGACCACAGAGATTGAAGACTCTAGTGAAGAGTATGTCCTAATTTCAGCTCTCACAGGAGCAATCACTCATGGAAGTGACACTTGGAATCTGGATTATAGACAATGGTGCTTCCAAACATATGACAGGACATAAGGATTCACTCTCTTGTCTTACCCAAAAAGACTATTGTCACAGGGTACAACTTGGAGATGACAATCAGTACCCCATCAAAGGAATGGGAGAAGCCTCTTACAAATTAAGAACTGGAAAGCTCATGAAGATGAAATAAATCTTATATGTTCCAGGTTTAAAGAAGAATCTTCTTTCCATCCTAACACTAGATAAGAAAGGGTTTAGAGTTGCTTTTGTAGATGGTGAAGTCCTTATGTGGCCGAAAGGGAAACAATAGATGATGCTATTGTAATCGGTGTCGGAGAAGGAGGACTCTACAAGTTGAAAGGACACACAGATTCAACTCTTACAGTTAGCACTATCAGTCCATGTGAACTATGGCACATAAGACTTGCTCATGTAAACTACAAAGCATTACCAATTGTGAGCAATGTAGTCACAGGTCTACCAGAGATCCAGATCGACCATGAATGAGTATGTAAATGATGTGCTCAAGGAAAGAGCACCAAGAACCCATTTCCAAGCAGTAACAACAAAGCAAAGGGGATCTTGGACATTGTACACTTAGATGTGTGCGGACCAATGTTAGCCACTTCCTTTAGCGGGTATGTATATTATGTCTCCTTTATTGATGATTACTCTCGTAAGACTTGGATATACTTCTTAAAAGGAAAAGATGAAGTATTTGGAAAATTCAAGGAATTTAAGGTTCTTGTGGAGAATCTATCTGAAAAGAAGATCAAGATCTTAAGATCAGATAATGGAGGAGAATTCACTTCAAATGAATTCAAGGACTTTTGCAGAGAAGTTGGGATTAAGAGGGAGCTTACCACACCCTATAATCCACAACAAAATGGAGTAGCTGAAAGAAAGAATAGATCCATCGTGGAAGCAGTCAGAGCAATGATCCATGATCAAGGTCTTCCTATGCATTTATGGGCAGAAGTAACAAGAACCGCAATCTATGTCCAGAGTAGAATATCTCACAGTGCTCTTGGAAACAAAACCCCAGAAGGAATGTTCACTGGTGAAAAGCTTGAAGCAAGCCACCTAAAGGTATTTGGTTGTCTCGTATACCTACATGTTCCAAAAGAGAAAAGATCAAAGTTGGACCCTTCAGGAAAGAAGGGAATATTTGTTGGATACAGTGAACAATCAAAAGCTTATAGAATCTATATTCCAGGATTCCGCCAGATTGAGATCAGTAGCGATGTTACATTTGATGAAGATGCAACCTTCACCAAATCTAGAAAGATTCTTGCAGATGAGGATCATGAAGAAGAGAAGGAGGCTCCTAGAGCCACAGAAGTTAGCAGACCACCAGTTAGAGACATTGAAGAAGCTCCTATACAAGAAGATCATCACCTTGCAGAACCTCAAGGACTTATTGAAACACCCCAGAAGATGATCTCAACAAAAAGAAGACTAGCTTGGGCTCATGATGTAATCAAGGAAGCAAAAAGATATGGTGCACCAAAAGGAAGAAGAAGCAGTGTTGCCAAAGCGTGGAAGCGAAGCGGGTGTGGGTGCGGGAAGCGGGTGCGCGGAAGCGTGTTTTTCAAAAAATGGCCGGAAGCGAAGCGTGGTCGGAAGCGTTTTTATATATATATATTCAAAAGAAAACATGTAGAATGTCAAACTAGATGCAAAATTTATGAAACATGTATGTTTGTGATACTTCCAATATATGAAATGCCATCTAGATTCCATATTATCCATCATTCCATCCATACTACGTAGTAAATTAATGAATAATCATTCAAGCATCAACCATCTAGCTGCTAACAATTACAAAATACAAAGTAATAAATTGAAATACATTTTACAAATACAAATAGAAACCATATAGATTCTAGCAATTACAAACATAAAAACTTTAGAACCATATAATAGGGAAGTACATCATTAACTTATGGAATGAAAAAGGTTATCCACCAATTGTCAACATGAGCCATGGCCAAATAGTTTTGTTTACAAAAATTGGCTATTTGCATAAGTACTACAATGATAATTAAATTGAAATCTAGTAGACTAGTAAATTGAAAAACAATCTATTTCTCCTACTCCTATCTCCTCGAAGTCCTTCCACTTCCACCACCGCGATTGCCTCGTGGGGGTACTGTAGGTGGTAGTGACTGTGAAGATGAAGCAGCTAACTGTGAAGGTCCTTCTAATGTAGGTACTGGTACAACTGTACTCAAGGGGGGCCCTCCACGGGCCCTCGCAGTCGCACTAGGTGGTGGCATCTCAGCACGTTCATCCTCCTCCAAAAGAGCATTCTCCAACTCCTCCAAAACCAATGCTCCATCCTCCAAATTGTCCTCCTCTGGATTGTAGTCCCACATCTTATTTGTTGGTTCTATGGTTGGATCATTGCAGTAATGGGACAACAGTCGCAAGTTGTAATGCACATATACCAAGCTCTCTGCTCGCTGTACATTCAACCTGTTCCTTTTGACGCTGTGGATGAAACTGTATGTGCTCCAACACCTCTCTGCTGAAGAAGTGTTCACCACCTGTGAAAGAACCCGCATTGCCATAGCACATAGCTCTGGTGTATTAGCGCCATGCATGTCCCACCACTGAAGAGAAGGCAAATTCGCTCTATCTCTATATGCAGAGTTGCTCCCAAAGGCACCAGTGCAACTGATGTACTGGCTCAACTGTCGCCGAATCTTATCACATTCCTCACTATCTGGGTACATTTTTTCTAATGCTTGCATATAACCAGTTTGAACCTCTGAATCTTGGTGTGGTTTTTTCTTATCCCCACCCCCTGCTATTGGGG
>LPNX010327670.1:24659-93089 GCA_001517045.1 Pseudotsuga menziesii | reverse complement strand
CACTTTTTTAATATAAATTTGGGGATAGGTATCATAAAAAAACTACTTTTTTTGTTTGTATTTTCGACATATCTCCCCGTGTTTTTACTCAAATTTCGATCAGGATCGTTGGATGCAGAATTAAATTTTGCATCCAACGAGTACCCACTTGGCATACTTTTGACGGACCCCGCTACCCCAAAAACAAGAAATACCTGAAAAACGGAATGAAACTCACTGAGATACAGAGTCAAGAGCAGGACCAACCTCTAAGCCCCAAAAACCAGTTGAAAGATATGTGGAAGATCCTTATCATACAAAGTGGAAGCCTACTACTGCTTGCTGAAGCCCCAAATGAGTACCCCTCTATATACGTGAAAGCGGTAAAGAGGAGTTTCGTTGTGCGCGCTTTCCATTCCTGGGGTAGAGAGAAGTAACTGATGGATCTGACCTTGTATTAAAGTATAAAGGCATATGTATGCCGTTTACATCAATTTTTCTTACTTATGTGCTTCGACAAAGAGGTTATCGTCGGGTCCTGGCCTTCCTTCATTTGAAAAGACCGGCGGCGGAGCAAGTATTATTAGCCAGGCAATTACTTTTATCCAGTTCAACCTATTGGAGAACTTTTAGTTCGCTTCATAAAAACATCAATTATTACATTTTATTGTGTGCTCATTGGGTGGACTTTATCTGGCCTCCAATAATGCAATATAAAGCCTCTAAAACCAGGGTAAGGCAGATGTTAGGTAGCTGAACACATCATCATTCCGTTTTTTCAGGTATTTCTTGTTTTTGGGGTAGCGGGGTCCATCAAAAGTATGCCGAGTGGGTACTCGTTGGATGCGGAATTTAATTCCGCATCCAACGAGCTCTCCCGATCGAAATTTGAGTAAAAACACGGGGAGATATGTCGAAAATACAAACAAAAAAGTAGTTTTTTTCTTTTCTTCCTCCAAAATTAATAAATATTATTTTATTATTTTAACTATTATTTTATTAATTCTTTTTAGGAGGCCCATTTTGAGTTGAAATTTCCTCTAATGCTTATTCCAACCTTTATTATAAGGTTGAAGATGAGGGAATTATGATATTACTATTGTATGTAGATGATTTATTGTTGACAGGAAAGGAGATGCTCATCAGTGAATGTAAGAAGAAACTTGCAACAAAATTTGAGATGAAAGACCTTGGCACAATGCACTATTTCCTAGGTCTTGAAGTATGGTAGTTTCCTGATGAGATTTTCCTAAACCAAGGAAATTACATAGTATAGATTTTGAAGAGATTTGGGATGTTAGATTGCAAAGCAATTAACACTCCGATGGTGACAAACCTGAACCTACTGAATGATGATTCTTCAGAAAGAGTAGATGTCACATTATTAAGACAGATTATTGGCTCACTAATGTATTTGACAAATACAAGACTAGATATATGTTTTTCTGTGAATACCTTAAGTCAGTATATGATGGAGCCCAGACATGTTCATCTAGTTGCTGCAAAACATGTGATGAGGTACCTAAAAGGTACATTGTACTGTGGACTTTGATATACAACCGACAATGAGTTTAGATTATGTGTCTATACTGATTCAGAATGGGCAGGAAGTGCTGAAGATAGAAAGAGCACTTCAGGATGTTGTTTCAGTTTGGGAGCATGTTCAGCCTGTAGCAAAGCAGCGTGGCTTCACAAACTATTGGCAGGATTGTTCAATACTGAGATGGATGCAATTGAGATCTATTGTGACAACCAGAGTTGCATCAAGTTGACAGAGAACCCAGTGTTTCATGATAAGTCAAAGCATATAGAGATAAAGTATCACTACATCCTAGACATGGTGCAGAGAGGAGCTGTGAAGCTCCAACATGTTCCTATAGAGGAACAAGTTGCTGATGTGTTGACTAAGCCTCTGTCTCGTGTAAAGTTTGAACACTTTCGAGACAAGCTTGGTGTAGTCCGAAAGGACCTCCCCGGAAAGAGGGAGTGATGTTGAGATTATTACTGAGGATAAGATGGCAGTAATGTGCCAGTGTAGAAAAGGCCAGTGTGCTTGTAGATGTTGATGAGATCTGACGTTCACTTGTGGACGATAGTATCCTCTTTGAGGATGGTTCTGTGGACAAGAACACTCTCTTGAGAGTAGTGGTCCTAGCACTGATAGGATGAGGATGGTCTGCGATGATAGTACTCTCTTCTGGAGAGTGATCCTAAATTCACTTGTAGGATGGTGCCGTAGACAAGAACACTCTCTTGACAGTGGTCCTAGCACTGACAGGCTGAGGATGGTCTACAATGATAGTACTCTCTTCTGGACATAAAGTATCACTACATCCTGGACATGGTGCAGAGAAGAGCTGTGAAGCTCCAATATGTTCCTACAGAGGAACAAGTTGCTGATGTGTTGACTAAGCCTCTGTCTTGTGTAAAGTTTGAACACTTTCGAGACAAGCTTGGTGTAGTTCGAAAGGACCTCCCCGGAAAGAGGGAGTGACGATGAGATTATTACTGAGGATGAGATGGCAGTAATGTGCCAGTGCAGAAAAGGCCAATGTGCCTGCAGATGTTGATGAGATATGACGTTCACTTGTGGACGATAGTATCCTCTTTGAGGATGGTTTCGTGGACAAGAACACTCTCTTGAGAGTAGTGGTCCTAGCACTGATAGGATGAGGATGGTCTGTGATGATGGTACTCTCTTATGGAGAGTGATCCTACATTCACTTGTAGGATGGTGCCGTAGACAAGAACACTCTCTTGACAGTGGTCCTAGCACTGACAGGCTGAGGATGGTCTACAATGATAGTACTCTCTTCTGGAGAGTGATCCTACATTCACTTGTAGGATGGTTTTGTGGATAAGAACGCTCTCTTGAGAGTGGTCCATGCACTGATAGGCCGAGGATGGTCCACGATGATAGTACTCTTTTTTGGAGAGTGATCCTACATTCACTTGTAGGATGGTTCTGTGGACAAAAACACTCTCTTGAGAGTGGTCCTAGCACTGATAGGCTGAGGATGGTCGGCGATGTTGAGTGGTCCTGCATATAGTTGCGAACGAGATCTGCTTTTAGTTGCAGACAACGGTATCCTCTCTGAGGATGGCCCCGTGGACAAGAACACTCTCTTGAGAGTGGTCCTAGCATTGACAGGATGAGGATGGTTCGCAATGATACTACTCTCTTATAGAGAGTGGTCCTGCATTCACTTGCAGACGAGTTCTCGCATTTAGTTGCCGATGATTATGTTCCAACATTTTGTTATGATCTGGGTGATTTAGCTCAGTGTTTATACACTGATAGTGCAGGTGATGCTCGAGATGATGGCAGAGATGATGATGCTTGAGATGATGCCATAGATGATACTCGAGATGATGCTAGAGATGATGATGCTCGAGATGATGCCAAAGATGATGACGTTTGAGATGATACCAGATGATAGAGATGTCCGTGATGATGATGTTTCACGGATGAAGATGATGTTGATGTAATTGTGAAAACTTCCTATGACATATAGATTCACCAGTCAGTTGTACAGACGTGTTGTTGTATTGTAGAATACCTTACTTATTAAGAGGGAGTGTTAAAGAAATGTAACTGTAGAATATATTCTATTTTGGATTATTATTGTTATTATCCCTTCTGAAGATGTTGTTCCTCCAATTAAGGATGTCATTGATGTAATTGGTCATGTAAAGTCTTGAGGTAAAGCCTCCGTTGTAAGTCGGGTCAGTAGTACCCAATAAAGTATTATTAAAATGTATTTTTGCGTCCTCCAAGGCAAGTCAACTCTGGCAGCAAGGAGAAGTCGGCCTAGTTGGTTTATTAGGCCTCTCAGCTGATCTGTATAAATAGGAGAGGCGCCTCCCTCATTTGGACAACTAGAACACTCAAGCAGTTGCGCTAAAGAGAGAAGAGACAATCCATTTGGAGGAGAGGAAGTAGTCTAGTCTTGTTATTAGGTCTTACACTATTCTTGGGTGAAGTCTATATAGAGGAAGTTTTGCTGGGTTTTTCCCCACGAGGGTTTCCCAGGATAAATCTTTGTGTTCTCTTTGTGTTCTGTTGTGCTTGTTATTCTTTCAGAGATCCTTTTGCTTTGGCATAACAACTTTTAAAATCTTAACGTTGCTTACTTCCATTTTTCTTTTGAAATAAGGTGAACCTGTCCTACATTGTTTATGTATACTGATTTCTAGGATGACCTACAAAGTTATTCATTTCTATTTGTTCCTATTCCATAATGTAGAAGAATCTTGGACAAGTGGATTCTTCATGAAGTTCATCACAAGGCCGACAATAGGAGGAACCTCATCAATCACCATGTTGTTTGTTTCAAGTTGATCTGGAGGTCTCTGCTCATAGGGATGATATTTATTTTTCTATTCCTGATTTTTTCTAGGTTGGAAATTTCTATGCTTTTGAGAAACTTGTGCCTTCTCCATGTTGTTTTTCCTATTCTGCGTTGCATTCATTTGGGAGGCGCAATTTATCATCATTTGCTTCATCATGTCCGCTACTTCTTTCATTGATTATTTGGCCTAATCTTTTCCCTTAGGTTCTGTTGTTTTCCCTTTGGAATTATGAGGTATGGATGATGATGTGGTGCCTCTGACATAGCTTGGGATGTTAGACTTTCCTGTAGATTGCATGTTTCTGTCTATCTTTTCAGCTATTTCCATGGCTTTCTTTAGGTCATCTGGCTCTTTGTCTCTAAGTTGGTACCTCATTTCTCATTCGAATGCTTCTGTGTAATATATGAGAATTGAGGTCTCTGATGGTTTAATATCAACATGGAGTCTGCCTACCATATCACTAAACTTTTTATTAAACTCTTATATGGTTTCTTTCTCCTTCTTTTTTGTGTTTGTTAAGGCAGTTAAAAGGTGCCTTTTTTCCTTATTATCCCCCCATCTTTTATTGAAAGCAGTTTCAAATTCTTTGAAGGTCTTGATACTGTTGTCGTCCAGGGAGATGAACCATTCAAAGGCACCGACTTCAAGAGATAAGGCAAACAACCTCATTTTGACATCTTCGTGGTTGACATTGTGGCACCATTTATTGTAGCACTGTATAAAATCCAACAAATGAAACTTAACAGTTATAACATCGTTTCCATAAAAAGATGGAACCTTCTTAATGGATTTATGTGGGATATTATGAGGCTTCCTAATTACGGTAGAATAATCCAGAGGTTTAAGAAGAGTACCCATGGTACTATGTGGATTATTTGATTGAGAGTTATCAACAAATAAAAGGTGGATATCTAAGATTGACTTAGATGAAAGACCATCAAGGATCTTACGAGAAGCTAGCTTGCTTTTCCTCCTCTGGTAAACCTGTTCAGCTTCATGGATGAACTGAAGCAAGCCTTCATAGTTTCTTCTTGTAGAACGCCTTGGTAAAGTTAAGGGTAGTGGAGTAGCTAGATTATCTGAGTAAGTTTATTGATTTATCCGAAGAATGAAAACTCAGAGGTCGTATTTCAGGAATAGAAAGATTTATCCTTGACAACGACGCCAAAATGTTGCCGCCTAATTCGCACCTCGGGTAACGTGGCAGAAATCTTCAAGCCACTGGGTGCGACCTTGGGGGCAAGCTTGAGCCAAGAGCTGTCACTTGTTACTCAACTCCTCCGTCTAGGCTAACTCCTAGTGAAGCCAAGGGGGGTGGTCCCTATGAAAAGTAAAATCTAAGGCCTTTATCCTACGAAAGCAAAGATTGATTCTACGAGTTTAATGTGAAATGGAAAGAGTGTCACAACGGACTATTGCAAGGTAAAAAATCACAACAACAACATATTATAGTGCAAACAACATTCACGACATCTTGCAAGATTTTGATTTAAGCATAACAAATAATATAGATCAGTGTCGATAAATAATGGAGTGCTTGTAAGAGTAGAGTGCTGTTGTGTCGTGTAAGTATTGCAGCTGTCTCGTTGGTCAGTTTTCGAATTATTAGTGAGTGATTAAGGGAGTGGGTAAATTGTTGGTTGGTTTTATTAATGTTGTAATGATCTTGATTATTACAAAGGAAGGGGATTCCCGATATACGACGAAGGTACAGGGAATATCCAAACTCACTAAGTGTGGTAGCACATGAGGAAATGTGGGTTGAACGGTGTCATGAGGGGATGTCCAACACTACACCAACAAGGATGTAGCCTGATGGGGCCCCGTGGTCACTTTTCAGTGGTTCTCGCTTACTTTGTACGATTTCCCCACATGAGGCAAAACGCAACACTGGAAGTTCGTTGTTGGGAGATTATTTGGAAAGATGAGACTAATTACTAGTCACTCAGATCCTTGTCTGATACAACCAACCGATCAGACAAGACTGCAACGAAAGTAGAGCATACCAAGATAAGAGCCTTGTTAGTTTTAAAGATTTTCTAGAACAAGGTTTTGTTGATTAGAAATGGAAACCCAAGAATATCTTTCCAGGTCCAGTACTTGGGCCAACCCTTATCCGTGAATCGTACTTGTGAGAGCAAGCGGGTTTATTTTAAACTTTTAAAGAAACAAAGGAAAAAAATTCTCTAATTAATTCCTACCACGAATCTCTTTCCCCCTTTCGGGATACTCGAGAGAGCGTGGGGTAAGTATTTCCTTTACTTTAACACAAAATAAAGCATAAACAAAAAAAACAAATGAACTAGCTAAAAATCACAAATCACGAAAATTGTGCACCAACGTGGATCCCCCCAGGGGGGATGAGGAGTGGGCTTTGATGAGCCAACTCAAAACCTTATTTACTGTTTTACTATGTTGCACTGGTCTAGGGGACGAGGGGATGTGGGGACGAGTTTCCAGGACGGCTAGAGCGCACCCCCAATTTTTCAGGGGACGGCAGGTTGGGGACGGCAATTATATGATATAAAATTTAAAAATAATATATATAAATTATTATATATATAATTAAAAATAAAAATTATTTACATTGAGATAAATCATAAAATAAAAAATCTTTGCGGCAAAATATTAAAATAGCTTCCATGAATTTTATCATAAAACAATGAAACATTGAAACACCAAAACATACATGTTTGCAGCCTTTGATTGAGATAAATGAGTCATGAAAATGAAAAATCAGAACATGATTGCAGTTAAGAGTTATGAATCATTCATGAAACATAAAAGACTAAAGTCTACAAATGTAATCACATGAATATTTTAGTCTTTAAAATTTAAAACTTGAAATTCATATGCAAAAGTAAGAGTCTATCTATAAGCATAAATGAAGGGTAGGGTTTTAAGTTTTTAAAATTAAAATTTTAATTAAAATTTTATTTTTATTTTCTAAACTTTTTTTTTATGTAAAGGAAAGGGGACGCGTGGGAGTCCCCAATTGGTCTAGGGACTTCGGGGACGTCCTTGAAAAGTCCCCTATTTTTTGGGGTACGTTTAGGGTATGGCGAAAAAGTCCCCGAGTCCCTGACCATTTGGGGACGTTTCCGAGGAGTTCCAAAGTCCTCAAAACGCCGGAACGTAGGGAACAGGTGAAATTTTAGGGGGGACGGGTCCCCGTGCAACAAAGATTTTTTACAATGATATAAAGAATGCACTTTGGTCCATCAAATCGGGATCCAAAGGCTTACAACAACAAAAAAAATGAATTTTTATAATAAGAGAAGCTATATTAGTCTTCTAGTTCTTTTTCTTCAAATTTTTGAATTTTCGCCAGAGCTTCTTCCTCTTTTATCATAAAACCTTCAAAAAAAGCAAGCAAACATTAGCTAAACATGCCCCAAACACTTTAAGAGTGCTTGGGAAAATCACACAAAAAATTGCCGAAAAAATTCTAAGTAAAACCGATAGAAACTAAGTGAAAAATGACCGAAAAAGCGAGCTAGAAAGCTGCCTTCTCAGGGTCTTTGTTTGTTTCTTAAGGGTAGCAAACAAATCAGAGTACTAAATTGCTAGATAAGAAATTAAAAAAAGCACAAAACTGCTTCAACAAGCTTTTTAATTTTCAAAGTTTTAAACTTGAAAAAAAGGAAAAATAACCAGATCTAGGATTTTAAATCAAACCTTGGAAGCAACTAGAACTTGAAACTTTTAGACCTTAGATCTACTTTAAATATAACTCTAGATGATAGATATAATATGGAAACATTTGTAACTAAAATAATTTTTTCAAGAAAGTTGTAGATCAAAAGTTGAAGAACCCAGGGTAGAGCAAGAAATAAAGGAGAGAAAACGCCTCCTTGGTGAGATCAGAGGGACACAACTTATTTTTTGAATTTACTGAAGGAAAGGTAGATCCCATTCGCTCATCAATACTCCAGCTTCGTCTTCTTACAAAAGATTCTCAACACTGGCAACGGGGATTAAAAATACCTGTGTAAACCAAACAAAACTACAACAATAATGTAGATCCAAACATGAAATCATACATATACCAATTTGTCTTCTTTGACTTACAATAAAAGAGTAACCTATCAAGAATTAGCTTTTATCTTTGCTAAAATACCATTTCCTTCCGAAAGCAAGTTAATCCCAAACATATGCAAGCATGAAAACAAATACAATTTACCTCACTAATGTAGAGTAAACTCCATCCAAACATCCATAGATCCCACATAGAAATATCCTCCATAGCCTTTATTAACAATACTCAAGAAAATATTACAAAGATTTCAAGCAGAGGTTCCGTCTTCTGATCCATAACAATGGAGAAGTGACCTGCTTAAATAGGAAATATGAGACCCAGGGGGGTGGTACCTACATTGGCAGAAAAAGTTTAGTTGAATTGAGTTGAAGTGAGTTAGAGGGAGAGTGGAACTGAAGCGGTTGATGAGACCTCTCTCACTTAACTCACCCACTCTCCATCACTCACCAACACACCCAATCTTCCATCATGCGTGAATCTCCATTATGCTGGCGTCACCCCCTCTCACGCATGAGTCCTCTTACCAACACATGCGCTATCCATCAAAGTAAACATATGGTATACCACTTTAAACATTATCCAAAGTTTTATTTCAACATACACATGAAGAGGGGTCCACATTTATATGCTATCGTATTCCTCACACTATGTTGGCGATTCCCTTAATGTTTGATGTCACCCCCTTATAACCATTTGCTACCTCAAATTAAAACCAAAGTTTAATTCACTTACATGGAAGAGAGGCGCCTGAGTTGGGGCCCTCATGCCATGTCATTTCCACATTTAAATAATTGATTTTTGACTTTAGTGCCAAATTGATTCACCTTTACCATTAAAATGCCAATTTGATGCTCTGTTAGCTGAATAATGTTCTACAAGATGTTTTAGCTGCCCAAAACTCATGAAAAGTGGCCTCTGAGGTAAAGAGGATGCTCTGGGTGTGAAAACGAGCATCCCCACACCAAAACAGACTCCAGACCCATCATTTATTACATTTTGAAGTTTTTCAATTAAACGATTAAAAAATGGCTTAAAAAACAAAAAAAAATATTTTTCTTGGAATCAGACAAAACTCTAGGCGGACCTAGCACATGTCCATACAACTCAATTCGAATGCCTAACATGCTCATATACATCGACACGTGAACTTTAATAACCTCCTAAGGCCTACCCGCCAAGTCGACGATTCCAGCTTTGGAGGAGTGGTGAAAAACTCGAAAATTATACATCGCTTATTCAACATTGCATAATTGACAAGGGAAAAAGCACCTTGGAATGATCGGACTGACGTTTAAGTCGTAGGAAGCCAAGTCCTTTACAAAAACAAAGGTCATGCTAGAACATTTATTACAATTTTCCCGAAGGGGTATGAACATGCGATACAAAAAATAAAAAAAGGCCTTGAAGGCCAGACAGACCTCTGAGCTTTGAGTTTGAACAAGTACTTTATTCATATTTTCCGGCTCACGTGAAAGTTCGACTAGATGCAACCTAGTTGGTAACACAACCAAGGACTCAAAATTGGACAACCAATACAAAATGGCATCAAATATATAAAAGTATCTCATCATCATGAGTCAAAACCATGGTGTACCACTTGGCATTTGTATAGAATGGTTGAGAGGAGAGGAGTTCAGGGAGGTGTATAATCAGCGGTCCAATAAATGAAAATGTTTGTCTTCTTAGCTATGTTTATAAGCCCTTTGTGTTTCTCAATGCTTTTGTTGGAAGTATGTGAGCCATGCCATGAATACAAACACAAAGCAGTTTCAATCTAAACCCTAGATCCATGAGGATGGATGTATACATTTATGTTAATGTTTTGGTGTCTTCCTGTTGAATAGTAGTGTTGCACATGGTGGAGGCGGTGGTCACTTAAATTGTGTAAGACAATAATTGTAGTTATGTTTCTAAGGTTTTATTTGACATAGATGGTGTTCTGGAATATATCCATTTTTCCATATTTACTAATTCAATACCTCCAATCCTACCATCCAATCAAAATTTATATCCTCATTGCACCAAATGTTACACATACGTACAGAAGAATTGTCACTTTTTGCTTGTCATCTTGATCTTGCTTCAACATAAAATTATTATATTATAAGCCCTTGTTGTTAACCTGCCTTCACTATATAATTTTTGACTCCCATTTCCTTTCGAATGAATGAGAAGCTACATACCCTAGTTTGTCCAAGAGTCAAGACTTTATAAGATTCTAGTGATAAACAAGATGGTTCATAGATTTCTTGGAATGCAACCAAATACATTGTTAAAATTGTTTCCGCATTGACTTTGATCCCTGCTCCAATAAAAAAAAACTTTGATTGCGATGAGAACAATGATTTGAGGTTGTTGATGATGGCAAATGCCTTCCCTCTCATTCCCTAACAGTTGCATAGAGAAATCAATTAACAAAAAAAAATCAGCACTTTAATAGGGTAAAAATTTGCCTGTCGATTTTTCTCCTATTTGCTGTTTTTTTTCTGAATTTTCTTGATTTTTTTCCTGTGCTGATTTTTCAAAAATTTGATAAGTTTTTTGGGCCGTTTTTTGCTTGAGGTTTTATATCACGTAAAATGGCTGTTGCTGATTTTTTCATCACTGTTACCACTGTTTCCTCTCTAGCAGTGGGGAGCACAGTTAGTACATATGTTAATTGGGATTTGTTACGTTGCAAGGAAAGGATTACTAGATTTTCTTTTGTCCTTACACAAACTACTTACATATTCTAATCATCAAGTTACAGATGCAATCCTTTTTCCAATCCTCAATGTTCAATGGTAACCAATCTTGTCTACAAGATTTTCAAGGTGTCGTTAGGGAAAAAATAGATGGAGATTCATTATTATTTAAATCAATGTTTGTGTCATCTACGAAGGGAAATCTTTTTGTTCTTTTCTATTTTAAACACTTTTCCTTGGCATCTTCTTTTTGGTTGCATCTTTCTACTTTCAAATGTTCTCGAACTTTAAAAAGTGAGAGGGTTCCAAGTTCTTTACATCATACATAGTACTCTAATATTCTTTTTTGGTTTTAATTCCTGTTTCTGGTGTCACAGGTTTCAACACATTTTGCTGAGTACAAGTCTTCTGACGATGGGGTCTATGATTACAATTTGGATATGTGAAAAGATATCGGAAGCTGGTTTTGGTACGCTTTTATCATTTAGCATGAGGATCACACATCATTTTTGGAATTGCTGCTTATAGTAACTTAAAACTGTCCTTTTGCGTAAGATGCTGCACACCGAGGGGTATTTCAATGCCATAAATATCACACAGAACTTTCACCTGACCTCATCTGTACCCACATGGGGTGTTTTGAACCTGGCTATCCATGTTAATACAAGTCCAATCACCTTGCTACTTGTCACAAAAGTCTAGACCGTATGCCTGTGGGATCAAAATTTAATCGGTTGTATTATCTAGAGGAGTTTTAAAAGTAGGTACAGACCAGTTTCATTAGGGATATGCCAGTCCTTTGACCTAATTATTTCTTTTGTGAAAGACACTTAAAAGTACTTCTAAGTTCTACATGGAAAGATTTTCTGGATCCTCTGCAATGTATAGATTATGTTATTGGTTTGGTTATAGACAATTCCATTCTTTCTCCACTAAATTCAGCTATGCCTGATTGAACCCATCTATATTTTATACACATAGTCAAGGTTTGGATGGAAACAGATTATGATTCTTTTCATCATTGATTCTGTGGACCATTTATTTGGGCCACCATTTACATTTATGCAATTCGCAAACATAAATATGTAAAAAGCCCTTTCATGTAACAACATAGATTTTCTGAAAGCTATCACTTTTTCCCTCTTGGATCTGCATTAGCCAAATAATTAAATGTTGGATCTTTTTCCTTCTATTGAAAATGCATCTTCTATCTCATCACTGACCGAGGAAAAAATAAACACAAATGTTAAGATGTACATATCAATGAGCCAGATTGCAATTATAAGATCAATCCCAGAATGGTCCACGAGTGCCAACATATTCACCTCAGCACCGTTATTAAGAGAGTCTACATCACGGTGGAGATTGTGAATTCTGGTTGAAATTAGAACTGTGAATTCTGCTCTGACCATTTTTTCTTAATGCCGCTTATATGAACATAAAAAATGATACATGAATCATGTACAAATGAGCATAAGACTACCTGAAGGCAAAAGAAAGCTTTAGATCAGACAGCGATGCAACTGAACATCCTTTTGCATCTCTTTGTAAAAGAGCACATTTGGCTGTAAATTGTGCACTTAACCTCACTAAGAAGACGCTCTCTAAAAGCAGCAGTATAAAATATGGTGCCACTAAAAATGGGTTCACAACAAAGGTTACACAAAATATATAACGTGACAACTTTAATACAATTCCAAGCAACTCTGAAATGCAGAGGTCTGATGGAGTTGACATCAGGTAGAATATTTCCAATAAAGTATATTGAAGAAGAGATGATACCAGGTATCCTAAACAAAGTTCCAGCAACCCTAACACACATGTAAATCTAACATAAGTGACAAATTGTTTCAACCTCATAACAATGAGGACACACATCATTTGTGAAACTGGTTCTAGACAGATGTTATTCGAAAAACAAACCCGGGTATATTGGGAACTAGGGAAATACTTAGAAAGAAGTCTTGAAGTTCCAACCCGTTGGAAGGTGATTTACCCACATCTCTTCTGCATCTGAAAGGCCCCAATGCCTGTTTAGCTTGTGTTAAAAGGAAAAGGGGATACATAGTACTTGATACAATCATTGGGTTTGTATACACAGGCGGGTTTACCATCAGATTGCATCCAATCTCACCAAATAGGCCCCGGAGTGTCCATATTAAGATTATAAGATTCATTGAGCTGGAAGAAACTGCTGAAGCTCCTGGATAGCAAGCTAATCTGAGCACATCGAACGAAACTCACATAAAGTACTAGCCACCAAAATAGTTCTTTCCATGTGAACCTTCTAGGAAGAAATATGTCTACATGAGATATGGTGGAGTGTTGACCTTTCTAGGACCAAATTGAATGGCAAGAAAGATCAAAACCTCTCCAAAAAGCAATCCAGCCCAGCTGAGTGCAGGAGAAACTATTTTTTCATGCTTCCCAAAAAATCTACGCAACATAGGAGAAACTCCAATGATGAAATCTCCAGGGGCAGAAACAACCCTTCTCTAACCTTTTGATGCTCATGAGCAAACCTTGATTCTATGCAAAATTTTCCATAGTTTCTCCACAAATTAACAATTTTAGCCATTTAGCAGACAAAATGCCTCCATGTAATTGGATATCTGTCAAGTCCAAACCACCTCCACACTCGGATAGAGTGCTGATATGCCAAGGGACCATAGGTAGTGAATGATCTCCACACAAATTGGATCACAAAAGCTTTTGTAATAACTTTGCAAGATCACTGAAGTGAGATGCAAAAGGAAACCAACATGAGATGTAGTATACATGACTAGCTTGAAGGATTTTACCAAGAGCGGTCAACTTGCCATCAAAGGTTAAATCTTTCTTCTTGCAATTATATATTTTTAAAATATTATTTTATGCTGGAGATTTTGTAGACACTGTTGTCGCCTAATCCGCACCTAGGTGAGAAAAATCTCAACTCGCTGGGTGTGGTCTTGGGGGTAAATTCAGGCTGGGTGCAACTGTCACTACAACACTCAACCCCTTTGTTTAGGCCAACTCCTAAACAAATCCAAGGGAGGTAGACCCTAATGAAATAAACTAAGTATGAATAAACTATAGGAGTTAATGTAAGTACAACAAGCTACTTCGTAAAATAAAGCACGCAAGTAGATTTATCTAAGATATAATGATAATACTAGAATCTAGATCTACTGCTCATAAGAATGTAAATTTCCTGCAAGTATGATATTGAAAAGAACCAGTGCTTGAAATAAAACAGATCTATGCTACAAGATAATCAAAAGCTTGAATACTTAAATCTGTAACATCAAGTAAATTGCATGTATGGAATTTTGTAACACGAGGACTGTTTGCATGCTATAGTTGAAATATATTGAATAAGAGTAGTGCTTTGTGTTTCCTTTTAGCTGATTGAATTTAGTGAAATTTGTACATGGTTAGAAACCTAGACTAGATTGTTGGTGACCACATAAGTGTTGGACAAGAAAGAGAAAGTTTTTAAATGTTGTTAGTGTCTAATCTGAGAAAGTAAAGCAATCAGTCCTAAGCTAGATTGTGAAAGAATAGTTAGAAAATGTAATTTAAAACCTCGAACAGACGGAGGTATTCCTGCTTCACAAGCAAGTCTGAGAACCGTTGATGCCTGGCAAGTACCAAGCCAGGGTTTGGTTAGACTCAGAAACATCTAGATCCATGTTATGCGTCAGCCATAGTGAGGGTGTAGAGCTTGGATCCCTATGTGATAAATTAAATTTTATTAGAAACCTAAGCTAGTTTGTTGATTAAATCAAGTGATGTCCAATATGGTTGAGTGATGCATGGATTGGTAAATTAGATGTAAACTAGCTAATCTATGTTCCTGAAAAGAAAATGCAAAAGCGAAATGAGCAGACTACGGCAAGATTAGTGGTGGCAACCACTTTTCTTGTAAGTTACAATGCTTGTTTAAGACCCTTCAGGAAATGCTTGCTGGTTCGTGATTAAAAATTAAGACAGCAGACAAGCTTACAGTTAAGGAAGAAAGAGGTCAAAGAGAAGGAAAAAAATTGCCCTGGAGATGGGTAGTCTGATTGCTGTTCTTCCCAAGATGAGGTTGCCACCTCTAGGTTGTCTTATGGCTGTCCAAACCTGCACTTTGTTAGTTAGAGTCAGCGAGCATGAATCACCCAAAATTGCAAGGGAGGACTATAGAACAACTTGCAGGTGTTCTCAATTACTATACCCAGTTACAAATCTGCACTTTAGAAAGGTTTTTAGTGGTCTCAAACATGCAGATTTGTATTTAATGTAGGAAAAGTATGAACTCTAAATGACTTCTTTTGACATGTAAGTTCAAACTTCTCTTCAAAATAGATCTAGCTTAGTAGATGTTCAATGATTGTGAAAGATCTAAGGTATGCAATTCTATGAAATTATATTCCTTATATGTAATAGATTTGCATGAACAAGTTAATAAAATAGATTTCTTTTAAAATTTGAAAGGTTGAAAGAGGGAAAGAGAAGTGTTGGTCAAGTATGACAATGGAATCGCCAAGTAACAACTAGGAGGACCTTGTTTGAAAGATCACCGAAGAAAAGAGGTTGCGCTAGGTTAGTCTCAATCCTCTCAATGAATAAGGAACCTGCAATCATATAGACAAATGTAAAGGAGATTAGGTCTCGTATTCTTTCCTCTCCTTGGCGTGATCTACATGCAAGGGGTTAATATAGCACATTCCAACTCATGGTAAAGATACTAAAAATAACCACCTTACAAGTAAACTAGCAATGAGATATAACCAAGCATAAACTTAGAATCACCTCATCCAACTGGGTAGTATACCCTTTCAATGGCCTAAGAAGGAGAGAAAGGAATTCACAATTGTAAAGGACACAGGTTACCTTTGAAGTACAATACAAGTTAGCATCCACACATCGAGAAGTTGTTCCACATGTGACCTCCAAGGTCTTTCTTATCTAATAATTTATAAATATTACTCTCAAACTTCAAAGAGTGATTAGTAATTACAATAACATCAAAGTCTCGAGCATCGATCAACAACCCACACTGAAATGAGGGGGAGCACACTTGTATAAATTGAAAAAGGAGTGAGGGAGTGTAATATCCCAAATAATGGATTCTAGCTGATACATGTGTTTCTCATCCTTGTTTTACTGTAGCTGCCGGTTTATTTTGATTTGTTGGTGGTTTACAATGTTTTCTGTGATAGTGGCTTATCCAAACATTAATTGCATGTCATATATGAAGTTACTAAAACCATAAATCCCATGATATCAAGCTTTGACGATCGGTGGAATATATAAGGAACTGTTCATTCAAATCTGGTAATAATAATTGCTTTTTAACAACCACTAATCATAAATCAGAAATAGCATAAATCTGACCTTAAACAATGAATGAAGTGTATTGTGATGGCTGTAGCAGCTCCTAGGAATAGTCAGATTTAAAGTAACTTGGCCCAGCTTGGCAAATACGCTCAATACGATGTTGAATGGCACTGGGGAGAGAATATACGCCTTCAATTAGAGGTGTCTCTACAGTAAACAATGGATCCTGCTCTAGCCGACTTGTCAAAAGGTTGAGACAGGTACCCTTATCTAGCCTACTACTCTGCTGAGACCATTGCCCGAGCTACCCATTCAGACAGAGTCAATTCTTGGCTCACAGGAGTCTCGAGCCTTCTTATGTCAGTGGGGATCCAGTTAGATTGCCTTCCCCCGTTTCAGTATTCTCTGGATGCCCCCAGTCACCTTCTTCCTACCCGACAGGAGCTGAATAAGTTCATCAGAGAGGATGTTTACAAGCAGTACGTCCAGACTACTTGGGTCAACCCTCCGGGAGGATTGTGTTAAACACACTGGCTTACTAAGAGGGGGGGGAGTGAATCAGTGAGCTTGGACTTACTTCAATTTTCACTTCTTCAAGCTCTATAACTTAAGTCATCGTTTCACATTCAACTCAACATCATATTTATCAATGGACTATGCATCAATAATCAATTCATTCATCAAATAAAAAAAACATAATCATCAACACATTGCAGAAGAGACACAAGATATAATGTTTGTAATATTTTTGTATTTCAATGGCTGCGACCGTGAGGTAAATTAACACCTACTGAATCAGAAGCACCTACTTCAATTCAAGACTCTGCTTGGTCTTTTCTTAGATCCTACTAAGAAAAATGGTACAAGCCCCAACTTGTATTACATACACATTTTTACCACATATATCTCATCAAATTATCAAGTCAAACTGCTCATGTCTTCAATTGTTTGTACATGTCAAATGTCTGTCAGCCTGTAACAATCATGTCGAGTCTGATGTTGTTCATTGTCCAGAAGCATGTCAGCATATCACTGTGTTATTGTTCATCACATATTCATCAATCACACACATATCTTAGTTTGTCATTCCACTTGTCATCATCTCTATCTGACAAGAGTTCTCATCATCATCTGCTTCATCAACTCCTATATCTTAATCTCCTTAAGATAATTCTGAATATGCAGCTTTAGTGCTGGTTGAACAATTCCATGCAACTTAACAAATCCAAAATGCTGCCAACAAACACTTCAGACAAAGATCTGATTTTATCCTTCAACATACTGCACATGAGGCTGTTAGATTTCTTTCTCAGACTCATCATGGATATGCTGCCTCAGTCTTCATGGGTTCGCTGCCTCAGTGGTCTGTTTCTTCACTAAAAAATCATCTGAAATCCTTCATACCAGAAAAATATCAGACATTTAAAAAAAACAACAGACTGCTGCCTCTGTGATATCCTTATGCCCGAAAATCAGAGAAGAATGTGCAAGGAAGTAATTTCCATACACCCGAATTCTTCACCACCGACTTTTCACCACAGACCACCATGCACAAGCTGTCTTCACCATAAAAAAAAATTCGGCCACTGTGTTTTTCTACGTTTTTCAACAGTCTGAATTTCCTCAGAGCTACTGTTTTCACCCACGAAATCTCCCACCAACAAATGGTACACGTGTAGGGTATTTATAGTGATTTTTTCATGAATTTTACTGAGCCGACTTTCCAAAAATAATTTTTATTTTTATCTTTCAAGGTTGGGCCGACTTGTTTGAAATATATTTTTATTTTTAACTTTATTTTTATTTAGACTTGAATTGAGTTGACTTCATCACTTTGTCTCCATGTCATTTTCTTTAAATAAATATATGTATGTATATAGAGTGTTTTATCTTCTTTGTCGCAGTATCATGTCAACTCTTCACAAGGCCATTAAGTCTTCTTCTCATGGCCGCTGTTAACTTTAACATCAAGTCATTATGTGTTCCCAAGTTCCTTTATACCATCAAGCAAGTGTTAGACCATCTCCAAGGGTTCCTTTCCCCCCATCAAGCCACCACTAACCTCAGAGAACACAAATGACCACAAAATGGGTCATTTGGCCAACTTGGTGTTCCAATACCCAGGTCATGTCCTTCTTGCCATACTCTTCATGTCATACACCTTCATTATGCCTTTGTCATTAATGGTTCGTCATCAATGACAACCTTGCTCATCAGATTGTGCCCATAGATGGCTTTTTATGCCGAACACTTCTTGGAGATCAGCGACGGGCTCATTGTCCGACCCCAGTACATGTTTGGCCATTGGATGAATGCTCTTAGGATCCGTCTCGGACAACTCAGAGTAGGATCCCATAGACTTCGGGTGGAGACAGATCACCAGATCAATTGATCGGAGAGGATCTACCAGCTATGTCATTTACATGAAGTGGAAACCGAGTCACACTTTATTTTCAGATGTCCTATTTACTACGAGATCTGAGGACGATTCTATTGCTTGTTTAGGGGGCCTCAAACTCTAGCCTTATTCTTCACATACACAGATCAGAGATGCTTAGAAATTTATATTCCGGAGGCTCTCAGGCTACAAGCACAGGTCCTCCTGCCCCCCACCAGACCGGATGCCACACAGAGGATCACGACGTTCTTCAGCATGCTACCACCTTCCAGGGGCACGAAGAGATCTACTGACCTAGATACCAACCCAGTCCCCAGATGAGTTAAGATTGGTGGCACTCAACACACGATATCTCATCGGTAACTTCGTACCAGACTTTCCTCTGAGAAGAGCACACGACCCTCCAGACCTTGCTGATAGCACACCAGAGGACGCCTCGCACCCACCAGCTCCTCTTCGGGCCAGTAGACATTATTGCACTTCCATCAGTTTTCCTCTTTCGGACACGGATGTTAGGAGTACGAGATCTTCCTCAATCGTCCCGGCTCTCGGATCCTGTCCACTTGAGCTTCTTCACCCTTGTGCAGGGTTACAGTGTTGAGACTGGGCCAAGAGCTCTCCCATGCCTCAACCCAGCTCATTTTGTACACTTCTACTTCATTTCTATATTACTTCTTGTATTGTATTTCTTTTAAGGGAGATCATTTGGTCCTCCCGCATGCACGAACATCATTGTAACTGACAGTCCCGTTGACCTACTTTGTGGTCATTAGTGGACATAAATAAAATTATCTTATCTTATCTGTGACTCACACCTCAACACTAAGCAACAATGACAACCTTTTCTATCTTTGCATGTAACACAAATCTCAACCTCAATTGGTGAACTTAGACCCAACAGTAAGCTCACGTCCAATACAGTTAACTCGTCCAAACAAGAAGAGGATTTCTGAACAACGATGCCCTAGCATAAGGTTATTGGTCACGTCTCTATTTCAATGGATCTCTTGAATAGTGATGCTAGTTAATGAATGAGGGTCGTAGTTGCTGTAATGAACCCTCATAAGTATGTAGCTGGAACTGTAACTGCAATTTACACCCCCCATGCAGAATGGAAGCTCTAATGAACAACTCTCAGTTTTCTATGGTGCATGCAACCTTAACACTGGAAAGTAGCAGCTCAAAGGCCCACAAAATAAATAATCAGTCAGTGATAGAAGGTGAAATCTTTGGTCTTTCAATGAACCGTTGTGTGCTTCCTTAATGGATATTGGTGCCCCTCGTGATGCACACCTCCTTCAACAATTCTTTCCTGCAATACGAGTATGATTTGAAGCTTAGGGCCCACGTTATCCTGTAGTAACCTGCAACTGATAACACCCTTTCACAATAAAGAATACACTGCCCTATCTGTGATGAAGACGCCCTTCCTCAATTCTTTATTCTTGGATGCCCTCGAATCTCTGCAAGAATGATGAAGATGCTGAAGTGTTGAAGCTCGTATGATAGATTTGGATGACCTACCCTCTTAAATTGACTAGGACAGATAAGCTTCACCGTCGAAATCAATGATGGCCAAGGAAATTCGCCCTTAACCCTAATTAGCTCTCAGACCTCTAACCAATTCTCAAAGATGAATAATAACAATGATCTCCTTTTGGTTCAACTAACCTTCTTATATAGCTTTTAAGGTTAGCATGTCACTTTTAGGGTTTTCACTTTACTTTTTGCATGCATGCAATTCTAATTGCTTGTTGACTTAAGACTGAAGAAATAAGGCCTGCATGCTCTGCATGCTTTATGGTATTAACTCTGATGGCCCTCTTTACTATACTGATGACTTAATAATACTGAATAATTGTTCTAATATGCTCTTGATATTAAATGTCCTCAGTCAATCCCCTATTTATCAGTAATGGAACATTACAATCCTCCCTCACCAAAGATTTCTTGTCCTTAAGCAATCGACAACTGCCAACTGTAAAATGCCTCCAGACACAGTACCATGATCCGATATGAACCACTGGATCACCTCATGCCTCCTTGCCACCCAATAATGAATTGATCCCTCGATATCTAGATCCCAAACAATCCTTTGACTGATCCACTCACTATGAAAAGTGGAGTACATAGGCATCTAGGTGAAGTCAACAGATCTGCTGTAATACTCGATTTCAAATACTGGCAAAGGATTTCTGCTCCGATCAGTGGTAACAACTCTGGGCTGCTCTTGAACTCTAATCATCTCCTCAAGAGATAGCTCTATCATCCGTGTTGCCCTATACTTGGAGGAAATCACCAGAATGGGCATGAACTCTGATAATCGGTGAATCTCTGCACATATATACTCCACGTCTTGCATCCGCAATAAACTTGTGATGCAATTTAATAACATGATCCCCCATGACTGCTCAGAGATGGTCGAAGGCTGCATCAATGTTGCTAAATTAGTGGGTCCCAACTTGCCATGTTGATCAAACGTAATATCCACCAATGTAGATTTTTCTGAGTAGCATCGAGAGCCATTCTCTTAGGAGAATGGAGGCAACTGGTCCGGGACCAGGGTGTGGACTCAACCTAGAGTTGAGTGATCATTCTATTGAATGGGGATATTTGGTTCAGGACCACGATATGGAACCAATCAAGCACTGGGGGACTCAACCTTGAGTTGAGTGATCATTCTGTTGAATGATGACATCTGGTCCGGGACTAGGATGTGGAACCAGTCTAGCACTGGGGGACTCAGCCTAGAGCTGAGTGGCCATTCTTTTGAATGGAGGCATCTGGTCAGTTACCAGGAATTTACCTAGTCCGGGACTAGGGACTCAGCCTGGGGCTGAGGGCCATTCTTCGGGAGAATGGAGGCGCTTGGTCTGTTACCAAGTATTTGATCTAGTGTCAAATTATGCAGCCTATAGCTGAGGCACCTGGTATGTTACCGGGAAGACACTAAGCCCTAGACCGGGTCTAGGCATGTGTGACACTCTGACCCTCGATTAGTGGGTTTTGGATCTTCTCCAAGGATTAGCTACCCTTGGTTAAGACACCTTAGTACCCGATCTTGGTGTCACACCGAGTGTGAAATAAAAGCATTAGTAATTCTCTCTGTTTATGATGATGTACTTTGAGTGGGGATAAAAGACCACCTTGACCACTTGTATTGACTACAGGGCACTTAAAAAAGGCTAAAGCAAAAGTAAAAAAAACATGAGGACCCTTAGTACCACTAAGGTGTAAAAGTGAACATGCAAAAGGACCTTTAGTACCACTAAAGGCAAAAGTCAAAATGAGAAAAGAATAAAATAATAATATTTTGTTCTTTCTAATTTTGGTCCACTTACAGGTGACTCAAAGGATATAAAAGAAGATCAATCCATTTCATTATTACACACACTCTTGCTCTCACAGGTGAAGCTGCTCCAACAGAAGATGTCACAGGTTATTGAAGAAAAGGAAGTTTGATGTGATGCCCTAGCATGGATGAGTCTAGCTAGGGTATTCACAGTTGTTTTCTAGAAACCCTAAGCTAGGGTTTCAGCAGCTGCAAGTTTTTACCAGTTTTGTGAGCTAGGGTTTTTACCCTAACTCTTTTCCTTTTTCGGGCAGGTTCACAGGTTACTATTCTTTCTCTCATCGTGCAGCTGCAAAGTTTTGCAGGCAGCCTATCACCTTAACGGCTGCCCTCCTTCTCCCACTGGGAAACCCCTCCACCATTCGAGTAGGGTGCCCCATCTTCATGATGACCCTCCCTAGCCTCCAAGCTGCTATAGCAAGCTCAGGGTTGGCTGCTTGGGCTCCTGGGATGCTACAACAAGCTTCGAGTAGCCTGCAGGTTGCTATAGCAGGCTCGGGGCAGCCTTATAAGGCCTCCAACCAGCAACACTAGACCTGGAGGTGATTCGGGCAGGACACCAGACCTCGGGCCAACAACAGGACCATCCGGCAGCCCTTCGGGTAGCCCGGATAAGGCCCAGACAGAGCAGGTGCAACAGATTTGTCCTCAGGACAACAGGTAAAACAGGTTTAGTCAAGTGCAACAAAACTCAGGTAGGGTAAAATAGGTCCGAGTAGGTGCAGTAGACCTCTGGAAGAGTGAAACAGGGTTCGAGCAGACAGAGAAGGGAAGCCTGCAATTTCTGGGCATGAGAGAGAATTAGGGCAACAAGCCCTAATTTGTTAAAAAGCCCTAATTGGGCATTTTTCTGTGTAATTGATTTATCTTCTGTAATTGTGGATCTGTGGTACAAGCCTAGTTAGGGTTTGTGGAATTTTGAAAAATTTAGTCATCTCATTTACGAGATTATTTACTAATGCTTTTGGGGATTTTGTCCTTTAAAGGTTTCTCTAGTGAAAAATCTTGTGTTGATGTGTAGATGTTGTTTACTGCGCTTGTCATTTGTGTAAGTTACTCTGCAAAATTTTTAAAGTATTCATGCTAATGCTAAAACTCAACAAATATCTCTGTGTGAACCTACCTCGCTCCTGTCTATAAAAGGTAAAGTCCCTCGGGTTCCCCACTAGCTTGTATGATGTGGAGCACCCTCTACCCAAGGTGCCAGTCTTCCTGGTGCAAACACAAAAATCCCTCTGAATGTCCCTAATGAGCCAAGCAATCATAAGTTGCACAAACTCCTCAGAAGACTGCTTCATCATGCCTCAAGACCAAAGAATCCCTCGAATAAACTACTGAAAGCAGAGATTGGCCCTCTCCTCCATAACAACTCCACTGATGTCAACTGAGCTTGTAAACCTGGGTGTCTCATCTCCGTCATATACCTATCCACCCAATCTCTATATGCATATACTTCCTTGTTGGAAAGTCCACAGGGAATGTGCTCAACTACCTCCTCCATTGCTAAACCACTTTCCCACATAGGCAACTCATGATCCCATGCTTGATCCAAATCCTCTGTGTCAGCTCTCTCCTCAACCACCTGCAACTCTGAGTGCTCCTCGTGCAGAATCATCATTGGAGGCTCTTCCCTCAAACCATGAGTGCCACTCATGCCCTTATAGGTCACAACTACCCTATATCCAGTGTGGGCTGCGGTATCCTCCTGTTCACTCACTCTATTGGTGTCATCTGAACCAAGATCCCACACATCTGTACTATACCCATTTCGGAAAAAAAGGAATGTGTCCATGTCACTATCGGTTGGTCCCTGGAATATGTCACCCTTCAAGGCATTTGCAGCTATAACATGAGCCATTAATGGCCCCTCCACAAGATGTGGCTCATAACCTCCATACTGCTGTTATCACCAACCTTGTAGCTGCCTGTGCAAGATGGATGGTAGAGGGACAAGCAACGAAGGAGGTGGAACCCAGATTGCCTAGATTCCCAAAGAGATGGTTGTCACGCCAATCAAGGCAGTCTTTGCTTTATGTTGTCCGAGTCCAAGACAACAATGGGGGAGACCCAGATCTGCTCCCGATAGGAGAGATCAGACGTAGACACCGGATCAGATCAAAATAAACTTTGAGGTACGTAAGGTGTAAGGTGTTCAGAAACTCTAGATCTATAGTAGGATTCAGTAGATGGATCAGGACTTCAGCAGTATATTGGCTGATCCAAAACAGTAATAGGATGACCTTTTGGGGAAATGGTTAGATCTAGGGTTTTGGTACTAGCAACTAAAGAAGATGATCTCTGCTTTGGGAAGCGTAACCGAGGCAGGATGAGCAAGAAAATAGTCGGGACTATCTAGTACCTGGCTGACAGACTCAATGAAGAAGGTGAATAGGTGTGATTGTCTGAGTCATTAAGGAACAACCAATTTCAAGGGTAAGAGGTCAATTCAGGGCTAGCGCTAAGAATGGGAGATCAGTGCCTTTCGTGCATTGGGAAATGGAGTCAGTATACACCCAGTGTTAAGCTAAACCCACCTAGGGTAGACCCTGATCTGTGGACCCAGATAAGTGTTTTGGTCCGGATGGCTCAGTTTAAGGCAGGAATTCAATTAATGAAGGATAGCGCTAAGGTTGGATGAGACAGATCTGTTGATCCGAGGCCACCAACAGACAACCAGCGCAACGTTGAAGAAGAAATGGGATTAGGAGGGCCTGATCTACACACTCGGTTCAGAGAAATTTAGGAAAAGTTAGATTCCGGAAAAGTCAAAGTTGATGAATGAGGCTGAGAGGATGAAAAAACCGATTTCTTCAGATCTACGGCAAGCAGGATGGATCTAGCTCAGCGTTAGGGGTGTTCTGGAGTGCTCAGGACCTGATCTATCAGCCTAGCTTGTCAGATTTCGGAAACAGTAAACTCTAGAAAGGTATAGTTTTTCAGTGATGGCGTTAAGGTTGTTTTCAGTCTAGAATTCAGATCTAGGTCACACTGTCATGAATCTGAACAACGTTGGGGGTGATTTGGAATGTGTGAGACCCGACCTATCAGTCTATGATGTCAGAAGTCAGAAAAAATCAAAACCCTAGCAGGTCAAATATTCAGTGGTGGTGTTATGCAGTTTTCAGACAATATCTCAGATCTAGGTCAAACCAGCAGGTATTTGACTAGCGTTGCAGTAGATTCAGTGAGAGGGAGGCCCAATCTATGAAACCCAGTAGTGGTTTGGCCAAAGATTGGACGGTTCCCGGATTTAGTACTTTTTAGGGTTTTTTTAGTATTTTAAGGATTTTCAGAAAAATGGAAGGAAAGCAGGTACAGTGGATTGAGATCTGCTAAAGAGAAGAGAATTACCTGTTAGATCGTACCTGGAAATGCTTGTAGATGCCTTAACAACGATGATCCTTGCTACCCCGATCAATTCTGGAAGATCCACGTGATTTCTATGACGAATGTAAGCCCCAAGCCACCAATGCGCCCCCTACCTTGCATGAGCAAACGTCAACAATATTAGATTTGCTAAGACGAGATAAAGAAACCAAATGCTATAGGAAAGTAAAAAGAAGTAATCATAGATCATAATGACACTAATGAAAACCCCTTGATCCAAGACGAAGATAACCGAACGAGTTGAGGTCCCCCTGCAAAAATGCTCCAGCCAAAACGCCCTCCTATAGACAAGACAATTATAGCAGAAAAAATATAGATCTCACATGAATTTCCACAATGCTAGGAAGCAGAAACTATCCAATCACCATTTGAGAACATCAGATGCAAAGCAGATTCAGAAAATATCCATGGAAAAATATTTCTATTATTCAGATCCAAGAGCCAAAGACCCCTTACAAATGAGAAGCTCTCTCCTTTAAATAGAAATGAGAGAACCACAATCATAACCGAATCCTAACCACTTTCAAAACGAGTGGGCTAAGATTAAAAGACATAATATTCTAATCAATGGTTGAGATGAGCTCAACATACAATATATGGATCAATATAACCATAAAGTACCAAAGTGGACTAAAACACCCAACAAGAGGGTACCCCACTCAACAAGAAATAAATGAAGCACATGGTGGGTCCATGGAGTGTTAACTAACTCCCTATGGGTGCCCCATGGCACAATAAAATAATATAATATTTTAATTCTTTGACTTTGTGTCTCCTTGAGGAAATCGTGAGCCTCCCAAAAGCTCCAGAAAATAATATAAAAATGCCTAGAAAATAGGTGTGGGCCCAATCAGGTACTGGAACTGCTAGAAAAGGTGCGGAGGACATCACTCTCATCATCATGACTCATCCCATGTCATTTCCTTGCCTCAGTAGCCCAAATCGATTTCTTCAATAGCCATTTAATCATTTTTTAATCTGCTTCGGGTAACGTGAACCTGCCAAAACAACCTCCTAGGGTGCCTGCGTTGTCAAACTGAGCCCACCAGGCTCTTTGGGATGGGGGTACCATGGTACAATCAAGTGGTTGCACCCCCTATGCCCATACAATGCCCTAGGAGATCCAAATGAAGCATCTCCTTGCTCAGACACATCATCCTGTGAAGCAAAACTCCATCAGAAAGGTAAAATGAGCTTGATCATCTCTCTGCAAGTGCCCGGAACTAAAAATAAACTCTCACTAGAATCAGAGAGTCCAAATCCATCTAGGGTGTATACTCATACCCTTTCCAGGTCTGTGCATGATCATCAACAACATCCAATAGACAATATAATCACTTGTAAATGACCAGATACCAATAATATAACTCAGACTATCATCCATCTGCTGCAAGTGCTATAAGGCTAAGACATGCTCTACAAATCATTTAAGCAACAATCACAAGAAGTAGCAGTCATTTCACTGGCGGTACATCAACCAAATACATATATAGGGCTTTCTTTATTATTACTCAGACTAGACTTTCAGGACTATACTCACTTCATAGTTGTAGTCAATTTGCTAGTGAAGGGTGAAGGATGAAATTTACAAGGCTAGGGCAAAGGATTACTTCCTACTTAACATCATGACGCTTTGGATATGGCAGGGAAATACTCACTATAACCACTCGTCGGAAAAACAACAACACAAGGAATGGCGGTGTCTCACAAATGGTTGAGTTGTTCAGAGAGTGCTTATTCAACTTAGGCATCATGTCTACATTAAGTTTGATCCAAGTTCATTAGGACCATCAATTTTATTTCTATGGCCTTTTTGGCCTATATGACCCTATTGGGACTTCACCAGTGCTTAAAAGCACAGCTAATCGCAGCTTTCACCCGAGACATATTTAAATTTATAAGGTCAGCAATATAGCATATATTTAACCATTGTCTTTTTGGACCTTTTCTTATACCCTTGAAGGAGTATTTTAGCATTTCATTGCTCTTGCCCTTATTTTACATATGTTAAGAAACACAGTTTTAGTATTTTCATTTTCCATGGGCGCATATAAACATTTCCAATATAAGTAGTACATGAGCTTTCAGTTTTAGCCAACAAAATCTCAAGTGACCAGGGAGAGTTCTGCACAGTGCCAAACATTGGGACCACCGACCAGAATGATTTAGGCTTACAATCCAACTCACCAAAGGCAAGTTCTGTCACCAACTCAGAGCTGAGACATAAGTGGCATCAACATTCAGCAAACCAAAAGGCATCCTAAGATACTCAAAAGCACCCCACGGGGAGGTGAAAGTAGTTTTCGAAGACTTGCTTAAGATGGCTTATGTGACTTGGTCTTTCTTTTGAGAAAACAGTCAGTTAATCTTGGTAAAGCTCTATGATCTTCCCAATCAACTCCTTGAATGCATAGTGTTATCACCAACCTTGTAGCTGCCTGTGCAAGATGGATCCAGGATGGATGGTAGAGGGACAAGCAATGAAGGAGGTGGAACCCAGACTGCCTAGACTCCCAAAAAAGATGGTTGTCACGCCATTCAAGGCAGTCTTCGCTTTATGTTGTCTGACTCCAAGACAACAATGGGGGAGACCTAGATCTGCGCCCGATAGGAGAGATCAGATCTAGACACCAGATCAGATCAAAATAAACTTTGAGGTACGTAAGGTGTAAGGTGTTCAGAAACTCTAGATCTACAGTAGGATTCAATAGATGGATCAGGACTTCAGCAGTATATTGGTTGATCCAAAACAATAATAGGATGACCTTTTGGGGAAATGGTTAGATCTAGGGTTTTGGTACTAGCAACTAAAGAAGATGATCTCTGCCTTGGGAAGCGTAACCGAGGCAGGATGGGCAGGAAGATAGTCGGGACTATCTAGTACTTGGCTGACAGACTCAATGAAGAAGGTGAATAGGTGTGATTGTCTGAGTTGTTAAGGAACAACCAATTTCAAGGGGAAGAGGTCAATTCAGGGCTAATGCTAAGAATGGGAGATCAGTGCCTTTCATGCATTGGGCAATGGAGTCAGTATACACCCAGCCTTGAGGTAAACCCACCTAGGGTAGACCCTGATCTGTGGACCCAGTTAAGTGTTTTGTTTCGGATGGCTTAGTTTAAGGCAGGAATTCAGTCAAGGAAGGCTAGCGCTAAGGGTGGATGAGATAGATTTGTTGATCTGAGGCCACCACCAGACAACCAGCTCAGCGTTGAAGAAGAAATGGGATCAGGAGGGCCTGATCTACACACTCGGTTCAGAAAAATTTAGGAAAAGTCAGATCCCGGAAAAGTCAAGGTTGATGAATGAGGCTGAGAGGATGAAAAAACTGATTTGTTCAGATCTAGGGCAAGCAGGCTGGATCTAGCTCAGCGTTAGGGGTGTTCTGGATTGCTCTGGACCTGATCTATCAGCCTAGCCTATCAGATTTCGAAAACAGTAAACTTTGGAAAGGTCCAGTTTTTTAGTGATGGCGCTAGGGAGTTTTCAGACAATATTTCAGATCTAGGTCAAACCAGCAGGAATTTGGCCAGCGTTGCAGTAGATTCAGTGAGGGGGATGCCCGATCTATGAAACCCAGCAGTGGTTTGGCTAAAGATCGGACGGTTCCCAGATTTAGTATTTTTTTAGGGTTTTTTCAGTATTTTAAGGATTTTCAGAAAAATGGATTGAGATCTGCTAAAGAAAAGAGAATTACCTGTTAGATCGTACCTGGAATGCTTGTAGATGCCTTAACAACGATGCGCCCCCTACCCTGCATGAGCAAACATCAACAATATCAGATTTGCTAAGACAAGTTAAAGAAACCAAATGTTATAGGAAAGTAAAAAGAAGTAATCATAGATAACGATGACACTAATGAAAACCCCTTGATCCGAGACGAAGATAACCGAACGAGTTGAGGTCTCCCTGCAAAAACGTTCCGGCCAAAACACACTCCTGTAGACAAGACAATGATAGCAGAAAAAATATAGATCTCACATGAATTTCCACAATGGTAGGAAGCAGAAGACTATCCAATCACCATTTGAGAACATTAGATGCAAAGCAGATCCAGAAAATATCCACGGAAAAATCTTTCTTTTATTCAGATCCAAGAGCCAAAGACCCTTCACAACTAAGAAGCTCTCTCCTTTAAATAGAAATGAGAGAACCACAATCATAACCGAATCCTAACCACTTTCAAAACGAGTGGCTAAGATTAAAAGATAAAATATTCTAATCAACGGTTGAGATGAGCTCAACATACAATACATGGATAATATATAACCATAAAGTACCAACGTGGACTAAAACACCCAACAAGAGGGTACTCCACTCAACAAGAAATAAATGAAGCACATGGTGGGTCCAGGGAGTGTTAACTAACTCCCTATGGGTGCCCCATGGCATAATAAAATAATACAATACTTTAATTCTTTGACTTTGTGCCTCCTTGAGGAAATCGTGAGCCTCCCAAAAGCTCCAAAAAATAATATAAAAATGCCCAAAAAATAGGTGTGGGCCCAATCAGGTGCTGCAACTGCTGGAGAAGGTGCGGAGGGCATCACTCTCATCATCATGACTCATCCCATGTCATTTCCTTGCCTCAGTAGCCCAAATCGATTTCTTCAATAACCATTTAATCATTTATTAATTTGCCTCGAGAAATGTGAACCTGCCAAAACAGCCACCTAGGGTGCCTGCGTTGTCAAACTGAGCCCACCAAGCTCTCTGGGATGGGGGTACTATGGTACAATCAAGTGGCTGCACCCTATGTGCCCATACAACGCCCTAGGAGATCCAAATGAAACATCTCCTTGCTCAGACACATTATCCTGTGAAGCAAAATTGCATCAGAAAGGTAAAATGAGCCTGATCATCTCTGCAAGTGCCCAGCAATGAAAATAGACCGTCTCATTAGACTTAGAGAGTCCAAATCCATCTAGGGTGTATACTCATACCCCTCTTAGGTCTCTACCTAATCATCAACCATATCCAATAGACAATATAACCATCTGTAAATGTTCAGATACCAATAATATAGCTCAGACTATCATCCATCTGCTACAAGTGTTATAAGGTTAAGACATGCTCTACAACTCATTTAAGCAGCGATCACAACAAGTAGCAGTCATTTTACTGGCGGTACATCAACCAAATACATATATAGGGTTTATTTATTATTACTCAGACCAGACTTTCAGGACTATACTCACTTCATAGTTGTAGTCAATTTGCTAGTGAAGGGTGAAGGCTGAAATTTACAAGGCTAGGGAAAATGATGACTTCCTACTTAACATCATGACAGTTTGGATATGGAAAGGAAAAACTCACTATAAACATATGCAGGACAAACAACAACACAAGGAATGGCAGTGCCTCACAAATGGTTGAATTGTTCAGAGAGTGCTTATTCAACTTAGGCATCATGTCTAGATCCAGTTTGATCCAGTTTCATTAGGATCCTCAATTTTATTTCCATGGCCTTTTTGGCCTATATGTCCTTTTGGGGACTTCACCAGTGCTTAAAAGCACAGCTAACTGCAGCTTTCATCCATGACATATTCAAATTTATAAGGTCAGCAATATTTGGATATAGCATATATTTAACCATTGCTTTTTTGGACCTTTTCTTATACCCTTCAAGGGGTATCTTAGCATTTCATTGCTCTTGCCCTTTTTCACATATGTTAAGAAACACAGTTTTAGCATTTTCATTTTCCATGGGCGCATATAAACATTTCCAATATAAGTAGTACATGAGCTTTCAGTTTTAGTCAACAACATCTCAAGTGACCAGGGGGAGTTCTGCATAGTGCCAAACATCGGGACAACCGACCAGAATGATTTAGGCATTCACTCCAACTCACCAAAGGCAAGTTCTGTCACCAACTCAGAGCCGAGACACAATATAAATAGGGAGGTTTGTCCAACAAAGGTTCTAGCAGGGAAAAGGTCCTCCATGCCATAAGTCAAGTAATAAGTCATTTAGAAACAAAACTGGAAGGTAATGGATGGGTGGAGACGATGAATGATGAAGCCAACACTAGTAAGCCAAAACAATGGTGGGAAAGACTACCTCTATTCTCCCTAGGGAGGGTAAAACCAATGAGTATAGATCAGGAAATTCAAAGTCAGAGTAGGGACATCAATACATAATACAAATACATCCAAGTCCATATAAAAATGACCGCCAGATCATGACACTACATGTTAATACATGTCACAAAGATGAGTATAAGTGCAATAATAACCACAACACAATATAAAAAGCTGAGTTCTAATCATGCATATAATCCATCTGAAACATCATCTGTCCAATGAGAAAGCACTGATATAAATTTGGGCATCAATAACTGCTCTGTAATGACTAAATGGCTACATCGGTCCTCAAATCTGAGTGTCTTGAGACTCAGTCCTGACATGGGAGAGTACAATAGTCCAAAAATACAATAATTATGCATCAAAACTGCTCATCTTAGCATCTCATATGTAAGAGATCTGGCTGAAAAATGTATTGTATCTGAAAAATAGAATATGGTAGCCCGACTACTATATATGTGATAACAACTGCCCAACATGTATAGAATCAATCCTCTCTAAGTCATGCCTCTCCACTCGTTACTGTGAATCCAAATGAGGTTCCTCTTCTGCCTGTTCTTCTACCTTGTGTTCATCCAAAAGACTCAACGATGCAACCTCTGGTTCCTCTTGGTCCAAACTTTCATATGACAAGAGAGAGTGTGTGAACATGATCTCACCTTCTGTAGGACTCCTACATTATAGCAAATCTTTGCTTTCTTCATGAACTCTTGTAGGTTGACCTATGATTGTTAATTTGTTACACTCTAAACCAAAATTAACATAGAGACTTTTGGATGCCTTTTTGGTAAACATACCAAGTCTTCCCTTCTTGCTTCGTAGTAGTGAATCTTCAAATCGCTGCAAAATATGCTCTAAGATCTGTTGTGTCTTAACAAGGTTTCTCATTAACTCCTCCCAAGTAGGCTTCTTTTCCTCTATTGGTGAGGCAACAAGGAAGGTGGGTAACAACCATTGTAATATTCCAAATAATGGATTCTAGCTATTGAATGTGTTTCTCTTCCTTGTTTTACTGTAGCTGCTGGTTTATTTTGATTTGTTGGTGGTTTACAATGTTTTATGTGATAGTGGCTTATCCAAACATTATGTAATATCCCGAATTCCGATATTTTCTATTTCTATGCAAATATACTGATACAATCGGGCATGCAAACTGCCATGCAAAAATCCCTATTTTATAGCAAAAATTAGGGTTAGGGTTTGTGAGATAGAATGAACACTTACCACTGATAAGCTGGCTCTGGATGGCTCCTGAAAGAGTATGCGAGCATCAAGAACTGAATCGAAGATGGACTGATAAATTCTGCTTTCGGTGAAACCTCAGCAGCAAGAACCCAGGTCAGATAAGGGTGATGTTTTTAGTGAAGGAGGTGTCCGATGGGGCTGCTGATTTGCAGGACTGATAGCCTTCCCGTGTCGAAGAGAATGCCTGGTACATGCGGAGTTTCGGAGGTCTCTAGGCAGGCTAGCGAATTGTTCCAAAGAGACAGCTGCTCACGCCCCCCTGATCCTGAAATAGCTGATAATTGCTTCGGATGAGCACGGTCGGATCTTATAATCACCGGGTACCGGAGTAAGATGTCGAGGATGAGAATGGTGCTTGAGTTTCAGAGTAAAACTGAGATTTGAAGACCCAGCAACTGATTAGGGCTTTCTGGCTGAAAACCCCCTTTTACGGCTGCACACGTGTCCCTGCAACAATCTACACCGTATACTGGATAACTATGAATGAATGTAAGAGCAAATGGTGAACCTGTATGGCTTACCCTGAATGAGACTAGGGCAGATATTTCACTGCCAAAACTCCGCTAGTTGAAGACGTCGTCTCCAACCCCAACTACTGTGCTGCACGCTGTGCTGCTATTCAAGAGCTCCCAAAATAATAATCATCAAAAGTGAAGTCTCCTTTCGCTTTATCCTTCTTTTATAATTTTCAACTGCGAAAACTCTAATCTTTGACCTAATTAGGTCATTTTATCTTCTAATTTGCAGTTGACTTGCATGCATGCGCCTGGAGACTTAAATGAGTGCATGCATCATTAAATAATGCTTGGATGGCATGCACGAAGGTGGCCTTTGGCCCCAGTAGCCCTTCTTGACCTAATGATGATGCCCTATATTTTCTATGGATGGCATCAGTCCTTAGATGATTCCCTAACTGTCAGTAACCGCTCGAACCCACAGGAATCACATAGGTTAGTGGTTTTGGGCCTCAAGGCCTAATCGGAAGAGGACATTACAGTTCTCCTCGCTTGAGATTGCTTGTCCTCAAGCAACTGCAAACTGGGATGCTGCAATACCTGTTCACCTTCCCAGGTGGCATCCTCTGGCGGTAGTTCTTTCCACTGAACCAAGTACTCTCTGATTACCCTGTTCCTAAGCTTCCTTTCTCTAGTCTGTATGATCCGTTCGGGAATCAGTATCAGCAATCCCTCATCATCTAAAGGAGGTAACTCTGTAGGTGGAGCAATGTGTTGCCCAAGGGTCTTCTTTAGGTTAGACACATGGAACACATTGTGAATTTTACTTTCCTGTGGAAGTTCTAGTTCATATGCCACCTCTCCCACCTTCTTGATTATTCTGTAGGGTCCATAGAAGCGAGGTTTTAACTTTTCTGCTCCTTTCTTCTTAAGCAAAGACTGCCTGTAAGGTTGGAGTTTTAAGTATACCAAATCCCCTACCTCAAAGCTGCGCTCAACCCTGTGTTTGTCGGCATACAACTTTTGTTGATTCTGGGCTGTTTGTAAGTTTTCTTTCAAGATTTTCAGAATGTCTTGACTGTCCTGTATCCAATCCTTAGCCTTAGGAGCCCTACTATCTCCAAATGCCAACTCTACATAGTCCAAGGCCTCGTAACCATATAATGCCTTGAAAGAAGTCATCCTAATAGACATATGATAGGTAGTATTGTAGCAATACTCCCCTAGGTGTAGCCATTTGATCTAGGTCCGCTGCTGCCCTGCTACATAGTTCCTTAAATATCCTTCGATCCACTTGTTGACTATTTCAGTTTGTCCATTGCTCTAGGGATGATAACTCGTACTGGTAGCCAGTTCGGTCCCCACTAATCTGAATAGTTCCTGCTTGAAGGCACCTGTGAATCTGCTATCCTGATCACTAACAATGACCTTAGGTAACCCGTGTAATTTGAAGACCTCCCTGAAGAATAACTCAGCTACTTGAGCTGCCGAGCAGTCTGATGATATCGAAAAGAAATGTGCAAACTTGGTCAGTCTGTCAACTACTACATATAAACAATCTCGCCCTTAGACCTTGGGCAATCCTGTAATAAAGTCCATGGAGATGCTTTCCCACTTGTTCTGCTGACAAGTGTTACATTCCCGTACATGCTGCATAATTTCCCCTTTGAGGCCCTTCCATGAGAACCTCTCTCGGATCTGCCTGTAGGTCTTCAAGAAACCTTGATGCCCTGATAAAGGAGAATCATGTGCTGCCTGAATGATCTTTTTCCTCAATGTGGATTCTGGGACGAGGTATATCCTGTTCTTGTAATAGATGATGTCATCAATAATCCTGTACCTGTCATTTTGAATTTGTCTATCCAATAATTCGCAAGCGAATTTATTTTTGGAGTATTATACTAAGAGAAGTGCCCTCCAATCTGTGGATATACTACTGAGAGATAATGAGGCGGGACGCTTGGATAATGCATCAACTACTACATTATTCTTACCTTTTACATACTCGATCTCGAAATCATAGGCTTGTACTTTGCTGACCCATTTCTGCTATTGCTCATTCAGTTCCTTTTGCTCCAGGAAATACTTGAGGCTGTTATGATCGGTTTTGATTTTGAATTTGCTGCCCACCAGGTACTGTCTGAATTTTGTGAGAGCATGTAAGATGGCTAGCATCTCTTTGTCATATATGGAGTAGTGGCGCTCGTAGTTCTTCAGTTTACGGCTCTCAAATGCAATAGGGTGATGGTTTTGCATCAACACTGCTCCTAACCCTTCCCCTGAGGCATCACATTCTACTACGAAGGGTTGTGAGAAGTCTGGTAATGCTAAAACTAGACAGGAACTCATAATAACCTTCATCTCCTCGAAAGTTTTCTGTGCTAGGTCTGTCCAAGTGAATGCTCCCTTCTTTGTGAGATCTGTGAGGGGTGCTGCAAATTGGGAGAATCCCTTAACGTACCGTCGGTAATAAGTGCACAGACCCAAGAAACCTCTCAATTCTGTAATTGTTTTTGACACGGGCCAATCTCTGATAGCTCGGATTTTCTCCATATCAACCTGTACTCCTTCTGCATTAATTATGTGTCCTAAGTACAGCATTTCCTTCATGCCAAACTCACACTTGGACATTTTCGCATAAAGCGAATGTTCTTCTAAAATGCTCAGTACTTCGTCCAGGTGTTTCAGATGCTCTTCCCATGTTTTGCTGTAAATCAGGATGTCATCAAAGAATACCAGCAAAAACTTACGTAGCTGTGCTCTGAAGGTGTGGTTCATGCATGACTGAAAAGTGGCTAGAGCATTGGTTAGTCCAAAAGGCATGACCAAAAACTCATAGTGACCATAGTGACAGCGAAAAGCGGTTTTGGAGATGTCTTGGTCCCTTACCCTGATCTAATGGTATCCTGAGTGAAGATCATATCCTGAGCGAAGATCAATCTTGGAGAAGTATTTAGCTCCCCGAAGCTCATCCATGAGTTCGTCAATTCTGGGGATGGGATACCTGTTCTTAATGGTCTTTTTGTTGAGTGCTCGATAATCGATGCACATTCGCAGTGTACCATCCTTCTTCTTGACCAATACTACTGAGGATGTGAAGGGGCTAGAACTGGGCTGGATATATCCAAGCTCCAGTAATTCTTTGATTGCTTTCTCAATCTAATCCTTGTATCTTTTGGGATGCCTGTAAGGAGTGGTGATGACTGCTTGTGTCCCCTCCTCTAGCTCAATGATGTGTTCAAAGCCTCAGTCTGGCGGTCTACCTGATGGAAGGTCCCAAAAAACCTTTTCATGTTTCTGTAGCAAGGTTTGAATGTCACTTGGGTGCTGTGTGTTGGTCTCTAGGGGTTTCCTAAAGGTGACAAAACATTCTGCAGCCCATTCTATATCATCTTGTCGGAGAACTGCCTCCATTCTCTGTGACGAGACCGGTTTTGGGGGATAAGTGTTCATGTCCCTCAAAACTACCCGTTTGTCGTCTGGCCCCTGGAATTCCATTTCCATTGCCCTGTAGTCTGTAGTGTATTTCCCCATAGAATAAAGCCACTGAACACCCAATACTACATGAGTATCCGATACATCCACTACGTAGAAGGAATCTCTCATCTGATGGTTACCTAAGGTGACATTCAATTTTGGAATCCAGTAGTTGCACTCCATCCTGGAGTTCCTGGCTACTGCGACAGTGAATCCTTCGAATTTCTCGGTCTGAATACCTCTCTTAGCTACCCAAGCGGAGTCAATGAAATTGTGGGTTGCTCCCCCATCAATCAATACTCCTACTCTGTGACCCTGTACTACTCCCCTGACCCTGAGAGTATGGAACCTTGGTACTCCAGATAATGTAGCAATGACTCCCTCTTGTGTATCACCCTGGTGTGATTCTTCCTCAGCTGCTCATAGTTCTTTTGTGGCTTCCTGCTCATAGTCATCCTCATCACTATCCGAATATACCTCAATGTAGTGAGCCTTCGCCTTCCCTGCACACCTGTGTCCTGGTACCCATGGTTCCTGACAAGTGAAGCATAGTTTCTTCCTTCTCAAATCTTTCCTAGCTTCCTCGTCTAACCATGTTTTCTTGGGAACATCCTACTGGAAAGGTTTCTTGTCCTTGTCCTTAACAGGAAAATTGGTTTTCAGCGGGAACTTGTTTTTGGGGACTGAATCCTGAAGATCTTTGGCTTTGCTAATGGCATCCTGCAGAGTGAGAGGTTTGTAGGCTTTCACCCATCCCCGTAGTGGCTCTATGAGGGTCTCAGTGAATAACATAGTCAACCTGCTCTCTGATACATCTGTTACCATGACCGCTATCCCCTGAAATTCTGAGATGAAGGCTTCTGCACTACCGGTCTGTTTGAGTTGATCCAACTCCCTGAAATGTATTTCTGGATCCTTCCTGTCAAACCTCTCTATGAGCTTCTGAGTGAACTCACCGTAGGAGTGTATGGTGTTGTGACCCAATGTCACCAATCCGTGGTACCACCACTCGTGAGCTTCTCCGTCCAGGTGGAGTGTAGCCAATTTAATGGCATCTGTCTTTGTCATGGGATTGAGTTGGAAATAGGTATCCAACTTTTGAACCCATATCCTCGCTGATCCTTCGCGAGTCCCATCAAAGTTCGGGATGGTCAACCTACCCAAGGTCTTTTGCAACTCATAGTTGTGATTGAAACCCTTGTTGAAATTCCTGGGTCTGTTCCTACTCTTCATGTTGCAGAAATCTGAAAAAGACATGGCAGCATGAAACTCATCCCCGAAGTCTCTATACTTTTGCAAATAAGCCCCAAAAGGCTCGCTAGGTTCTACCTGCATGATCGGACCACCTACTGTATCTGCCAAGAAGTGAGGCATGGTAGGCCCGTTGGAAGGTCTGCTATATATGTGCAGAGTATTTTGCATATTAGTGTACGCAACCTTTCCACTGCTGCTTGTAGATCCCCAATCTACCGGTGAGGGAGGTGTACTGTTGGTACCTATTTCTGGTTTCGCCGATAATTTGTTGATTGCATTAAGCACATCTTTTTGCCCTTTTGCTAAGTCTTGCAGTGCAGATACTAAGTTGCGAAACTCCATCCTATCCTCCTCATCTCCCGTTCCTTTTCCCCTATCCGAGTGTGTACCTGTTTGTTCCATGTTTGAATTGGTATCTTCTAGTTGGATATTCTCAAAGTTGCCTGTGTAACTACTCTTTCTCCTCCTATAGGTTACAAAAGGGTCTCCCTCTGGATTCATCTATATCTCATTTCTTAAGCCCACAGCTAGCCAAGAAGATAGCTCTGATACCACTGTAATATCCCGAATTCTGATATTTTCTATTTCTATTCAAATATACTGATACAACCGGGCATGCAAACTGCCATGCAAAAATCCCTATTTTATAGCAAAAATTAGGGTTAGGGTTTGTGAGATAGAATGAACACTTACCACTGATAAGCTGGCTGGATGGCTCCTGAAAGAGTATGCAAGCATCAAGAACTGAATCGAAGATGGATTGGTATATTCTGCTTCCAGTGAAACCCCAACAGCAAGAACCCAGGTCAGATAAGGGTGACGTTTTTAGTGAAGGAGGTGTCCGATGGGGCTGTTGATTTGCAGGATTGATAGCCTTCCCGTGCTGGAGAGAATGCCTGGTACATGCAGAGTTTCGGAGGTCTCTAGGCAGGCTAGCAAATTGTTCTAGAGAGATAGTTGCTCACGCCCCCCTGATCCCAAAATAGCTGATAACTGCTTCGGATGAGCACGATCGGATCTTATAATCGCTGGGTACCGGAGCAAGATGCCGAGGATGAGAATGGTGCCTGAGTTTCGGAGTAAAACTGAGATCTGAAGACCCAGCAATTGATTAGGGCTTTCTGGCTGAAAAACCCCCTTTGACGGCTGCACACGTGTCCCTGCAACAATCTACACCTTATACTGGATAACTATGAATGAATGTAAGAGCAAATGGTGAACATGTATGGCTTACCCTGAATGAGACTAGGGCAGATATTTCACTACGGAAACCCCGCTAGTTGAAGACGCTGTCTCCAACCCTAACTGTTGTGCTGCACGTTGTGCTGCTATTCAAGAGCTCCCAAAATAATAATCATCAAAAAGTGAAGTCTCCTTTCGCTTTATCCTCCTTTTATAACTTTCAACTGTGAAAACCCTAATCTTTGACCTAATTAGGTCACTTTATCTTCTAATTTGCAGTTGACTTGCATGCATGCGCTTGGAGGCTTAAATGAGTGCATGCATCATTAAATAATGCTTGGATGGCATGCACGAAGGTGGCCTTTGGCCCCGGTGGCCCTTCTTGACCTAATGATGATGCCCTAGATTTTCTATGGATGGCATCAGTCCTTAGATGATTCTCTAACTGTCAGTAACTGCTCGAACCCACAGGAATCACATAGGTTAGCGGTTTTGGGCCTCAAGGCCTAATCGAAAGAGGACATTACACATTAATTGCATGTCATATTTGAAGTTAGTAAAACCATAAATCCTGTGATATCAAGCTTTGACAACCGGTAGAATATACAAGGAACTGTTCATTCAAATCTGGTAATAATAATTGCTTTTTAACAGCCACTAATGATAAATTAGAAATAGCATAAATATGACCTTAAACAGTGAATGAAGTTTATTGTGATGGCTGTAGTAGCTCCTAGAAGTAGTCAAATTTAAAGTAACTTGGCCTAGATTGACAAATATGCTCTGCAGGATGTTGAATGGCACCGGGGAGAAAATTTACGCCTTCAATCATAGGTGTCTCTGCAGTAAACAATGGATCCTACTCTACGGCTCACACCTTAGCACTATGCAACAATGATCTTTGCATGTAACACAAATCTCAGCCCCAAATGGTGAACTTAAACCCAACAGCAAGCTCACGTCCAATACAGTTAACTCATCCAAACAAGAAGAGGATTGCCCAACAATGTTGCCCTAGCATAAGATTATTGGTCATGTCTCTATTTCAATGGATCTCTTGAATAGTGATGCTAGTTAATGAATGAGGGCGGTAGCTACTATAATGAACCCTCATAAGTATGTGGCTGGAACTGTAAGTGCAATATACACCCCCCATGCAGAATGGAAGCTCTAATGACCAGCTCTCGGTTTTCTATGGTGCATGCAACCCTAACACTGGAAAGTAGCAGCTCAAAGGCCCATAAAATAAATAATCAGTCAGTAATAGAAGGTGAAATCTCTGATCTCTCAATGAACCATTGTGTGCTTCCTTAAGGGATATTGGTGCCCCTCATGATGCACACCTCCTACAACAATTCTTTTTTGCAATAGGAGTCTGATCTGAGACTTAGGTCCCACGTTTTCCTGTAGTAACCTGCTGCTGATAATGCCCTTGCACAATAAAGAATACACTGCCCTATCTCTGATGAAGACACCCTTCCTTGATTCTTTGTGCCTGGATGCCCTTGAATCCCTGTAAGAATGATGAAGATGTTGAAGTGTTGAAACTCGGATGATAGATCTAGATGACCTACCCTCTTGAATTGACTAGGACGGATAAGTTTCGTCGCTGAAATCAATGATGGCCAAGGCAATTCACCCTTAACCCTAGTTAGCTCTCAGAGTTCTCAGACCAATTCTTAAAGATGAATAATACAATGATCTCGTTTTGGTTCAACTAACCTTCTTATATAGCTTTTAGGGTTAGCAAGTCACTTTTAGGGTTTGCACTTTGCTTTTTGCATGAATGCAATTCTAAGTACTCGTTGACTTAAGACTGAAGAAATAAGGTTTGCATGCTCTGCATGCTTTATGATATTAACTCTGATGACCGTGTTTACTATACTGATGACTTAATAATACTGAATAATTGTTCTAATATGCTCTCGATATTAAATGTCCTTAGTCAATCCCTTATTTATCAATAATGAAACATTCCAGGGAGGCACCCCTCCATGTGTTGAACTCATGCACCAAGTGATGCACTACCTGTAGGAACTCACTAGAGCTCTATGCGCCACCTCTAAAGAGAACTAGGGCTGAAGCTGCCACCTCTAGAGTGAGCTAGGAGAGAGTAGGACACCATTGTCGTGGATTGGAGTTGAGTAGGTGCCCATGCGCCACCTCTAGAGTGGACTAGGGGACAAAAGGAGTGAACTGGTGCAAATTCCACTCACATCCAACAACTCTTCAGTTGACTAAGAGAGAAGAGAGTGCACCCCCTCAAAATCGAGTATTCCCTTTTACTTAGTCCCTAAAATCTTGGAGTTGGTCTCCAAGGCACACAAATCATTGGATCATTGGATTTTGTCCAAGAGAGGTGCACTATGCTTCATGAAGGGGGGTTAAAGGGGTTTGTCAAGTGTTTGACACCCCCTTTAATCATTTTAATACCTTGCAATCATCCTTGTGGAAACTGAGTGGTAATAGACACCATTCCCATATAGTAGAGAAGTTTAACATTAATTCTATAGTGAACCCCCATAAAACAAACAATATCACCATCTGTTATATGTTGCCAAGGATGAGTCAATCATACTATTTTTTTGTCCATAGTAACTAACAAAAAAATAGACATAAGAACACTTCTCATTGCTCTAGATGTAGTGCACTAAAATCCAAACATTCTAAGGCTCCATCTTGGCTTTAGAGCATGTCAATCTTTTGTTCTCCTCTCCAAAAATGATGGAAGCCACTCCACTTTCTGTCTCCCTCCCATTTGACAATGTTAAAATTTACAACCATCATCCACTCCACATCCAGAAGGGTGTTAACAAGCCAATCATACAGTTAGACATGATCAATGAGAAGGGATGGAGCATGGATATAAAAAAACCAATTGCTTTGCCAACAAATAGGCAAGCCACACACCAATGACTTGGATCATTGCTTGAAGAAATAATGGTGGAAACTAACTAAGGAGAAACTCCAATAATAATTCCCAGAGCCTCAATCATGACTAGTTCTCCAACAATAACCAATCCAACAGAAAATCATCTTTGTTTCAAGATGAAAATGCAGTGTGTTAACCTCCTGTAACCATAAGACATCTGCTTTCTGTGACCAAACAAGATATTTGGTTAAAATCCCTTCATGCCCCTTCTGATATATATTGTTCAATGTATTGTAATGCATGTATAGACATGTTCTATGCGTTAGCTTGGTTGATTGAATGTAAGGTATGTGTTTGGAGGTCAATCTGTGGACCCAAGTAGTGCAACTAAGTCATTGAGATGTATAAGTAGACCACTTTTGTATGGTTAAAGGAAATCAGGCCAAAGCTTGTGTCATATGTAATATAATTGACATCACAACATGAACTTCGGGGTATTTACGTGTAGTGTGATATCTGTGTTAAATCGATGGGTTGGTTCCCTGTAGCTTGACTTAGTGCAATGGTTTTACTTTTTGTCTAACTTGGCATGTAGATCTGTGATTGCTTATGGTTTATGTCCTTTGTAGTTTAGCACTATTTTGATGTTTTTGTGTGCTAAGATGTGTTATATATCAATATGAGGTCGTAAGGCCCTATATGCACATAAACATTGTTTTTGTTGGCTAATCATGTTGTTTCTTGTAGCATTGGGTATGTACGGTATGCCATAGCGGTTCCCACCCATGACTCTCTTCATTGATATTGTGTAAGCAACATTGGCATATTTTATGTATATAACATATTGTATGTTAGCAATTGCATCTTAGGATTTGACATCTACTCTATTCCTTCCTAATGATAGGGGTGATTTATAAATAGGCTTATATTTTTTCATAATACAAACTAAAAAAGACAACAATTCTTATACTTAAGATGGGTACCTAGGAATATGTCTTAAGTGCACATCATTTTTCCCTTGGTTACAGAGAAATTGTTACATGGGGAAATTTTTGTTGAACCGCAAGATTGAGAAATCCATTTGGCTCAAGTAAGACCCTTTTTCAATGACAAAAACTGATGTGGTTTGCTTCCTTCTTGTGGCTCCTGTTTATGCGTAACGTATCCTCCAAGATTGGAGGTTAAACCTATAGACCAAGGTTGGATGCTAAAACTCTAGAATAATGTTTCATTGGTGTAACAATTAACATGTTTACCTTCTTTCTTATAAAATTATGATGTACATACTTATCATAATTGTGAGTACTTACGAGTATGCCAAATAAAGCATTTCGCTCAGTACTCATCTCCATCCTTTGCATACTCGCATTCATTGAGTATTGGGAAACCAATACTTCTTGTATTCATGCTTACTAGTGGGTACTTTTGGTTATGAACCTAATGGTTTATTAATTGAGCATCCACAAGAAGAAGGGCAAGAGCCCATAATATCGGAATCTAAGTCACAGGGTTTGCCGAACTTCAACCTTGAGGTTCAAAATTTGGTGAAATTGAAAAAAAATGAAATTCGATAAAGTTTGTCAAACCTTATGGCGAACCTTATTCTGAATCTCAAGGCAAACTTGAAGCGAAGGGTGGATTTCATTTTTTTTTAATTTTTAATTTTTTAATTAGTTTTTAGAAAGTTTAAAATGTTTGGAGTAAAAAACCTAACCCCTATCAGGTTAAAAACTGTATTCAAGAAAAAAGAAATGTTATTGTCTACACGGTTGATGTTAGAAAGTGGCAACAAGGAAGGTCTTCTAGCATTGCATGTGTCTTTGCATGCTAGGTGTTGTCGCCTAAAAACACACTTGATCGCAGAAAAGTCTCCCAACCGCTAGGTGTGTTCTTGAGGGAAACTATGAGTTTAGAACCCAATGTCACCTAAGTTCCTAACTCCTCCGCTTAGACCCAACTCCTAAAAAGGTCCAGTGGGGTAGTCCCTATTTACTATGTTTCAAAGGTTGTGTTTTAGGAGTTAAAAGATGAATAATCTAATTTAAACTTTATGGCAATCAATCATGCATAAATGCAACAATTTCAAATGACAAGCAAAACCTTTAACAATCAACCAGTAAAGAAAGAAACAATCAAATAATCAAAATGACCAGTGTCGTCTCTACTCAGGCTATGGAGTCACAATAATCGACTTCAAATAATTTTCCTAAAGCATCAACTCATTTACTTTACCAAATATACAAGAACATGATGACTTCCAATAAATGAGTAAGTTAAAATGAAGTGATTACAAAGTAGAGTAATGTAAATGATTGTAACAATGTTATGCAAGTGGTCTTGTAAGTTTTAGTAAATTTTATGTCTCTTTGACTTAGGGATTTAAGGCGTTTGTTGCAAAGAAATGAACTATTCTAGATGCCTACCCCAAGAGACTATCTCCTTCGATTAGAGAGAGAACAACAGGTGCTCAACATGGGAACAAAAGGTTCCCACCTAGCTCCACGGGTCAAACTTGAAACTTGTTGGGTGCTTAACTGGAGGACACAAAGTGCCACGAAGCCCCCTACGGCCTCTACCCCACTAGCTCCACAGGTCAAGCATCTTTTTCTCCTTTCTAATGAAGATACTTATATGGGTGTCTATTAAACTAGCTAACACAAATCTTCTCCCTTTCTTGTCACCCAGAGTCGGATCAACCGGCAAGGGGAGTGAATACGAGGCGAAGATCGAGGACGGTTTATTTTAAACGAAAGAAGAATTTAACAATTATTAACAATGCAAGCCAGCACGATATCGCAAGGATGGCAAAGCCAAATCACTTGCAAGGTATGGGCAAATAAAAATAAAAGAAAGAAAGAGACAAGTCAACATGATTTCGCAAGGATGGCAAAGCCAAATCACTTGCAAGGTGTGGGCAAATGAAAATAACAAAAATAGAACGCTAGCCGGCATGATTTTGCAAGGATGGCATAGCCAAATCACTTGCAAGGTGTGGGAAAAAAATAAAGAAGAAAATAAAAATAAAATGAAACTCTAACTGATCAAAACCCACGCCAATCAACAATTGCTTATGCAAAGGTGGGAAAGCCCAACTTCTATTGCTAGCAATGGATGGTGAATAAATGGGACTTGATTTAACTGAAAATGCTAAGCAAGAAATCAAGTCCAAGAGACTGTCTCGGACTTGTTACAAAGGCTGAAATTTCAGCATAAAGAAAGAGGTAAAAGGAGTGAGAAAAAACGTGTTTTTTCCCTTTCTTGAGATGGCCTTGAAGCTCTTCCTTTGAGGTGGCCTTAAAACTCTTTTATGGCTGAAATTTGATAGAGTTTTTCCTTGTTTTGTTACTAACCTGCTAAAACCATCAAACAGAAAATGATAAAATGTGCCCAAAATCACTTTGGGGAAGTTAGTATGTTAGTGCAATATATATACAAAATTTACACAAAGTTGCCAAACGAATAATTTTGAAAGAACTTGAGTATATAAGAGTTAAAATCAGATTTAAAACACTCAATAAACTAAAATTAAAATGCAGAATTTTGTATGTAAAAAAAGAGAAAATTGGTCATTTGTTCTTCAAGAAGTGAAGCAATGGGGCACCCAACCGATAAATCCCACTCTTCAATCCAAATAACCTGCAACTTAAAAGATTTTCACTACACAACTACTAGAAGGTGAGAATCAAATAATGAGCAAAGAAATCATAAACTTCAAACTAAAAAATATATGAACTTCTTTACTACAAGAATGAAAACTCACAAAATTTATGGAATACAAATACCATAAATCTTACCAAAGCAAATTAGCATGCTTCCTTGGCCAATCAAATTTGTGTAGTTCCTTGAGCATGGAAACAAATCATCAATGAGAACAATGGACACAAGATTCTTCCAAATATTTTGATTACCAAAGCCAAATGGCTGAAAATTACAATGGCCAAAGCAAGAACTATGGAATGAGAACAAGAGAAAGAATGAGAGCATGAGCAAGAGAGTGGGTGAATGTGTGTTTGTTTTTTTTGTAACCCAAATGAGGAGGGGAAGCCTCCTTAAATAAGAAAAATGAAAGAGAGAGGATCTTTGCATGCTAGACAAGTGTCAAAAGGGAGAGAGGGGGGCCCAAGAGAGGGGGGGGCGAATTTGCTCAAGGAGGGCAAAACCAAGGTTTGAGATCTCAAAAATAGGGAGAGAAATCCCCAATTTAATGCTTTTAACCTTATTGTTATGTCAAATGGGGAGGAAACCACCATAGTGGGGCCCTTTCCATTGACTTTAGCTCACCCAACCAATAAAAGAGAGAAAGGGGCACCCCCCTAGATTCGACAACTCAAAACTTGTTACATGCTTGTTTGGGGGCTCCCTTTTGGGTCTTAAATTTGTATTAGCAACATAATATAAACATTAGAACCTTTACTTGGCCACCCCAAGTGACTATAGTCACTTTTTCAAAATTTGGCTCTCTAATTAAATGCCCAATTTCCTGATTTCCATGACTGACCTTGGAAAAAGTGACAAAAACCATAGTAATACTTGTCCGAATGACTTCAAACTTGGCCCAATGGTGTAGGGGGTCTTATGCCATTTGTCTTGAGTACCCATACCCCTATACAACATGAAAAATGACCAAGTAACCCTCTTTTACATTACAACAAATTATCTTGAGTGACAAATTTTAAGGACAAAAAATTTAAAAAACTATGCAAAACATAATGAAATTCTGCAAGACACTGGATAATGTCTAGCATGATAATATAGAACATTCCTAGGCCCCAATCATCCCATGGACTCGATCACTAGAACACCTTTCACCACTTTGGAGGTAATTTTGAGTGAACAACTCAAATAATTAAAATCTCTAAAATGAAATTTTAATTATCCAAGTGAAAAAACACTCGATGAAAGGAATTCCCTAATGACTAAGTTTTAGGTGATTAAGTTACAAAAAACTAGATCTTCATGCTGACATATCCTTACAAAATCCCCCGTAGGGATGCAGAAATTTCATAGAGAGAAGAAGAAAGGAAGAGCTGCCTCACTTGATATAATCATTACGTACTTCATTCTTATCTTCAAGGCAGATCCAACATGTGCATGGTACATCGCTGTCCACCTAGTTGATTTTGGTGGTCAACACTAGGAAGACATTAAACAAGAAGCCAAATGTATTAATATGATTTTCCTAAGTTTAGAGTGCAAACAAATTGGGATCACTCTTAACATTAGCTCCGCTTATTATCCCCAAACAGATGGACAAACAAAAGTTGTTAACAAATGTTTGGAAGCCTATCTTCATAGTTTTGTCACTAACAAGCAAAACAAATGGTTATCGTGGTTACATCTTCCAGAATGGTGGTATAACTCCAACTATCATACGTCAGCCAAAATGACACCTTTTCAAGCATTGTTTGTTTATGAGTCTCTTAGATGGGAGTAAATCGCTCAAGGTGATGCAAACGTTCCAGCTATAAAAAGTCAACTTGAAGAAAATCAGAGAGGAATGCAAGTACCCAAGGATAATTTAACTATGGCACAAAATTGTATGAACCAGTAACCAGATCAACATAGAACAAAAAGAGAGTTTGAAGTAGCAGATTGGGTATTTGTAAGACTTCAACCATACAAACCATTGCCACTTAAGCAACAAGTAAAGAATAAATTAGCCCCCAAGTTTTATGGACCATATCAAATTATCCGAAAGATTAGCCCAGTAGCATATGAATTGAAGATACCAGTCAAAAGTCGAATTCACATTGTTTTTCATGTTTCAAATCTAAAAACACTGTTGGGTCAACATCAATCTACTTAGACGACACTTCCTATCTTGGATGAAGAAGGGAAGCTCATTTCAGAATTAGAAGCTGTCCTTAATATCAGAGAGAGAAGACTACGTTCACGAATAATCAAAGAATACCTTATTAAGTGGAAGAATTGCCCAAAAGAAGATGCTTCCTGGGAAACTAAGAAGTTCCTTCAACAATATCCGTCATTACTTTGCTTTGAGGACAAAGCATTTTAAAGAAGAGGGCAATGTTATATATAACAATAACAACAATAATAATAATAGAATCATTATCAATAAGATTAATGTATTATAATAAGTCAAACATCGTGACTTTTTGAATAGTCACTTAAAAAAAACATGATAAGGCATGTATATATTCAGGATTTTCCTTGTAAATGAGATATGTCGGACATTTTAAATAAATACATTTATTTCTTAAATCTTGAGTTAATTTTCTCTGCTCCAGAAATCACTTAGCTTCTCATATTTGTCTCCATAGTTATAGCCATGGGCTTGCAGTCCATCATCTTGAATCTCTTAAGATCTCAACTGTGTACTCCCTCTGTCTAAGGAAGATCTCATCTGTTCTCTGCAACACTTCTATCTCAAGAAGTAATGCATTAGGCTAAGACCCTTAATTTTGAACTTAGTGGCCAACTCCCTTTTGGACTCGACATTGGGCTTCTCAGTTTCCTCAATGGAACAAATCATCAACATTCAATACCAAGATCACTGGATCACCATCAACAACCTTGTAGTAAAGTTAGGAATCCACATCACTCTTGGTGATGTCCAAGCTCATCAAGTACATTGTTTATCATTGACATACCCTTTGGTTGCTTTCTTAAGTCCGTATAAAGTCTTCTTTATCATCAACAAGCTGTGCTGTGACTACTCAATCCGTGTGGGAGCATACTATCCCCTCTGCATCTGAGTATTTTGCTCTCTCTGCATCTGAGTATTTTGCTCTCTCTTCATCTGGACATTCTGCACTCTCTACATCTGAGTATCCTACATTGAAGCAACCGGTTGCCTTCTACACTAGTTGATCTCTGTGTATTCATCTATGTCATCTCTATCAAGTGGGTTTGTAGAGAAAACCCTTTTCCCTTTCAAGAACATTGAGTACTATCCATGACTCCCTCTCAGTTTGCAAACTAGATTTTGTTCATGAGTTATCTCTGATGTTGATCAGAATTGCATGTATGATCTTGTAGATACACTTGGAAGTCATCATTGACTTGCCTTCTTATCTGTAATATCCCAAATCCTGATATTTTCTAATTCTATGCAAATATGTTGATACAACTGGGCATGCAAATTGCCATGCAAAATTCCCTATTTTATAGCAAAAATTAGGGTTAGGGTTTGTAGGATAGAATGAACACTTACCACTGATAAGCTGGCTGGACTGCTCCTGAGAGAATATGCATGCATCAAGGGCTGAATCGAAGATGAACTGGTATCTTTTGCTTCTAGTGATACCCCCGCAGCACGAACCCCAAATCAGCTAAGGGTGATGTTTTCAGTGAAGGAGGTGTTCGATGAAGCTGCTGATTTGTAGGACTGATAGCCTTCCTGTGCTGGAGAGAATGCCTGGCACATGCAGAAATTCGGATGTCTCTAGGCAGGCTAGCGAATTGTTCTAGAGGTGTCGCTGCTCACGCCCCCCTGATCCCGAAATGGCTGATAACTGCTCAGGATGAGCACGATCGGATCTGATAATCACCGGGTACTAAAGTACGATGCCGATGATGAGAATGGTGCCTGGGTTTCGAAGGTAAACGTAGATCTGAAGACCCAGTGAATGATTAGGGCTTTCCGACTGAAAACCCCTTACGACTGCACACGTGCCCCTGCAACAATCTCTGCTATACACTGGATAACTATGAATAAATTGAAGAGCGAAATGGTGAACCTGTATGGCTTACCCTGAATGAGACTAGGGTAGATATCTCACTGCCGAAACCCCGCTAGTTGAAGACGCCATCTCCAACCCCAACTGCTGTGCTGCTATTCAAGAGCTCCCAAAATAATAATCATCAAAAGTAAGTCTCCTTTCACTTTATCTTTCTTTTATAACATTCAACTGCGAAAACCCTAATCTTTGACCTAATTAGGTCACTTTAATTTCTAATTTGCAATTGATTTGCATGCATGCGCATGGAGACTTAAATGGGTTCATGCATCATTAAGTAATGCTTAGATGTCATGCATGTCGGTGGCCTTTGGCTCCGGTGGCCCTCTTTGACCTAATGGTGATAACATATTGATGCCCTAGATTTTCTGTAGATGGCATCAGTCTTCAGTTGATTCCCTAACTGTCAGTACCCGCTCGAACCTATGGGAATCATATAGGTTAACGGGTGTTCTCAGGGTGGTTTAGTTGGAAGGGGACATTACATTATCTCAGAACTATCTCCCTGAAGGTATTACTAGGAGTTGCATGTCTTCTTGCATCTTGCAAGGTATCACGAAGCTATGCTGGCCTGTTCTTGATCATGCATCATGTTTTGGTAGATCTATTGGTTCTGCTGGCTCTATTGTCTTGTTAAAAGGATGGTCTTTGTTCTAGAGGGACACTCATCTTTCGAAGCTTTATGCTCCTCACTATCACCCTTCATGTGAAACCTTCTAGATGTCTTGAAGGTTGCCGTCTTCGTCTTCTTCTGCCTCGAAACATAGGTGTACGCTGGACAATCAAACATTTATCTGTGAATGCTACCTCAAGAGTCTTGTCCTTCCAATATTTGGTGATGACACTTGATCTGAGCATAACTGTCATACTGGATGCATCTTCCTACAAGAGCATGGGTAGGCTTTCATAGTCTTCATAATGCATCTATTCTGCAATTCATGATAGAAATGCCCACATAGGTTAACTTGTACTAAACTAAACAATTATGCTATTCATCAATAATAATTATTCAAATTAAGCATATAAAACTTATTACACAAAGTATAAAATACTTATCTTTGTTTGTTTTGTTGGCTCCCTCTTGATTTTTTCCTCCTTGCAGAAATCATTGGAGTTTATGGAATTGTACCCTTCTCCATCCTCTGATCTGAAGGCTTGATCTTTTTCTTCATCAAGTTATGAATTTCTTGGAACTTGTAGAAGTCTTCATCTTAGGTCTTCATGTCTTCTAGAGAGAATCATAGTATAAGGAGGCGTCCAAGGATGCCATTGTCATCGGTCTTCATGTATCTGAAAGCATAGTTACATATATTGACAATATATCGCCCATATTGCGATATATTGCGAGTCATTCCCCTTGGCGATATATCGCCACTAAAAAATTGCGACATTTATGACATTTTGAATATATCGCGATATATTGAATGTGTCATGATATATTGGGAATATATCGCGATATTTTAGAAAATATCGCCCTACTAAAATAAATGCATGGAATTTGGAAAATAAATCCATGGGTTAAGTTTTTGGCAGTGTTATTAAAACCAAAGATATTAAATTCTTAAAGTAAAAAATTGTAATATTAAATTCTTAAAGTAAAATTGACATTCTCCTTAACTTTCATTTTCTATCATTTTACTTAAATTTTTAACATTACCATTAATTGTTTCAGGATGTTTGAGAGTGGTTCCAACCTCATCGGACTTCATATGCAAAAAGTAGAATTTTAGATCCCATTCGGAATTCAACAGAGTTAATAGTTTTCAGTATTTCAAGATTGCAACAATTCCACTGGATTTTATCAAGTATGAGGGTATGGGATTGGCATTTAATCAAGCACATCAACCCCTTTATGTACCTTGATGTTGGTGGCGTTGACTGTTGAAGTCTTTTAACATGACCTTAATAAAAATGTACCCTTCACTCATTAAGCATGGGAAGTTTCCACAAAATTGTAGAGTGTTGTCTAATGTCATTGGAGGATCAACTTCGAGATTCGAGGTAGGGGCAAGAGCTAAAGCCTAGAGGAGGAGGGCATAGGGTGCTATTGATGAATAGGATCCCAATATAGGCAATTTTTTTTATGATATGCAGTTATGGGAGGAGATAACTCACATTGGTTTCCACCTCAAGCCCATTACTAGTTAGTTTTTCTAGTCTAATTAACTTGATTAGGATCTTTATATGAAAGAATAACAAGTACAACAAGATACACAAGATAGAGTAGATACACAAGACACAAAGATTTTCACTAGGGAAGCCATAAAGGAGAAAACCCCACAAACTTCCTCAGAATAGTTCCGTCACTAAGACAATATACAAGATGGAAAAACCCAATAAGAAAAAGTCTTCTGCAACTATCTATCTCTCCTCCTTGTCTTTCTCTCTCTCCACATTTGAACTTGAGTGAGTGAGTGTGTATAAATGAGGGAGGGCGCCTCCCTATTTATACCCTTCAAGTGACTGACCTAAAACATGATTGGGGCTGACCTCTTACCCTAATAGGGACGGATTCTCCTAGAGAGACTCCGAAAGCACATTATAATATATTATATTGTATGACTATTGCCCTGATGTACAACGGAGGTTGTACCTTAAGGTTCATACACAATAATGACATCCCGAAAGGAGGCAAACACATCTTCGATGGGGGCACAACATCACATAATGATAATATACATCAGAATGTCTTCCGAAGTTATAATTACAACAACACTCCCTCTTAACTAGGAAGGTATTCTCTCTCCCTTGCCACAATCATCAACACATCTTGTCCAGTCATCATCATAGCTGCTGCCATAGTCACTATCTTGTCGATCATCGAATAGTACGATCTATCATCATAATTTTCTATAGAGCCAACCCTTTTTCATGTTGGGTGTAATCCTAGTCCTCATCCAGGTCTTCATTATATCCATGAGCAAGCCATTGCGTAGGTACATCATAGGACCATTCTTTACATTGCCACTGCAATAACCTGCGTCTCCTACCATCATCTCGTTGTATCCAGATCATCTCTTTGTCCTGCACAAAACAAAACAAAAACATAGAGCGCATAAAGCACAACCCAGATGCAGACCACCTGCGTTCTACCAACACAGGAGTATGCCATGACCTTTCACGTCACTAAGACAACCTGCAACTTCCACTATGCGAGAACCGCGTAGGAGCACACCAAGTGTATTACGTCTCTCTATGGTTAACCTGCGTTCTACCAACATAGGAGCATGCCAAGATCTTTCACATCGCTAAGACAACCTGCATCTACCACTATGTGAGAACTACCCAGGTGCACACCAAGTGCCTTGTGACCTCATGATCTCCAACATGGGAATGCACACATACACGGGCTGATTATGACTGAACAACCTACGTACCACACCAATACTTTTACGTTCCAAGTGAACCTCAAGGACTTATTACTTCCAAACAACCTGCGTCCAAGATCTTTTCCGTTCGGACAACCTTCCAGGACTTATTACGTCTGAGCAACTTGCATACCATGCCAGGAACTTTTTACACTCCGTCCAACCCACATGAATCATTACATTGAACAACCTGCGTCCCACGCCAGGATCTTTTCCACTTCGGATAACTTGTACCAGGGATGATTACGTCCAAGGATAACCTGCGACCTTCGCCAGGCCTAATTACATCCGAGGACAACTGACATGACTGATTACGCCCGAGCAACCTGCGTCCTATGCCAGGATCTTTTCCGCTTGGACAACTTGTCTCATTTCCCATGTTAGATCTCATGCATCTGTGTCTTCTGGTCTCTTGTCATCTCTAGCATAGAAGCAAACCAGGACAAATTACGTCACCAAGACAACATGTAGCTCCGACTATGCTAGAACTCATCACTCCCTCTTTCAAGGGGTCTCGTTCTGGATCACACCAAGTCTTTGTCTGAAGTACTTGAACTTCACTCTGGCAAGAGGCTTGGTCAATACATCGACTATCTGCTTGTCCGTTGCCACGTATTGGAGCTTCATTGCTCCTCTCTGCACAATATCCTTGATATAGTGGAACTTGATCTCTATGTGCTTTGACTTGTCATGGAACACCAGGTTCTTCGACAGCTTCACGCAACTCTGGTTTTCGTAGAAGATATAAGTTACTTCTAACTAGAGATCAAACAAATCAGATAGTAGCTTCTGTAGCCATACTACCTCACAACTAGCCGAGCAAGCGACAACATACTCTGCCTCGACTATTCTTAGCTCCACGCAGGACTGCTTCCTGCAAAACCAGGAGATCATGCTAGGTCTTAAACTGAAGCAGCAACCCGAAGTGCTCTTCCTATCAGTGGCGCTACCTACCCATTCCAAATCAACATAACCATGTAGGTTAATCTTCTGATTCACATCATACTTGAGCCCATACTTGGCTGTATCCTTCAGGTAGCTTAATACATGCTTTGCAACAACCAGGTGAACATGTCTCGAATCCGTTAGCAAAGCATATGTTCGGTCTCGTATTCGTCAGGTACATCAATGGTCCAATCATCTGACGATATATCGTGGCATCAACCGACTCCGATGAAGCATCACACAAAAGCTTCAAGTTCGATGCCATAGTGTGGCTATTGCCTTGCAGTCCAGCATTCCGAATCTTCTCAGAATCTCCACTGCATACTTTCCTTAACCAAGGAAAATCCCATCTACATACTGCCACAACTCCATTCCTAAGAAGTAGTACATCATCCCTAGGTCTTTCATCTCGAACTCAGTGGCAAGTCTCCTCTTTGCATCTTCAATGAGTTTGTCCTCTCCTGTCAGGAACAAGTCATCGACATATAGCAGGAGCATCACTGATCTTCCGCCTTCAACCTTGAAGTAAAGGTTGGAATCCGCTTTACTCTTAGTAAAGCTTAAGCTCATCAAGAAGCTATCCATCATTCCGTACCATGCCCTGGGTTCCTGTTTCAATCCATACAAGGCCTTCTTCAGTTTGCACATGTGAGTTTGCTTGCAATGTGTCATGAATCCTAGCGGCTGTTCTACGTACACTTCCTCCTCAACTACACCATTCAAGAATGTTGCCTTGACGTCCATATGGTGTATCTTCCATCTCATAGCTGCAGCTAATACAAGTATAGATCTAATGGAAGTGTACCTTGCTACGGGTGCAAATGTCTCCTCGTAGTCTATGCCTTCTTTCTGTGAGAAGCCTAACACCACAAATCTTTCCTTGTGTTTCTCAGTGCTACCATTTGTAGCATGCTTGATCTTGTAGATCCACTTCGAAGTCACGATAGACTTCTTTTTCGGTCCCGGAACTATCTCCCAAACATCATTCTTCATAATTGACTGATACTTCTCGATCATGGCATCCTTTCATTCTTTCTTTTCTGCAGCCTCTTCATAGTTGGAAGGTTCCTTGTCAATGATGTCATAGAGCAGGGCCACATAGCTGTTGTAAGGTTTTGGTCTTTTCCTTTCTCTATGCGCCCCTTCTGGAGCGCCATACCTTTCTGCATCTTGTGTTAGTTCCCGTGCCCATGCTGGTTTCCTCTTGTGGGAGTCCTTCTCGTGAAGTGTCTCTACAAGCTCTCATGGTTCTGCCATGTGATGATCTTCATGGTCTTTTGGAATTGCCAATTCTATTGTTGTATCTCGGACTCTTGTTCCTTCATGGTCCTCGACCTCTTTAATAGGTAGCCTCCTGGATATGAAGTATGCCGAGTCCTCATCAAAGGTTACATCTCTAGCTGTCGATCTTCTTGAATCCTAGGAAGTATGTTCGGTAGGCCTTTGATGTATCACTATATCCTACGAATATTCCCTTCCTCCCAGAAGGATCGAGCTTGGTCCTCTTCTCCTTTGGGATATGTATGCACACTGGGCAGCCAAATATTTTGAGATGGCTGACTTCTGGTTTCTCTCTTGAGAAAGTCAAGTACTCGATGAGGAGTACGGTTTTGTACTTACACAACTGTCCTTGTTGCTTCTGCCCAAAGGTGCATTGGAAGATCCTAGTCATGTAGAATTGCTTTCGGTGCTTCCATTATGGTTCGATTCTTTTGTTCTGCAAGACCATTCTGTCAAGGATTGTATGGAGTGCTCAACTCCCTTTTAATCCCAGACTCTTTGTAGAGTTCCTTGAATTCTTTCGAGGTGAACTCTCCGCCATTATTTGACTGCATAACCTTGATCTTCCTTTCGGTGTGGTTCTCGACCAAGGTTTTGTATTCCTTGAACTTACTGAATACTTAATTTTTCCTTTTCAAAAAATATATCCAAGTCTTACATGATAAATCATTTATAAAGGAAACATAGTACACATACCTGCTTAGTGAGATGGATGACATGGGCCCACATACATCCTAGTGTATCTCCAGTATTCCTTTAGCTTTACTTTCACTGCTGGGAAATGTCTTCTTTGCATTCTTTCCTTATGCACATCCTTTGCAAACGCCTTCAAGCTTTGCTTGGATTTCTGGAAGTCCTAAGACTGCTTTGCTTGCAATCCGTAGTGCTCTGTAATGCACATGTGCAAGCCTTCGGTGCCATAGTTCACTTGGTTTTATTGACACATGAACCAATGCTTGTTCAGGCTGTCCCTTTAGTTTGTACAAGCCTTCGTCTTGTTCTCCAATCACTGTTTCATCATCGATTGTCTTTCCTTTAGGCCACATCAGAACTTGGCCATCAACAAATGCAACTCTCATTCCCTTTGCATCTAGTGTAGAGATGGAGAGAAGATTCTTCTTCAACCCTAAAACATATAGCACATCCTTCATCTTTAAATATTTTTCGAAGTCTAGCTTGTATGAAGCTTCTCCACTTCCTTTTATGGGGTATTGATAGTCATCCCCAAGTTTCACCTTGTGAGGTGACTCATACTTAGACATATCGACGAATGATTTTTTGTATCCTGTCACATGTTTAGATGCCCCACTGTCCGTAAGCCAATGTAATATCCCAAATACTGATATTTTCTATTTCTAAACAAATGTGCTGATACAACTGGGCTTACAGACTGCCAGGCAAAAATCCCTATTTTATAGGAAAAATTAGGGTTAGGGTTTGTAAGATAGAATGCGCACTTACCACTGATAACGAGTTGGATTGCTTCAGATAAAGTCTGCAAGCACTGAGAACTGGATCGGAGAGGAACTGATCTCTCCTGTCTCCGGTGAATGCTCCAGCAACAAGAAGCCCAATCAGAGCAATAGGTGACGCCCTCAAGGAAGGAGGTGTTCGATGGATCCGCAGATTTGCAGGGATGATAGCCTCGCTGTGACGGAGAGATTGGTTGGAATATACTGCAGTTTTGAACCCTCTAAGTATGATAGCGTCTTGGTTCTCTGAGGCAGCTGCTCACGCCCCTGGTGGTCCGGAATTGCTGATAACTCCTTCGGATGAGCTCAGATGGAGCTGATGATCAAGGAGTGCCGGAGTATGTAGCTGATGATAAGACTGGTGCCTGAGTTTCTGAAGGAAACTGAGATCTGGAGGCTCTACAGCTGATTAGGGCTTTCTAGTTGAAAATCCCCCTTACGGCAGCATCGTGTCCTGCAACAATCTATACCTTGTGCTATATAACTGATGAATGAATGAAGATCAAGTGGTGAACCAGTATGGCTTACCCGGAATAAGACTAGGACAGATGTTTCACTGCCGAAATCCTGTTAGCTGAAGACTCCGTCTCCAACCCCAACTGCTGTGCTGCACGCTGTGCTGCTATCCAAGAGCTCCCAAAAATAATCATAAGCATAAGTGAGGTCTCCTCTTGCTTTACCCTCTATTTATAAAGTTCAACTGCGCAAAACCTAATCTTTGACCTAATTAGGTCACTTTATCTTCTAATTTGCCGTTGACTTGCATGCAAAGAGCATGGTCATGCAATGGAGCATGGAAAAGAGCATGGTCATGCAAAGAGCCTGGTCATGCATGAAGGTGGCCTTTGGCCCAGGTGGCCCTTCTTGACCAAGTGAGGATGCCATAGATCTTCTATGGATGGCATCAGTCCTGATCTGATTCCCTAGCTATCAGTAACCGCTCGAACCCACAGGAATCACATAGGTTAGCGGTATGGGCCTCAGGGCCTAAAAGGAAGAGGACATTACAGCCAATCATTGGTTCCATGTGAGATAGTGCCTGTGAATGCTGAGATTAGCACATACTCTTCATCTGAGTCATCCTTCTCTCTTCTGAGTCTTTTGTTTGTTGGTTCATCGTCTTCAATGGTGTTGGCATGGTGTCTTTTCTTCTTGTTGAAGGAGTCATTGTTTTTGGGACAGTCTCTTGCAAAGTGTCCCTTTTCATCACAAGTGTAGCATCGAATGTTGGAAGGAACTTTTCTGAACTTATTTTGTTTCTTGTCTTTCTTGTTGTGATGGTGGTTCTCCTTCTTCTTGTAGTTCTTTCTAGTGTGAGCTTTGAGGGCTTGATCTTCAGTTGCTCCCATCTTCTCTTCTCTTGTTATCAACCAAGCTTCTTCTTGTGTGCATTCTTCTCGGAGTCAGGTAAAATATATCAACATCCTTCTTGCACAGATCTCTTGAATGAATGAATCCCAGGATCTTGGGAGGCCATTCAAGGTAGTCATCACAATCTCTTCTTTTCTACATTCTCTCCAACCGCTTCAAGTTGTTCCTTGATTTGAGCAACCCTTGTGAAGTAGGACTGTATAGTTTCTAAGTTCCGTATCTTCACATTCTTCAACTGGTTCCTCAATGTCATCTTCCTATTGATGTTCTTTTCTTTGAACATCTTTGTCAAAGCATCAAATACTTCCTTTGGTGTCTTAAATGATGACACATGGGGGATGAGATGATCCTTAATAGAATCTGCGATGATTCTCTTGGCCTTAACCAAGTTCTTCTTGTGAGTAGCCTTAGCCTCATCTTCCTCTGGTTCTCGAACTTCTTTATTGATGTCATGATCCAAATCATTCTCTTCAAGGATCAAGGAGATTCGGTACTTACATGCTTGAAAGTTATCAGCTCCTCCGAGCTTATCCTCAAGCTGAGTATGATGAGTCATCTTCAAATGAGAACCTCAAATGGAAATGGCAAAGATTTAGATGTTACTAATTTGAGGTGTCCGATCTGGTTTCGAAGTTGGATAACCTAGGGTTTGTTAGAGAAACCCTAATTTTCCAAACTTGGAATTTGGAAATTCTGTTTGGACAGAAAGATGTGCCTCGTTGAGGTGAGTTGCTTAGCTAGGTCCTTTTCTTAAGACTGAGGTGGGAAGCCTTCGAAACTTGATTCCCTAGCTTCTTCCCGCAATGTCTCGCAGTAAAAAATTGAAACTTCTCCGAATTTGAAACTGCTTCTACCAAAAGATGCGCCCCTCGATGGCGAGTTAGCCTAGCCCTCTTTTCTTGATGATCTGTTAAGAGAAGACCTTGAACTATAGTTTCCGCTGCTGCACAATGCCGTCTTTCAGAGAGGCTTTGATACCATGTTAGTTTTCCCAATCTAATTAACTTGATTAGGATCTTTATCTAAAAGAATAACAAGTACAACAAGATACACAAAATAGACAGATACACAAGACACATATTTTCACCGGGGAAACCATTAAGGAGAAAATCCCACAATCTTCCTCAGAATAGTTCCGTCAGTAAGACAATATCACAAGATGGAAAAATCCAATAAGAAGAAGTCTTCTACAACTTTCTATCTCTCCTCCTGGTCTCTCTCTCTTTCTCTCTCCTTATGCGAACTTGAGTGTGAGTGTGTATAAATGAGGGAGGGTGCCTCCCTATTTATTCCCTTCAAGTGACTGACCTAAAACATGACTGGGGTTGACCTCTTACCCTAATAGGGCCGAATTCTTCTAGAGTGACTCCGAAAACACATTATAATATATTATACTGGGGACTATTGCGCCGACTTACAACAGAGGTTGTATCTTGTTGCCGCCTAAAACACACTTGCACATGGGTAAGTCTCCCAACCGCTGCATGTGTTCCTAAGGGCAACTTATGAGTTGAGAACCCACTGTCACCTCGGTTCTCACTCCTCTGTTTAGACCACAACTCCTAAAGGACAAGGGGGGTAGTCCCTACTTACTAAGTTTGTTTTTTTGAAGAATGTTTTTTGTGAGTTGTAAATTACAAAAATGACAATGAGCGTGCAGTGATGCAAATGTTTCAATGTCAAGCAAACCTTTTAACAATCAACCAATAATGTATGAAAGAGACAAACAATCAAATAATCAAAATGACCAGTGCCGTCTCTACTCGGGGTATGGAGTCACAATAATCAACTTCAAATAATTTTCTTAAAGCATCAACTCATTTACTTCAACAAATATTCAAGACCATGATGACTTCCAATAAATGAGTGAGTTAAAATAAAGTGATTGCAACGTAGAGAAATGTAAATGATTGTAACAATGTTATGCAAGTGGCCCTGTAAGTTTTAGTAAATTTTATGTCTTTCTTTGACTTAGGGAATTAAGGTGTTTGTTGCAAAGAAATGAACTATTTTAGATGTCTACCCGAAGAAACTATCTTCTTAGATTAGAGAGAGAATGCCCTGTGCTTAACATGGGAACACAAGGTTCCGACCTAGCTCCACAGGTCATACTCGAAACTTGCTGGGTGCTCAACTGGAGGACACAAAGTGCCATGAAGCCCTCTACTGCCTCTACCCCACTAGCGCCACAGGTCAAGCCTCTTTTTCTCCTTTCTAATGAAGGTACTTATCTGGGTGCCTATTAAACTAACCAACACAAATCTTTGCCCTTTCTTGTCACCCTAGATCGGCTGAACCGGCAGGGGGAGAGGATACGAGGAAAAAAACGGGGCTTGGTTTATTTTAAACGAAATGAAGAATTTAATAATTATTAACAATGCAAGCCAACACGATATTGCAAGGATGGCAAAGCCGAATCACTTGCAAGGTGTGGGCAAATAAAAATGAAAGTAAGAAAGATACAAGTCAGGATGATTTCATAAGGATGGCAAAGCTGAATCACTTGCAAGGTGTGGGTAAATGAAAATAACAAAACAAAAAAAATACTAGCCGACATGATTTTGCAAGGATGACATAGCCAAATCACTTGCAAGGTGTGGGAAAAAATAAAGAAGAAAATAAAAACAAAATGGAACTCTAGCTAATCTAAAACCCACACCAATCAACAATTGCTTATGCAAAGGTGGGCAAGCCCAACTTCTTTTGCTAGCAATGGATGGCAAATAAATGAGAATTGATTTAACTGAAAATGCAAAGCAAGAAATCAAGTCCAAGAGACTCTCTTGGACTTGTTACAAAGGCTGAAATTTAAAAACCGTGTTTTTTTCCCTTTCTTGAGATGTTTTTGAAGCTCTTCTTTTGGGGTGGCCTTAAAACTCTTCTATGGATGAAATTTGACAGAGTTTTTCCTTGTTTTGTCACTAACCTACTAAAAACCAACAAACAGAAAATGATAAAATGTGCCCAAAATCACTTTGGGGAAGTTAGTATGTTAGTGCAATATATATACAAAATTTATACAAAGTTGCCAAATGAATAATTGAAAGAACTTGAGTATATAAGAGTTAAAACCAGATTTAAAACACTCAACAAACTAAAATTAAAATGCAGAAATTTGTATGTAAAGAAAGAGAAAATTGGTCCTTTGTTCTTCAAGAAGTGAAGCAATGGGGCATCCAACCGAGGAATCCCACTCTTCAATCCAAATAACCTGCAACTTATAAGATTTTCACTGCACAACTACTAGAAGGTGATAATCAAATAATGAGCAAAGAAATCATAAACTTCAAACTAGAAAATATATGAACTTCTTTACTACAAGAATGAAAACTCACAAAATTTATGGAATACAAATACCATAAATCTTACCAAAGCAAATTAGTATGCTTCCTTGGCCAACCAAACTTGTGTAGCTCCTTAAGCATGGAAGCAAATCATCAATGAGAACAATGCACACATGATTCTTCCAAAGATTTTGATTAGCAAAGCCAAATGGCTGAAAATTACAATGGCTCAAGCAAGAGGAAGGGCAAGAGAGCAAGAGAAAGAATGAGAGCATGAGCAAGAGAGTGGGTGTGAGTGTGTTTTTGTGTGACCTAAATGAGGAGGGGAAGCCTCCTTAAATAGGAAAAATGAAAGAGAGAGGCTCTTTGTATGTTAGACAAGTGTCACAAGGGAGAGAGGGGGGCGAATTTGCTCAAGGAGGGCAAAACCAAGGTTTGAGATCTCAAATATGGAAAGAGAAACCCCCAATTTAATGCTTCCAACCTTGTTGTTATGTCAAACCACCATAGTGGGGCCCTTTCCATTGACTTTAGCTCACCCAACCAATCAAAGAGAGAAGATGGCACCCCCCTAGATTCAACAACTTAAAAACTTGTTACATGCTTGCGTGGGGGGCCCCCTTTGGGTCTTAAAATTGTCTTAGGAGCATAATATAAACATTAGAACCTTTACTTGGCCAGCCCAAGTGACTATAGTCACTTTTCCAAAATTTGGCTCTCTAATTAAATGCCCAATTTCCTAATTTCCATGACTGACCTGGGAAAAAGTGACCAAAACCATGGTAATACTTGTTCGAATGACTTCAAACTTGGCCCAAGGGTGTAGGGGTTCTCATGCCATTTGTCTTGAATACCCATACCCCTATACAACATGAAAAAGGACCAAGTAACCCTCTTTTACATTACAACAAATTATCTTGAGTGACAATTTTTAATGACCAAAAATTAAAAAAACCTATGCAAAACTTAATGAAATTCCGCAAGACTTTGGATAATGTCTAGCATGGTAATATAGAACATTCCTAGGCCCCAATCACCCCATGGACTCGATCACTAGAACACCTTTCACGACTTTGGAGGTAATTTTGAGTGAAAAACTCAAATAATTTAAATCTCTAAAAAGAAATTTTAATTATCCAAGTGAAAAAACACTCGATGAAAGGACTTCCCTAATGACTAAGTCTTAGGCAATTAAGTTACAAAAAACTAGAACTTTATGCGAACATATCCTTACAAAATCTCCCGTAGGGGTGCGGAAATTTCATAGAGAGAAGAAGAGAAGAAGAGTTGCCTCACTTGATATAATCATTAAGTACTTCATTCTTATCTTCAAGGCACATCCAACATGTGCATGGTACGTTGTTGTCCACCTAGTTGGTTTTGGTGGTCAACATACCTCAAGGTTCATACACAATAATGACATCCCGAAAGGAGGCAAGCACATCTCCGATGGGGGTACAACATCATACAATGATAATATATATCAGAATGTCTTCCAAAGTTTTAATTACAACAACATTACCTTCCACCATAGCCCGAGTGGTTGGAGCTTCCAATTTTACGCCTAACTCATCCAATGCACCTACAGGACCCCCTATTAATTCCAGAGGAAGAGTGGTGCCCCTTGCCTCTAAAATGGGTAGAGGGGATCAATGCTTCCTATTATTTATCATTGTACTATGTAATATCTAGATGCCTCATGAGTCATGATGATTCATTTCTTGAGAGACATTTATTTTGATCATTTGATGTGATTTTCTATCATTCCACCAGGAACATATTTTAATTTATGGTCGATATGTGATCATGGCATTTGACATCTTATGCATCTTATATATTAGTTGTATTTTCATATTTATGTAGCAATGTGTTCATTTGATGTTGTTGTTTTATATGTTAATTATTTTGAAAAAGATGGCTATTTTTGTATTTTTTTGATGCGTTACGACATTTGCCGATATTTTTTGATATTTTCAGCATTGTTGTTGATAAGTTACATTCCGGACCCTCGACGATATATTTGCCGACACGATATATGTAACAATGTCTGAAAGTACTAGATCCAAGATCCCCTTGGATTTACTATCATTGCTTAGAAAAGATCCCTCGCACTCTTGCCATGTGTATAACCCTTACAGATACCTTCATGTTCTATTTGAAGCTTTTGGGATACTTAGAAGTACTCATTGCAATCTTCATCAAATTTATCTTCTTTTCTTCTGAGTTGGAAGTTCTGCAATATTAGTTTCATGTTGTCTTTCTTTCCTTTTCTTTTGAGGACACTGATACGCAAGGTGACCAATTGTAAGACACTTGTAACATTTGATCTTTGAAAGATCCTTTTTCTTTTGTTTTGGAGTTGATATCCTCCTTCCTTCTTCTCACCAATTCTTCCTTTTTTTTGAGAACATTGGAAAGCATGGTGACCAAGATTGTTACAGCTGAAGTATTTTATCTTAGAAGGATCCTTTTTCTGAGTTTGAACTGGGTTTGATTCTTTACTTGAATTTCTCTTCTTCTTAAACTTTCTTCTTCTTCCTTTTTCTTTCTTTTGGTCTTGGGTTGTCATGTGCTTAGAAGCACCACTGTCTACTAACGAGATATCATTGATATCTTAAATAGTACCATTGAGAGCATAGACAAAAAGAATACTGGAGTTCATCTGCAATCTCAACATCATCCAACCTATCTTCTATTCTAGACACCATCTTGACAAAATCTAAAAATCTGACCTAGAAACCCTAGTAGGAGCTAGGTGAAAAATGAAGTTTGGTAAAGCTAAAATTTTCCTCCACAGATAGATGCGCCCTCTTAGGCAAAGCTCCAAAACTCTACTCTTCAGTCCAATCTGTGGCCAGAAAAGTTCAAAACTAGAAGCCCTAGTTTCTTGATTCCTGCAGAAATTAGGTCAAATTGAAACTTGTAAAAATTAAATTATGACTCCATAGATAGATGCACCCTCCTAGCGCAAGCTCCAAGATGCTAGGATCAAACCCAATGTGTGGTAAAAAAGGCTTGAAATTAGAAGCCCTAGATTCTTGACCACAACAAAAATTAGGTAAAAATTGGGATTTCACAAAACTGAGATCTGCTTCCATAGATAAGTGCGCCCTCCTAGGGAGAGCTCCATTATGCTATTTTCAAGTCCAAACTATGGAGAGAAGTGTCCAAACTTTAAAGCCCTAGTTTCTAGATTAGGGCACAAACAGTCTCTGACAATGAATTCTATTCATAATTGCTTCGATACCATGTTGAATTTTTAAACCAATTTTCAATCCTTAATAAATATTTCACAATAATTCAATCATACATTTATTTCATCCCACAATTTCATTGCATATCATTATTCACTTGTAGTGGAAAATAAAACAAGGATCATTGAAAGATAACCATGCACAAGAGACACAAAGATTTTATCTTGGGAAACCCAAATAGGAGAAAACCCAGCAAATACCAAATATGAAGTTGATCCCTAGCACAATAGAGAGGTTCTCCCTACTTCACAAGAATCCCTAACAAGGGTAGATAATCTTGCAAGAAAGTAAGAGAATAAGAGAGGCCCAAAAATTATGCTTCATGCCTTTGCTAGGCCTTCCTTGGAGGTGCACACTTGTGGAGAGAAGAAGATGTGATGTGGGAATGTATCAAATGAAGTGTGAGAACTCTTCTGTTTATATTCTTTAGTTTTCTTGATTTCCACTCTTGAGGCCAACTTGTACTTTTGCCTTCTAGGGCCAAGTTCCCCCTTTTACTGGGGTGTTTTTCCCTTCCTTCCCTTCCACTTTCTCTAGCACTTCTTCAATGGTTTGTCTTGACTTATTTGCTTATTTTTTCATCGTAGAAAATTTCTCCTCGTTGATGTCTCATCACATGCCGGTCACTTGAGCTCCTTCGCCCTTGTGCATGACTACATGACTGGAACCGAAGCAGTCCCATGTTTCGGCCTAGCTCGACTGGATTATCTTTACTTCTGTTTATTTCATTATTTATATTGTACTCTCTTTAAGGGAGATCGTTTGATCCTCCCACATGCATACTCTATCATTGTAACCGACAGTCCCGTTGACCTACTTTGTGGTCATTAGTGGACATTAATAAAATTATCTTATCTGATCTTATCTAATGTTGATTTGACCAAACTCTAAGAAGTCCCAGTCATTTCTTAGAGCCAATGTCAAATACAACATTAGATTAGACTTTGTCGAATACACAAGAGGATAAGATCCTCTAGAACATAGACAAATCAACTCAGTTTATTATAATAGATCACTCCATCACGAGCACTCCCACATAGAGTATGCATGTGACCTCTAGCATTCTGACACTCATAGTCAATCTAGATGTAGTCAATACGCATAGTCAATATCACACATGACTAGTTAGGGCTACGAAGGGGCCATTCTCTAACAACCAGTGGTCAATTCACATGGCCAATGTGGGATAATGATTTGCTGAATGTTTGCATGATGTTGGAACCATGGAGAACATCAACACAAGTCACGCTCTTTCAAGAGCAACGTAAACCTTGCCTTCCATGGAAAAAAGTTAGATACCCCATCTATCCTGTCCACAAACTTGAGTCTACTAGTTGACATGACTACCTTATGCTTAATCCTTCACACACTTTGTGGATCTATTGCTGAGAACTCCTGATTTGATAGATTTGAACTCAACAAAATTGGACCCGCTTTTCTCTTAGAGCATAAGCACAGATACCATAGTTTTAAAAACCGGTCCAACCGGAACTGGAACCGGCCGGTTCACCGGTTCGGTACCAAACCGGGTCAAACCGGTTGGTAAACCGGATCGGGGACCGGTCAGTTACCAAACCGGCCGGTTGGTAACCAAACCGGTCTGGTTTGGTAACTAACCGGTCCAACCGGTCGAGTTAGCCTCTGACCGGTCCGGTTAGTACACTGTCAACTCGGAATCGGAAATTATGGTGCTGATAAGTACAAGAAGGTCGGCGGTGTCAATTCATTGCAACTGTGGTGCTTTCTGAAGTGCAATACATTGGTCTCAAACCTTGGAGAATTTATGCTGTTTTGCAGTCATCCAAAGGGGTGGCCATAGAACTTCACATCAACACATCCATACCACTGTGTATGCTTTATATACCATTTCCTTATATACAGCTGTCCTCACATAAAGCAGATCTGGAAAAGTTCAATCGCTCATCCCATTTGCTTGTGTGAAAGCTAGATTTGGAGTTTGACTTATTAGGTTGGTAAATCTTCATTTTTTCATCATCATTTGGTTCCCTTAAATGGTAGATAAGAACAGATCTTTTAATAAATTGTCACAAGGAAGACATTTCAAGTCCATACTGCTGCTATGTTTGAGACAATTCCTTCCCTACTGCCATGTGAAAACTGTTTAAATAACCCAGATCTGCAAGTAAATGGTTCAAGTGCTCTATTGAGGAGTTAAGTGATTGCTGTGGGTCTCAATACTCCAGTGTTCCACCAAGTATCCGAGACGGGGGGGCGTGGGAGCGGGGAAACGCACAATGGGGACGTGTAGAGGCACCCCCAAATTTTGGGGTATTTTAGGGAGCGGGGGGGCGTCGGGGTCTTTAAATTTTAACATAGGGGGGGGCATCTCTAAAATTATTAATTAATAAAAATAAATACATGCTAAATTGAAATTCATCATTGTGCAATGTAAACATGATATTCAGTTCACAATGGCGATTTTAAATTTTAAATACATGCACATCTTCCATAACAACTTCGAATCATAAACATAAACATAAAATGATAAATGACAAATCAATAATCATAAATCTAAATCATAGACATGTCACATATGTCATAAATCATAAATGATAAATTGTAAACACTAAACACTGAACACTAGACTAGTAAACATTGCAGTATAATTTATTTCATATTTGGCAAAAAATACTCAAAATAGTACTGAAGAGTAAAGTACTAAAGACTCGAGAGTCAATGAGTGATGAGTCAAAGTCTAAAGACTCAGTCTGAGTTCATCAATGACAGTAAATAAAAGTTTAAAACTAAAAGTATCAAAAATAAATCATGAAAAGACTCAAAATGCATCAAGGAGATAGCTCCATGGACTGGTCCTCCTGATGCATCTGCTGCATGAAGTCACCATCTATGGGAGTTTCACAGAGCTAATATAAAATTTAAATAGTAAAGTCTAAACTAATAAAAAAAAACTAAATAGTAAAAGTTTTACTGTACAGTAAAACTAAATAGTAAACACTAACAGAGCTACATAAATTATAAAATTATAAAAACAAATTTACAAACTAAATACTAAATAGTAACATTGCAGATTTTGTGATAAGCACTGGCAGTCTAGCAGGCCAAAGTCAAACCATCTTGCCGGCTGTCCAACAGTTTTAACGTTTTTAATATTTATACTCTAAAAATTTAAAATTGGTCTATATTCTCAGATTACTTGCATGCCTTCAGATCAGTCCCCTCGTTGTTCACATGCAAACACACAAAGATACATAATATAACTTATAAGTTTAAATATTAATGGCAGGCTGTGCCCCATTTATTTGGGATCTCAAGGTTTTTCCTCAATCTATAGTTGATTTAAATTTTTAATTATTTGATTCTGCTGTTTCTTACTTAACAATGAACATTTGTAGATCTAAATTTTACTGTTTTACACAGTCCAGACTCCATAACGATAAAACACTGAAGCCCCCCATTAAAAAAAATCAAATTTCGAGGGGGGGCGTGTGGGAGCCCCCCATGTTTGGGGGGGGCGTGTAGAAGCCCCCCCATCATTAGGCTGCGTTTCACCGCGTTTCGTCGAAAAGGGGGCGCCGGGAAACGTTTCACATGGAGCCCCCCATCCCCCGGGGCGTGGGAAACGCAGGGGGCGAGCCCCCGACCCTGGGAGGCGCGTCCCCGTGGAACACTGCAATACTCTGGTTTTGTAGTAACCAAAAAGAGCATCA
>LPNX010327670.1:5018-24268 GCA_001517045.1 Pseudotsuga menziesii | reverse complement strand
GATTATAATCTTGAAAATGTTGTTTTTCTTTAAAATTTAAATATTTGATGTATTTTTTAGCAAACCGATTCATTAAATTCAAATCGGCCGATTTATGACGGATTCATTACCGATTCCGAGTTGACCCCCGACCGATTCCGAGTCCGATTCCGATTTTTAAAACTATGACAGATACCATGTTAACTTCTTTTAAACCAGTGCCGATATAAATAGATTAGATCTAAGATTCACACTAACTGATTTAGTTTAACTTTGTAGTGGGAGAAAAACTAGAAAAGAAAATCACCCATGGACATTTAATGTAATGTAGCGAGGGTTCGGCAGTGAGATATCTGCCCTAGTCTCTTATTGGGATAGATCATCTAGGTTTATCCATTGCATCCATCATATACTACAGTATTCGGAGATCCAACACATTCTGAAGGGTTATTAGCAGATCCACGTTTTGTAGCCGAAAGTAGCAGGGAAAACACAGAAGGATTCGCTGGGACCACAAAACCCAGTCTTTCCTTCGCATGTCAACTTCCTCTTTCTCAGCAGGCCTATCCTACGGTATGCAATGATTATCAGCCATCAGTTTGCTCAGCTGGAGCAGCTATCAACCAAACAGATCAGTTGGGGGCGTGAGCAACAGAAATGCCAATCAATTCGCTAGGGCACTTAGAGGCAGCAAAACCTCCACATCTGTTAGGCCATCTCTCTGGCATCAGTAGACGAACAAGCTCAGAAAGTTTCAGCCCGAACGAACCTCTCCTCATACAAAAATGTCACCTTCTGTTTGGAGGGTTTTTACGGCACTGCGGGGCGGTAACACCAGAGGAAAAGAGCATTATTAGACCATCCATCCGGATCCTTATGCATGCAGCTATCTTTGGAGTCATTATCAGCCAGAATATCAGTGGTAAGTGTTAATTGCTCTCTGCAAAACCCTAATCGTAATTCAACCATATTTTAGGGCATTTTTGCATGGCGAGTTTGCATGCACAATTATTTTTGAAACTCTGTATGAGATTGAGTGTGCGAGTCAGCACTATCATAGAACATTAGAGAATATCAGTATTTGGGATATTATAGTGGTATCAGAGCATGATCCTTGTCAGCTGTGGGAACATCGCAATTGAATAAAAGTGCATGTTGATGCATGCTTGTACATGCAAATGCATGTCAGTGATGTTGGTGAAGTGCATGTCAGAACAAAGGTTTTTCTTTGCCAACTTGTGAGAACATGAAGACAATGAGAAGGATCTTGACTGGAAATTGGCAGAGGTTAGCAGTACTTCAACACTTGCCTCGATATCAGGAGTATCTAGCCTTGGGTGATGAGGTATGTGCAGCATTGTCCTTTCAAGATTATTACACCATCAAGTTCGGGAGCCAGCCCAAGGATTTGGATAAGGATCTCCTTAAAGGCATAGTTGGGGGAGGGAAGAAAGATGAACATGAAGTATAGGTTGTTGGTGAGCTTCATTTGGAATTAACAGTACATGATGAGGATGTGCATGAGGAGATCACATTAGAGCCATCCTGTGAGTCTAGTGACACAAGCACATTCGCTAGTCAGATTGTGGACAAGTCGTGTGATGAATTGGAGTTGGTACACTCTTCATCACCTACAACAGGAGTCCAGACATTTATGACAGGAGAAATACATGAGGTGCAAGGCAATGAGCACAGTCGAGACAGTGAGCAGTAACACATGGAGGTTAGGGAGAGTTTATACTGCATGAGATAGAGCTTCTAGATGATAGTCACCGAAAGAAGATTGAACATGTTAAAGAAAGCATTCTAGTAATGAAAGAGAAGACCAAGATACCCCGGGACACCATATTATAGCGAGATGTTGAACTTACATCTCTTCGAGTTGTATGTGTCGAGTCAGCAGTCAGGCTTTCTAGTATTGAAGAGCAGTTAGATTCTTTGATGGGGCAGCAGAAGAAACATACTATTGCATTTCAAAACAGTCCTCTTCAGGAGTACATAGACAAGGCTTGCAATAGCTTGAGTCCACATTTGCATAATGGATGATGGTTTTTATAGGTTGGCCAGGAATGAGAAATCGAGCAGCAGCACTGTGTGCAACCGTGGCAGTTGGGGTTGGAGACGGTGTCTTCAGCTAGCGAGGGTTCGACAGTGAGATATCTGCACTAGTCTCTTATTGGGATAGATCATCCAGGTTTATCCATTGCATCCATCATATACTACAGTATTCAGAGATCCAACACATTCTGAAGGGTTATTAGCAGATCCACGTTTTGCAGCCGAAAGTAGTAGGGAAAACACAGAAGGATTCGCTCGGACCACAAAACCCAGTCTTTCCTCCGCATGTCAACTTCCTCTTTCTCAGCAGGCCTATCCTATTGTATGCAGTGATTATCAACCATCAGTTTGCTCACCTAGAGAAGCTATCAACCAAACATATCAATTGGGGGCGTGAGCAATAGAAATGCCAATCAATTCACTAGGGCACTTAGAGGCAGCAAAACCTCCGCATGTGCCAGGCCATCTCTCCGGCATCAGTAGACGGACAAGCTCAGAAAGTTTCAGCCCGAACGGACCTCTCCTCATACAAAAACGTCACGTTCAGTTTGGAGGGGTTTTATGGCACTGTGGGGTGGTAACACCGGAGGAAAAGAGCATTATTAGACCACCCATCCGAATCCTTATGCATGTAGCTATCTCTGGAGTCATTATCAGCCAGAATATCAGTGGTAAGTGTTAATTTCTCTCTGCAAAACCCTAACCCTAATTCAACTATATTTTAGGGCATTTTTGCATGCATTGTTATTTTGCAAATTTATATGAGATTGAGTGTGTGAGTCAGCACTATCATAGAACATTAGAGAATATCGATATTCGGGATATTACATTTAATTTTTGCTCTTCAACATCACTTTGTCATTCAAACTAACTTCAGAACTTACAAGAGCTCCCTGACTCGGGAAAATGGCTCAACACAGAAAAATACAAAGCTGTAGCAAACCTGGAGATTTCCATTACTTGGAAATCTGACCATAGTCCTCTCTAACCAATCCATGCATATGTACGATCTGCCAAACCATACGACCTGTGCTTTATGTCTTGCACAGTATGGATGACCTGCAATAAATGCTTGCGGCTTGTAGAGAACCCACATGTGCGACCTGGCTGAAGATTTTTGTACCCTGTACGGAATTTTTATGACCTCCTTGCTTTCAGATTTCTGTTATACGACCTGTCTGACTTGTACGGTCTGATCTGCAATTAATGGCTGCAGTTGGTCGGCTCCCTGGTCATCTTTCTCCTCTCGCCAATGGTTGAAAATTGAAGGCCCTTCTATGATTCTCTTTTACTCACAAAACTTGTGAATAATTAATGTGTCTTGTCTTATTCCTTGCTTCATTTTTATAATTTTGTTTTGGGCCAAATCCCTAATCTCAACGGACAAGATAAAATATAATCTTGACTTGAGATCAATGGCCCACCTTTAATTTATGTCATTAGTGCCATAATTTAGCACTTTATTAAATTAAACTCACTTTATAAAAGACGTTCACTTAATTAATAAATTAATAAAGTGAACTCTCAAAGTCCAAGAGTCATTTAATGACGATTTCCATGGGTTAGGGACACCCCATGGAAATACATGTCCGAGCTACAATCATCAACACAAAGAGTATAACTATTTGACATTGTGTATTTCCTTTTAAAATTTGAAATTTGAAGATTGTTCTACTTTATTTTGTAATTCTCAATTGCATGATGCATTGTTTGTTTAAATTTTGATCATGTTTTACATTTTGTGATTTTTTTAGGGATTATAGGTATCTCACATTATGGACATCCTTTTAGATTTTGAAGTTTGAAGGATATGTTCTAACTTCTACTACTTTTTGCAATTTGCAATTGCATTGTATGTTTATTTAGACCATTGATGATTGGATTTTATCATGATTGAGTAACTCATGGATCATATTAATATATATTTATTGATCATGATTCTTACTCATATATGTTTATTGATGTTGATTTCTAATTATTTAATGTTATATTTCATTTTAAAGAGCATATATATATATATATATATATAGAAAAATTTATATAGACAAACCTATTGACGAACCTCATCAGAAAATTCGAATCCAAATCGAACTTAATGGTTGCCGAACCCAAACTCGAGCCCAAACCTTGTGACATAGGTCAGAATACATAGAAGATATATATAATAAATGTGAATGATACAATTTGATACGCAGTCAAGAAGAGTGTCTTTCTATACTTATTACTACCTAAGAGACATTTCAATGCTTAAGGGACACGACCTTCCATATTTTTTTTTGGAAAAATACTTCTTATATTCACATAAACATATTTACTTAAATAATGAAAAAGGTCGAAGAGTACATACAATGCCTATCATAATATTTTCTTAGACTAATTAAAGTAGAATTGAAATTAGAGTATATAGCAGGAGTGAAACTTTTGGTGTCCTAGATCAACAATACACTGTTAGCCAATAGTTGGTTACGTACCTCATCTCTTAATAAAAAAATGAAGGTAGATTAGAACTCATCTCTAGTCAAACACATACTTATACCTGAGCTTCCAAATTACAAACAACACTTAAATCCGTAGACAATACCAAGGACCAAAAGAGGAATCATAGACAAGAGATTGCCCATTCCCAAACAAAGCAACCCAGCAATATACCTTGTTGTAAACAAGTCGAGATGTTGATCCTCAATGAAGCTCCAACCCTGTTAGGCAAACTACAAATCCCCAAAAATATGCTTAATCATCTTCGATATTAATTTTAAACAGCTCAAAATCTAGAATAAAGGCACACAACTCCATGATAGAAGGATGGTCAGAGACCAGGAGCCTGAACTCTTGTGCAAGCAATCTCAACTCTTTCCATGTTCTTGCCCACGGGTTCCATAAATCATGCTAATAAAAGATACCCTTCCAACTCAGTGGGCGTTCCTGAAAAAATATCAACTCCGCAACACTCAACCCTTGATAGACTCTAGGTCGAATGGGAGGCAAGATCGCAACCTGCCTGGCTGCCCTCCCAGTGCCACCTAACCAGCCCAGACATCGATCTCCTGGCTGCCCAAATACTGCAAAACATAATGGACCCCCAAACCTGGAATAGGTTGGGGGATGAGATACTGTCACATAGACCAAAGACCTCACAGATCCTGCCAATATGTTGTGCTTAAAGTACCCTATGCCAGAAAAGAACCTGCCAAGACACTGATCCCTCTAAACATCTCACCACCCACTTGGCTGCCAGAATACTTCCCTGAGCTGCAATATCATTCAAGCTCAGTCCTCTTTCATCATTGGGAACAATGCATAAATCCCAAGCAACTAAGGGTAACCCTCTAGCACCTCCATACTTGGACCACAAATATGACCTCAAATATCTGCTCAACCCGACAGAACTGAGCTCAACTAGGAAACCGACAGGAAACATAATACAGATGGCAGGCCTGAAGAATCTGAACAACAGTTAGTTTTCCTGCGAAAGGAAGATCCTTATGCTTCCAAACAACAAAGCTTACTTTGATTTCTTTGGAGACTCCTATTCCACATAGCCATTGGCGATGAACCTGTACCAAATGTGATACCAAGAATCAAGATATTGGACAATCATTCCCAGTCAAATATAAGATCAGGTAGTCGGAACCCAATCTGTTAGGGCTGAGCAGGGTTCAGCTGAGGGGCCCTTTCTTGTCTGAACACTAGCCTTCCATAATAATTATTAACATAATTGGTTCAAGTTTAGGTGCATTACATGTCACCCCTCTTAAAGTTGCTTCTTCCTTGATGTAGTTGAAAAAACAATAATGTTGCATTGCAGAGGGATCAATCCATACTTGGTTGTTTTTTTTCCAGAATTATCTATTGATGAGATAATTGAATGGAACTTCTCTGGTTATGGTTCTCAACGTCGACACTAATAGTAATAAGAATTTGAACTGACATGCTAATTCTGTGGGGTTTAATAAAATTGACGTCTATATGAATTTTGATAATTTATTGTACTATAGCAATGCCTTCTAGGATTCAGACAATGATAAGAGTCATTTCAATGACTCTCCTTTTTCATCTTAGAATCAGGTCCAAGATATTTGACTTTTAGCATGGGTTACACACTGAGATTTTAATGGATACTGCAATGGATTTGTCAATCTATAAAGTTTTTCAGTAGAAATAACTTCGTCTTTTATTGCAATTGGATATGTAGATATTGTTTTATCAACAAGTTGCATTCCAACTTTTGAATGCGACTTTTTCCATTTGTTTAACTGTTTGACTTCTGGAAGTTAAATTTGATTTTAATTTTTTTGGGGAGAAATTTCCTCATCTTTTTCTGATAAGATTCTGTCAAAGTTTCGCAACTTGTCCTTGTGATCTCACTCCTTATGTTGCAATTCCTGATTGTTTATAATCTAAATCACATGACACGAGGACACGGGACACGGAGGACACAAAAATACGAGTATTAGACACGAGACACGACGACCCCAAAAATAGGACACGGGGGACATGTTTTATATATATATTAAAAAATTATATATATATATATATATATTAAAAAAATACATAAAGATCTACATTTTTAAAAAACTAGAATTATATACCAGTGAAGCATGACTCGGGAAGGACTCGCGGGTACTCGCGAGTCTACCCGAGTCAAACCCCAAAACGAGTAATCGTTTCAAACTCGGCCCAGACTCGCCAAGGCACAAACTCGTCTACTCGCCAATACTCGCGTGTACTTGGTAGAGACTTGGTCAGACTCGCCTGAAGTTGAAGTGGAATCCTGCAAATCCATCGCCGTTTCCATCCCCCTTCCGTTTTCCCTTTTATAATTCATGTTTGCTCTTCTGAACATCATTTTTTAATGATATGTGCACAGTGCAACTCTTCTCTTGCAATCCGCAGATCACTCACTTGCTTGGCTGTATGTCAATGTGTTTGGTTGGGCTGGGTACAATGAGCCTTCTTTTCCTTGTTATGATGCTGCTTCTTAACTATAGTATTTATGCCCAGGGTTTTCCATCTTATAGAGATTGCGCTCCTTACACTATAGGTAGTTCCATTATCCAATATCATTTTGGACAATGTGGCCTTTTAGATGTGATTATTCAAAATTCAGAGTTTTGAAAATGTTTTTTAATTTTAATAATATAATTTTTTATATAAAAAGTTAATTTTAAAATTTTAAGTTGATTGAGATAAAATTATATAAGTTTCCATATACCATAGAGTTTTGAAAATGTTTTTATAATATAATTTTTTATATCAAAAGTTAAATGTTTTTATAATATAATTTTTTTTATATAGAAAGCTAATTTTTTGAAAATGTTTTTATAATATAATTGTTTATATAAAAGGTTAAATGTTTTTATAATATAATTTTTTATATAGAAAGTTAATTTTATGTTGATTAAGATAAAATTACATAAGTATCATAGAGTTTTGAAAATGTTTTTATAATATAATTTTTTTATATAAAAAGTTAATTTTATGTCGATTAAGATAAAATTACATAAGTTTCAATATAGTATATTTAGAATTTATTTGCTTAAATAATAAATATTAGTCTTAATGTCAATGGTGCTCCCACAAATACATTGGTATCTGCTATTAATATAAAGTGTGAATATGGTTATTGATGTATTTTCCTTATTTTTTGGCCTAAAATTTACCATATTTTAAGCTTTTTTCTATTTGCCAAGTCTGTCCCGAGTCTTTCCCGAGTCTTTCCTGAGTCGACGAGTCATATGCCAACCGAGTCTTTGCCGAGTCCGAGTCGTGCAACATTGGTATATACAATGTACATCAGTCACAATATCATTCAATTGAAATTTGACAATGATGAATCAATAATAAAATTATCAATGAATCATGAACTTTGAACCATCAATTGCATATTTGATATTTTTCATTAAACCACAAAAATCAAAATGTATTACATAGATATCGAGAGAATGCCACTGACAAGTGGAATACGGGACACGGGCCCTATTTGGAAGTGTCCTGTTACTTAGTTTATAATAATGACATTTGGCACATTGTCTATATCTTCTGATGAGGTGGCTTCTGTGCAAGATTTCATTGTAAGGCCATCAATGATATCATTTTATCATGAAAACATTAAATATTTCTTCTTCCAGTTTAAATCGATCGTACCCCATGTTTCCATCCCATGCAAGCCTAAAACTATCTACATTTTGTCACATTGACCTAACTTTTGCACTGAGATTTTAAAACAGAATTGCTGATCCTCATTTTATAGAATTTTTTCCATACTGTTTTTTGTTTAAACTTTGCTTTTCAATTTTAAATGGTTCAAGAATTTGTAATCAATTGGCCAAGTTGACATTTATGTAATTTTCTTTGTCATTCGAAAAGGTAATTGTCTTCTATATTTACTTCTCTGGATGGTATCTGTTTGTGCCATGATAATCTTCTGATTGATTTTCTTTTCTTTTGCAGGCCATGGGACATCATTGATTATATGTGCCGGAATATTGACTGGATATTCAGACACTCTTTACAAAATGTTGGCTAGGCTCTCTGGTAATATTGTTACCTATTTAGATTATTATATTTAGCTTGAAAATGTGAAGCAACATTTTCGCATGTCAACATAAAACATCTATTCGAAATTAAGTTGGAGTTTGACTTTCTGCACTGTGGTTTAGAGTATTTTAACGGCGATGGCATTTTGTTTTAGCACAATACTGAGTCTTACCACCAAGCTAAAAAAAAACATGTACAGTTTAGAGTTTTGCTCCCTTTTGCAAAGTAGGCTTGGAGAGCTAACACATCAGATTATGGCTGATAATCTGTAATATCCCCAACTGATATTTTGTGTTCTTGTACTGATGTGTTTGTGGTTTTTGTTGATTGGTTCAGAGTTATATGATGTTTATCTTTTAAGAATGAAATTGCATGCAAAGCCAGATACTGTGCTAACCCCAGATATACCAAAACTTAATTCTATAATGAAAGATGCTTCATGCATGTACTTTAACTCCCAAAACGTGTTGCCTGCTCAGTTGAGAGTCGAGACGCCCATGCAAGGAAAAATGTCCTCTTCTGATGACGATTTCCTTTGTAGCAGCTTCAGTACTTGGTGGATGATGCCGAAACTTTCCAGGTGTAGTAGGATCTCCCGAATAAATTGATGGGCACATGCAGAGATTTGGAGTCCTTTAAGAACACTAGCAAATTGATTCACCTGAATAGGAGGTCGCCTTTACTCCCACACGATTTTGCTTGTAATTTCTCCGAGTGCGCAATAGTGTTTTAAAACTCGGTCTGATTGGACTCGGACTCAGCCGAGTCATCTGAGTTGACCTCGAGTCGATCCGACTCGGCCTTTAACTCGGGTCGGGTGGCCGAGTTAAAGGTCGACTCGCCGAGTCAGGCCTGACTTGACATTTTATAAATTTTATAAAAATTAATTATTAAACTAACCTAAAAACTAACCTAACCAGGGCCACCCTTAACCTAACCCCTAACATAACCCTAACAAACTACCATAACAGATTACGTGCGACTTCTATTTTCTTTTTTCTGCCGATATTGTTTGGAGTTTGGAGTTTGGAGTCCTGGACTAGCCGTGACCCGTGAGAGTTCACGATTGTTCAAACTTCACTTTGTTAACTCAGCTAGCTGTCCAAGCTGCCACCTAGACACTGGACAAGAGCCACGTGCAGTGGATAGTGGAGTGGAGTGTGTGTGCAGGTTGCAGCCGCCAGCGTTGTACAGTCGAGGAATTAGAAATTTGGAATGTGCATTGTGCAGTAGGTTGTAGCAGCAGGCTAGTAGCAGTGTTGGAGATTGGAGTGGCCCGTGGTGTGGCCTGTGGACTCGTGGAGTGGCCTGTTGGAAGTTGGACTCGAGTCTTGGAGTGGCCCGTGGAGTCTGGACTGTGCAAGTGCAACGTTGCACTGCTGCAGGCTGCCGCCAACGTTGGAACTCAGGTATGTATTCCATTTTCCATCTCCAATAATCAATTCTGTAGAGTTTTTACAGTATGTGATTTATTTTTTAATTTTTGTAATGTAAATTACATAATAAATATATAATTTACAATAATTTACTATACTGTAAATTACATGTGATTTACAATACTGTTAATTAATGTGATATATTTTTACAATTTTGTAAATTACATTAACAATGATCATACTTACAGTGTGCAATTTTTTTAAATTTTTTTTGAGCAGTTGACAGTGAATTGTCCATTTACATTTTAAAATGCCTCCGAAATCAAAAGATCTAGCATGGACCCATGCTGATGTGGTTGAAGGGATGATATATTGCAAATATTGCAAAAAATGGATCAAGGGAGGAGGCATTCATAGGCTCAAACAACACTTGGCTGCCATTAGAGGTAATGTTGCCCCATGTGAAGCTGATTCAGAGATGATTGGAGAGATAAGGTTGGAGTTGCAACAACAATTTGAATTTTGAATAGTATGAAGTGGAGAAGACTAACCAAAAAGAGAGAGAGGCAGAAATAGGGAAGAAGAGGCATCTTGCAGAAATGATGAGATCTGCCCCTCATGCTGAATATGAAGGCTTCTCATCCATACCTTCTCCCAATTTCAGGGATACCTTTCAGTATGTTCCTCCCTTACAAACAAATGAGTCCAAAAAAGGGAGTAATATCCAAAGTTATTTCTCACCTCAAAACACCTCTGACAATGCTGCTTCTTCTCGCCCAATTCAGCCCCCCATAGATGCCCATTGGAAAACGCAATACAAAGTAACTGTTCATGAGTACATAGCTGTTCATGAGTACATAGCTAGATGGTGGTATGATGCAGATATCCCCTTCAACGCTTCCTGCTCACCATATGTCCAACCTATGTGGGATTCTGTTGTTGCTGTTGGTAAGGGCTTCAGAGGCCCTAGTATGCATGACTTGAGAAGATCTCTTTTGCAGAAAGAGATGAAATCCTTGGGTGACTACTTCAAGGAGTTCAAAGAATCATGTGCCATAATAGGATGCACTATCATGTCAGATGGATGGACCGATGCAAAGAACCGAACTATCATAAACTTCCTTGTCTCTTGCCCATAGTGAACCTTCTTTTTGAGATCATATGATGCATCCGATAAGGTGAAATATGCAAATCTGTTATTCCATCTTTTGTTGAGGTTGTTGAGGAGGTGGGGGTAGCTAATGTTGTGCAGGTCATCACGAATAACGCCTCTAACTATGTTCTTGCTGGTAAGATGTTAGAGGAAAAGTAGACAACAATATTTTGGACCCCATGTGCGACACATTGCATAGACCTCATGCTTGAGGACATATGCAAACAGGATTGGATCAAGCACATTGTAGAGTGCTCCAAAAGCATCACAAGATACATCTACAACCACTCATGGGTATTGAGCTTGACGAGGAAACACACATAGGGAAGGGAACTTGTTAGGTCTGTCATTACTAGATTTGCAACTCATTTCCTCACGTTGCAATCTCTCCTTACTCAAAGACAAAACTTGGAACAAATGGTTTTAAGTGATGAATGGAGTTCAAGTAAATGAGCCCGCATAACGAATGGAAAAGAAACCAAGAAGAAAATCTTGGAAAGCTCATTTTGGAAAAAAGCAGCAGAGGTTTTGAAAATTACTGAGCCACTTGTTAAGGTGTTGCTGTTGGTGGATGATGAAAGATTGGCCATTAGATACATTTATGAGGCCATGGATTAGGAAAATGAGCAAATAAGGGAAACATACAAGGATAGAGTGGCCAAGTATGGGCCTATCTGGGATATCATCGATAGGAGATGGAACACTCAACTCCATCGCCCTATACATGCAACTGGGTATTTCTTGAACTCAAGCTATCATTATAGAGCTCAATTTGGAGAAGATCAGATCGGGGAGGTCGTGAATTGTATGAGTGCCTTGGGCGCATGGTCCCAAATGAGATGGATCAGTTGGAGATACACCAACAACATACTGCTTTCACTAGAGCCATAGGTACCTTTACCAAACCTGTGGCTAAGGTTGCAAGAGATGTGGACCAACCAGGTAAACAATTCCATTGTTTTTATTAAATTTAGTTGTTTAATTTTTAAAATTTAATAACTTCAATATTTAGTTAAATTCACAATTTAATTCCTTGATTTAACTCCATTTGCACTTGCAGCAAGTTGGTGGGAGTCATTTGGTGGGAAAGACATTCAATTGCAAAAGTTTGCAATTCAAATCCTTAGTCAACCATGCAGTTCTTTCGGGTGTGAGCACAACTGGTCTATCTTTGAGCGGATTCACACGAAGAAGAAAAACCAGTTTTGCTCCAAGTCTTCATGCAATACAACCTTCGCTTAAGGCGCAACCAATTGATGAACAAAAGACATGATATAGATCCTATTGTGTTAGATGGTATTGATCCAACCTCAGATTGGTTAGTGGAGGCTCAAGAGCCCGAGTTTGATCCAGATTTTGATATTGAGCTAGATGTAGCCGGTCATGTTACTATGGAAGCAGATCCATTATTACCAGTACCATCATCAGTTCATGCTGATGCAGGTGTAGAATCTAAATCCATCATATTTTTCTTCTATCATTGAATAATATATGAGTGTTTCAATATAATCTATAGTAATAATTTGATACAACTATTGAATCTTGATATAAAATTATTTCATTCCAGATACGACAGGCACTAGTAGGGAGGGACAGATGTGGGCATCTGTAGAGCCTGATCCATGTCCACCTCATGCTTTTACGCATTCAGCTAGTACTCCAGCTAGTGTTGCTCCTACTGCAACAATTGTAGATGACCTTGAGCGGTTTGAGCCCGAGCCAGAGGCCATTGCTTATGTCATTGCTAGTCCGAGACCTAGTTCTAGCAGTGGTGATGAGTTTGATTATTGATCATGTTGATAAATGATGTAGTGGCATACTTATTAATGGCATCATAACATTTGTTTTTTAAACTCTGTCATATATGCCATTTAGCCATCTTTGATTATGTATTTTCATTTTGTTCAGTCTTTCATATATGTATTATGTATTGCTGCTTGTCGTCTTGCACATTGGCAGAGTACCCTTCGTGCAATTTTGATATGTTCACCCTTATATGGTATATATATGATCATACTTTGGATGTTTTGCCTCTAATGCTTTGGAATGATGGATTATAATCTTTAAAATATCATTTTTCTTTAAAATTTAAATATTTTGTGTTTTTTAGTAAACCAAGTCTTTAAAATCAAATCGGCCAAGTCATTACTGAGTCATTGTCGAGTCCGACTTGACCCTCGACCGATTCCGAGTCTGAGTCCAAGTTTTAAAACATTGGTGTGCAAGAGAGGCCTTGATAATCACCAGATGTAGTAATGTGGTCCTTCCTATGAGAATGGAAGTGACATGCAGAAGAAATAGAGTCTCTCTGGATCAACACGAATTGCTCTCAATGTCTCCAATGTGCCCCCAGTAGTAAACACGTGACTCCTTTGACCATTACTCCTCTGTGTGCTAGATCTCTCATGAACACTGGATACCTTGAACTTTGAAGTACTAATGATAGATCTGAGTGACATATCCGAAAAGTGATTAGGGAAGATAGATTTCGGTGTCGAAAACACTTGGTAGTTGAAGACTCACGCCCTCAAACTCAACTTGCTTGCCAAGTTCTTGAAACCAATTCTCAAAAGTCAATAATAACATTGGATGCCCTTTTGGTTCGACTTGTCTTCTTTTATAACATGCAACCTAATTGCTCGTTGGGGCATGAAAAGTGAAATAGCATGGATGCTTGTTGATATCCGCTCTGATGGCCTTCTTTACTCTACTGATGACATAATAACACTGAATTGATGTTCTTTTCTGCTCCTGGTACGATTAGTGCTCAGTCCATTCCTTTTTTCATTAATACCTGCTCAAACCTATGTGAATTAAATAGGCTAATGGGTGTTTTTTGGTGCTTAGTTGGAAGAGGACATTACATAGTTAGAGCTCCTGACTATTTTTTGTCAACTCCACAACATAACATATCATCATAGAATATATTATATTAACATGAAGAGTCATCAAGTGAAGCTAGTATGTAATTGAGGGAGGATGCTATAATGTTAGTCTCAGTAATTGCTCTGCAAAATTTGCTACCAGAAACTGAAAACTTTAGGCCCATGTTGTGCCTTATTATGGGAATGGTTATTGATGTTATAAGTTTATTAATGTCTAATAAATGACCAATACAAGGTAAATGGGTTTGTGGAATACAAAGATGTCGATACAAAGTGGTAGTGCTAATGCCACTTATATAAAAGAAAAAGTGAAAGCAAAGCTTCTATGTAAGATCAAAACTCTAATGGCTCAAAACTAGAGTGGAAAACAATGCTCTGGGAGAGAATACAGAATTAAAGAGCCTCAGGGCTCATATGTATGTCCCATGAAGGAGAAGGGATGTTGTTCTCCTCTGACGTATCCATTGTCAAATGTGCAAGTCTCCTACCATATGAGGGAAAAGAGAAGAAAATTTGGATATAAGTATGGTTGGATGATCTAGAACTGGTTCAAGAATTGTCTCTTTGTCTAGAGGAGATGGCCCACTGTTGGGATTGAGAGGAAGTAGATTGTTAGCTGTGTCGATTTGGAATGTCATCCATTCCATAGGGGTCTAACTGGTGGGATTTGGACTGCCTCACAAGGTCTAAATGGATTTGCGAGTTTGAATAGCATTGCTATTTGACTGCCTCTTGGTCTTGTTGGTAGGCCCTTGATTGCCCCATAGGGTTTGACAGATTTGAGAGCTAAAATGGCACTTCTATCTGGTGCCTGTCCCACCCGCCTGTGGCGAAATGACAAAGCCTTCTTTCTATATTTCTGAAGCCCGTTTTTGTTTCGCTGTTCCTTTGTTGGGAGCACTAGAAAGAAATATGTGATCCTTTGAGTAGTCTCTGGCCTAGAGGGTGGTTGAATGATAAGTGATCTAAGTCCAAGGGCCTCTCCGATATATAAGGCTAGTCCCTCTGGTCAAGATACTACACGAATGTGGAGAAGTAGTTGTGTGACTCTTTAACACAATAGCTTTGTGCGTGTATCTCATAATAATGGGCACATTTGAATACAAAGTGTTGCTCAGTCTCGGGTTGCTGTTTGTGTCAAAGTTGACATAATCTGTCCTTCTATGGAATTTGGTGCTCAATTTCTACCTGAAGCTAATGAGAATCCACTTGCAATTGGCTTAGAGAAATACTCATTAGGTGCATCCAATGCCAAAGTATATAAGGTGGCCTAGTAATGAGGCCATTCCCTAGCTCCATGAAATGATTTGTATATAATGTTGTCTTGGGCTTCAGCCCCTCTAGAGGTACGATCCAAGTGACATAAATATATTACTTATAAATATCCTCTCTCATAATCTCGGTCAAACTCTTGCCTAATAGGTAGAAGGTGATTAGAGGCATTTAAAGAGTGATTGAATAGGGTAAGGAAATCCATTGATATGCTAGCTGGCTAAAGGATACATTAAACATTTGAAAACCCATAGTGTACTCTCTCGGAAGGGGGGCCAGTCTTGGAAATGGCCTTTGAGGATCAGAGGACAAGGTATGGATCTCGGTCCCTCTTAACAATTGAATCCACAAAATTTGGGGCCATTGTAACAACTCAACTAGTCTGAATAATAGTCTAGGGAATTTGTAATGTTTTATTTTTATAAAAAGGGAATAACTGAGGACTAATAGCACTAGGAGCAGAAAGGACATCAATTCAGTATTATTAAGTCATCAGTGTAGTAAGAAGGCCATAAGAGTTCATATCATAAAGCATGCGGAGCATGCAGGCCTTATTTTAGTGTTAAAGTCAACCTGAAATTAGAATTGCATGCATGCAAAAGTGAAGCGTAAACCCTAAAAGTGACATGCAAACCCTAAAAGTACATGCTATTCTATTTAAGAAGGGTTATTGGACCAAAGAGAATAGCTAATGTTATTGTTGATTGATTTTGGAGTTTCAAGCAGCAGCACAATGTGCAACCGCGACAGTTGGGGTTGGAGACGATGTCTTCAACTAGCGAGGGTTCGATAGTGAGATATCTGCCCTAGTCTATTATTGGGATAGATCATCCAGGTTTATCGATTGCATCCATCATATACTACAATATTCGGAGATCTAGCACATTCCGAAGGGTTATTAGCAGTTCCACGTTTTGCAGCCAGAAGTAGCAGGGAAAACACAGAAGGATTTACTGGGACCACAAAACCTAGTCTTTCCTCCGCATGTCAGCTTCCTCTTTCTCAGCAGGCCTATCCAACGGTAAGCAGTGATTATCAGCCATCAGTTTGCTCACCTGGAGCAGCTATCAGCCAAACAGATCAGTTGGGGGCGTGAGCAACAGAACTGCTAATTAATTCGCTAGGGCACTTAGAGGCAGCCAAACCTCCACATGTGCCAGGCCATCTCTCCAGCATCAGCAGACGGACAAGCTCAGAAAGTTTAAGCCCGAACAAACCTCTCCTCCTACCAAAACGTCACCTTCAGTCTGGAGGGTTTTTACGGTACTACGGGGCGGTAACATCGGAGGAAAAGAGCTTATTAGACCACCCATCTGGATCCTTATGCATGCAGCTATCTCTGGAGTCATTATCAGCTAAAATATCAGCGGTAAGTGTTAATTTCTCTCTGCAAAACCCTAACCCTAATTTAGCTATATTTTAGGGCATTTTTGCATGGCGAGTTTGCATGCACAATTATTTTGCAAATTTGTATGAGATTGAGTGTGCAAGTCAGCACTATCATAGAACATTAGAGAATATCAGTATTTGGGATATTACAGTGGTATCAGAGCTATTTTTCTTGCCAGCTGTGGGCATGCAAAATTATAAATGAATTTAGAAGGCCCATACAACATTCCTCATCGGAGACAGAGGTGTAGAGATAGAGAAGAGGAGTTAGAGGACATAGATTTGGGGAACAGAGAGTATCAGTTTGGAAAAAGCAAAGGAACAATGGCCGATGATGATAAAACAGCTTTCAATATTCTCATTTTAAGCATAAAAGAACTCACTACTGGGCAAAAAGAAATGATGAGTACCTTCAGGCAAATGACTGAGAAAAATGGGCCCACCCCACACAGTCCCGTATTTCCCAACAGTGATAGGGTATCCACCAGCAGTAGTAGGGAGCACTTACATACCAACATGCAGAGCCATCCCCATATATACAAGCCTTTTCGACTCACCATGCCTCAATTCTTAGATATTCCAGTTGTAGTGCCTCTAGCACATGCAGAACCAGAAGAATCCATGAGTGCCTATCTGAGAGAATATAGAGCTTTAGGAGATGATTTCCATTCAACCATGACCTTCACTGACTTCTTCCACTTTAAAAGTAAGAACAAACCCAAAGCTTAAAATAGGCCATTCACCTATAACTATGAGTTAAAGCGCACCATAGGGAAACTGACTATCCCTACCTTTGAGGGCACCTGGGGTGGCGCAGCCCGGAATTGGGTGCAGAAGTTGGATACATACTTCGAACTCAACCCCATGATTGAGACAAATGCCATTAAATTGGCTACCTTGCATTTGGACGAAGCAGCACATGAGTAATGGTACCACGGGTTAGTGACACTAGGTCACAATACCATCACATCGTACCTAGATTTTACATAGAGGCTCATTGAGCAGTTTGATCGGAAGGACCTTGAGGTACACGTTAGAGAGCTGGCACAACTCAAGCAGACAGGTAGTGCAGATGCATTTATTTCAGAGTTCCAGAGGATAATAGTACATGATGAGGATGTGCATGAGGAGATAGCATTAGAGCCATCCTGCAAGTCTAGCGACACTAGCACATCCGATAGTCAGATTGTGGACAAGCTGTGTGCTGGGTCAGATAACTTATTTTCTGCTCTTTACTTTTTGCTACAAATCTTTCACACATTTACTTTTTTCAGTCCGGGGTTCAAGTACCAGCATCTCCCATGAGGGATACCGCTTGGTTGACCCTGTTGATCATTCTAAAATAAACCTTGCATGCTCAACAGTAACAAGATCTAAAAGTAACCCTCTAAAATAAACCAACAACTTCTCTGGCCCGTGATCCTCTACTCGGTTATCACTCTGCGGAGTACTCATGAGATACGACAGGGAGTGGAAGAGGTTTTAGTAAGAGGCATCCACCAGAATATTGTCTAAACCAATTAAAAACCGACGACCGTTGGAAGCTACGGGGGGTGAGAGACCGAGGGGGGTCTCACGGCGTTCGCGTCCCACCTGATGAGCGCCTCGGCACTGGGGGTTTGATCTGCGAGGTACATGTGGACTGGTTTCCACTGTTTTGAGCACAACAACACTCCATCTTTGGTTTAAGAGGATATGTGGTCGGGGTAGACACATCCCTTTGTTCCAAGACATTAATCGAATATTTAAGGCACCCCTTAAAAATCTATTAAAATCAACCAAGAGACATTGCAAAACGTTTCACCAACAAGATACTCCAGCAGGGATTGTTTCACTCCAGCGTTTCACTTTGATTTCAAGTATTTATTTCTAGCTCTTGCAATCTCATGTGTTGAATGCTTAAGTAATTGTAGATCTTGCATATCTGAATATCTCATCTTGGCATTTACATTGTGGTTTGTATTAAGGCATTAAGTGAATATCTTGTGGTGTGGTGTATACATTTCCCTTTGCTTTATACGTGTATATTGTATATCTTTCTTTAGTAATTGTATATCTTTTGTAAGTAACTGTAATCTTGTGGATCTTGCTTACATAACTGTTGCTAATCTTAGCTTCTAATATATTGACTCCATTCTTTATCTAAGGCACTGGTCTAATAATTTAATAAACCTTAATAATTAATCCCTTTAACTAATTTGTTAATAAATCTAGGAACTTAGCATTCCTTAGGGACTACCCCCCTTGGCTCTGTTGGGATTAAGCCTAAATGGAAGAGTTGTGGATTGTGGTGACAGTGGTCCCCAGCTCTCACTTGCCCCCAAGGATGCACACAGTGGTTGGAGACTTTCCATGTTCTAAAGTGCGTATTAGGCGGCAACAAATAGTAAAGAACAGTAACAATACTAATATAGATTATTTTGAATCAACCTTATACTCGGATACCTTTAGGTTTTGATCTTGTCACCGAAGGGACAAGTCACCTAGATGAACAAATGACGTACCTTGAGAGAGAGCTTAAGAGGGTTAAAACAGTAAGGATACAGACCTCAGATTCTTAGTCAACAAGAAGAGAAACTTCAATCAATTATTCAGGTTTGT